>ML776606.1:653626-686362 GCA_009831015.1 Picea engelmannii
TGTTATTGATGATGATGTATATGATGCGATCTACTATGTGAATGTAAATTTTACGAATGTTTAAATGTTATTGATGATGATGTATATGATGCGACACATTGTGAGAATGAAGAATTTTATGAATGTTTAAAATACTATTAGAAAGATGTTGGATATGATGCAATCTATTTTGGGTAAATGATAATCTTATGAATGAGTGTCGAAATTGAATTATGGGATATTATGAGATCTATTTCTAACTGGAAAACTTTGATGTTAATTTATCGGTATAGGGATACCAAATTGAAATGATGATAGTATGCAATTACATGATGATAATTCATAGAAGTGTATGAGTTTGTGTTACAGACTAATCTGCAGGTTATGGGCTATGAAATAGCCAAGGGATAAAGATGATGAAAGTGGATATCAGGACCACTAACTGGGAAACATTATGGTATGAATATTGTATGTGGAATTTATATTGGTTTGGATGCATTGCTATGATATGTGGACCAGTGCATGATTTCAGGTGATGACACTGTCCAAAAAAGAATAAACGATGACAAAACCCCCAGAAACACGGTGCCACTGTATATTCCATTGTAGTTTGTGGACCCTAGTTATGATTAGGAGGGGTGGAGGCATTTCCCACCGTGTATCCTCTGAAACCTGAAGTCATGGGAGGATGGTGTTAGTTCATGCTCTCCAAGACATGTGATGATGACTGTCAGATGCTTTCTAGGGAGGCTTGGTCGTGATAGCGACACTTCCACTTACGAGTTCTATTTGGAGTTAGGTAAATATAGTTGATGCTCCAAGATAGTCTAGCAGATGAAGGATAGGAATGGAGATGGAAGTAGGTTAGGGAGGAAGGATGAGTACTAATAGTTGAAAAGGTATAAAGATTTGTCTTATGGTGGAATTTAATGTTTTCCCTTCAAAAAGAGAAATGTGTATATATGAATATTCATTATTACGTAACTAAACCACAGTTTTTTAAATTAAATTGTTGAACCGGATAATAGTAATTAAAGGATTTCTCAAACAATTGATTGGTTTGTTGCCTTTTATAAAAGACTAGTCTTGCTGACTGGATTGGATGCATACATAAATTACTAAAGGATGATAGTTTTGATTATTAGTACATGCACAAGACTTGTATGTACTAGCTACACATGCATTTCTTGTAAATATACACTAGTATGTATGAGTTTTCTTGACTTACTTACTGATAATGTCGGTTACTTGTTATGAATGTGTGAACCATGTTTCTTTTCCTTTGTACCGTAAGATACCTTAATTTCGGGACGAAGTTTCCTTAAGGGTGGGTGTATGTAACGACCCTGCTTAAATAGATGTATATGATTATTAATTATAATTAATTTAATAATCTATCTGTCCTAAAAGTTAGCTAAACAATAATTATTTCTTAAATAATATTAACTAATTAATTATTATTAATTACTTGTTCATGACTGTCAAGGATTAATTAATTATTAATTGACTCATTAATTAAGTAAGTAAAGAATTAAAGGGGTTAATAAGTTTAATTTTTTAAAGACTTACATATTCGGGAAGGGATAGGACATTAATTATAAGGATAAGATATTAATAAGGGATAAGATAAGATAATAAATACGAAAGGATAAGATAATAAATAAATGGATAAGGAAAGGAATGAAAGAGCGGGAGTTGGTGAAGGGGGAATATGACAGGGAGAGCCTTACAGTGGCGGGCATTCTTTTGGGAGGAGGATCATCATTCTACGAGGGATTTTTGGGGGAGGGTTCTCTTGGATTTGCACAGGAGTTGAGTTTTGTAGTCGGGAAGGATTAGTAAAGGGGGCACCGGTTTGATGGAGGTTTTGGGCAAGGGGGCCAGGATATCCATATGGTATCCTGGAGCTAGGAAGTTGTCCTAGTTGGTAGGGTGGAAACTAGGTTTTGGGTAGTGCTTGACACAATTCAACAATGAACAACCAGATCGACGGGGGATTTAGCATCAGGGAGAGGTAATTTAATTATTCTGTTGAGTAATTCTTATGTTGTGAATAAATTTTTATTTTTTATTTTTGTCTAATATCAAATGCTCATATGTTGGTGGTTGAATTATTTTAGTATAAGAAAGAATTATATGCTAAATTAGAATTAAATTTTGTATTTTTTTTACGGCTACTACAAAGTTGACTTACTAGAGTATTAAAGGCATTTAGATGTTTTGTCACAGAATCTCCATATTCCATCCTAAGATGATAAAACTTCTTTCGAAGGAACAACTTGTTTACCAGGGACTTTGATTGATACAAATTCTCTAACTTATCCCATAGTTCCTTGGCTATAGATTCTCCTGAGACATTCAACAACACCGAATATGCTAGGCAGAGTCGAATAGTACTCCTTGCTCTTCTATCCAACTTGTCCCAATCTTCCTTCGACATACCAGTAGCTAGTGTACTAGTAGTTTGTGTACTAGTAGCTTGTGTACCAGTAGCTTGTGTGCTAGTAGATGGTGTACCAGTAGGCTGTGTACCAGGATCCACAACGATCCACTATTCTTTGTCTACAAGAAGGTCCTCCATCTTGAGCTTCCATAGCTCAGAGTTTTTACCGTTGAACTTCTCTATCTCGATTCTAGATGAGCTCTCCATTCCTCTTTATTTACTCGAATATCCACTGCAAAATCTCCCACTAAACCCAGGTTTATGACAGACCCAAGATAAACTTGATCTATCAAGACCGAGCCAAACCGTCAACAACAAAGGCATCCCTCTAAAGCCAAAAAACGAGCTCTCATACCACATGTAATTTTTAAACTTGCGAAGTAAAGCAATCCATATAGATTCTTAAGCAAGATAGAAATAAATCAATGTCTCATACATAGAGTACATAGGGATTTTATATCGGAAACCCTCAACCGAGAAAACCTTTCTTATATTCATTATCTCGAATTTCACCATTCGCCATACAATATATACAATGTTTTTAGGTATTCTGTAGATACCAAAACCCTAATCCCTTAATCCGAGATTAATTTACAAATCCACTAAAAATATGTAGTTGTCATATCTAATGTGCCCACACACAAACCCATGCAAAGAATATAACACATACCCAACACAAATCACAGAGGAAAAAAATTGCTAATATTATTTCTCGATCACAAGAGATAGATTTAAAATTCCTATACTCTTGTTAAAATTATCATTTATATATTATGAAATCATACTAATTAATTTCCCTTTTTAAATTCTCTTTTGTGACAGGTGGTAAATCCAAAATCTGAATATTTAATCATCGTTCGCATTCTATCATTCTATTGTTCTCATTCTTAATAAATTCCTTCTCCTGAGATCACATGTCTTAATTACTACAACTTACTCTCATAAAAGTCACATTTATTATAGTTTGCATACAATTGATGTTCCCTTAACGTTTGTATAACTAACATTATATGCTCTTCACTTGAAATGTTTTCAAAATCACATTTAGAAACAATACATTCAACAGTTTTTGATGATTCTTTTCCTTTGATGGTCTTGATGGAGTGGTGTTCAATTTCTTCCTTCTCCTTCTTTCTTTGATATGTCTCCTCCAGCTTTAGCCATAGATCCTTGGTGGAAGTGCATTGTCCCATGCTCTCTTTGATAGGGCTTGAGAGTTCACTAAGAATGATCTTGAGAGACAATGCGTCATTTTTCTTTCCTTCCCTTTGAGCTGCAAACTTTGACTTTTTCTTCAACGGAACATATCCACTGATGGTTTCCTTCCAAATAGATGCTCCCATTGTCTTCAAATACACTTTCATCTCTATTTTCCAAGTAGAATAGTTTTCCTCATCAAGGATTGGAACTTCATCATCCAATTATGTGTCTATGGATATCCTTCAAGCTTGTTAAGGCTTGTAGTGGAGGCCCTCTCTGATACCAATTGTTGGACACACCTACCACACTTAGAGCGGGGGGGGGGGGGGGNTGAATGATTCTGGGGATCTTTTTCCCAAAACTTCCCTCTTATAGAAAAACTCCTTAGTTAACATTCAACATTTGTTCACTTCTCATTGCTGTCATTTATAATCGGTTAGATGTGAATAGATATCAACAACATATCTCACCAACATATCATCAACAAATCATCTCCACAAGGAACACAAATAACACAAGATGTACATGTACAATTTTTGTTTTTATTATGGACATCAATCTAGAGGTTTTTCAACAACAATTGAATAGAGTACAACTCTACAAGAGCACTAGATCTATATGCAATACTCAACTTACATTCTCAGCACCAACTGAGATGAGGCAACAATCCTCAAAAAATATTAATCTGTAAACATGCACCAACCTGTGCCAAACAACCTGTAATCAACCTGTACCATAAACAAGTGCATCCAACCATGTACCAAGTATATACCAATCATGTGTAAAATACTCATCAACAATGATTCATCAATATGTACCAACATCATCAACTATACACCTCACGTATGTGCCAACTCATCAATTGCTTGTCTCAACCATGACTAGTTTTGGATTAGTCAACAACCCCAACTTGAAAAAATCATAACTTTGTACTTGTAATGAATAAATATCTAAAAATGATACACAATGTTCTTCAGTGTGTTTTATTCAATTAATCCAGGTGGCACTACTTGGAACCTCTCAGAAAAGGTGTTATAGAAAAAATGGCATACCTTGTTGAATTTTGGCTTATTCTAGAGAGCGACCTTGTAGGGCATGGCCCACACAAAATGTCCATTGAATTGATATAAAATTGTTAAAAAACATACCACATCCTGTAACCTAACCAACACATTTGGTTTCACTGAATTTGTATCTGTTATGATGAAGTTATGACGTTTTTACTTGAAACACATGTTTTTGACTAGTTTCAGGACTAGCCAGAAACACTATTTTCCATGGAGTGTAATTTCAAAAATACAATGACCCACGAGATTAATTTTTAACCAAAGATACTTGGTTATGTTTTCTCAATGGAATAACAATTTTACAGTATGAATCATTATATAAAAATATTATAGCAAAAATGGTGAGATGACTTGTAAATAACATACCTTAGAAAGCATCATCAAAAGAATTTATCCTTCCTTTCATTTAGGCCTTATTTTCTTCACCTTTCCTTAGAATTTAGACTTAGATATCCTTGGTTACCTCAAGTGTGATTAAAATGAGAGAGCCTTGCCTCTTATTTATACTCTCCAAGTAGCTTCCTTAAAAACATCTTCTAGGTCACTTTGCCCCACTTTCCTTATTTTAGGGTCAACCCACTTCTAATTTCTCCATTAAATTTATTATTTAAATAATTTATTTTGTATTCACTTTGAATTATAGTACACTCATCACTTCACTTTATTATTTACCTTTAAAATCCCTTAAAACACTTTGACTACATTGACCTTTTGGGGTTTCTAGATGACATGTGAGGGTCCTCCAACTTCGTAAGGCCATAACTCTCAAAATATGAGGAGTTATATTCCACATACCAATAGAAATGGAATGAAATGTACTATTCATATAGAATAGTATTGTCTGAAAATATATCATAACTCATACCATTACCGATCAAACAAACTTGGGTCCATTACCCAAACCTGGGTTCTCCAACATCTCATGGCCATAGTTCTCTAACCGTGAGGAGTTATGTGATGTTCTACATACCAATGCAAATGGCATGACAAGCGCTATACATATAGGATAGTTTCACCAACAATTTCCTTGATCTTCATCTCATTATTCCACATACAAGCATGGGTCCTCCAACCATTCTTCTAGGATAACTCAATCCACAAAGCATCTTCCAATGAGGGATTTCAATATAAGGGGACCACTTTGGAGTTCATCCATTTGTGCACATTATCAATCATGATAATACAATAATGAGATCATGGGTCCTCCAACCATTCTTCTAAGATAACTCAATTTGGAAAGTGTCTTCCCATGAGAGCTTTCACCATAAAGGGACCACTTTCGAGTTCATCCATTTGTGCACCTTATCAATCATGATAAGACAATAATGAGTCATCTATACATTTTTCCAACAATGCATAATATACCAATGAAACCACATCAATCCATCTTCATCATGTATCGATGACAACTCATTGATCCATCTTCATTATATCAATGACAACTCATTGATCCATCTTCATCTATGCATTCTCATCAAGGAAAATACATATTATATTACATCAATCATCAATCAATCAATCCTTTGACATCAATCAATCACTTGACATCAATCAATCAAACCATTGGCATCAATGACAACGTGATCCAACAATATATTCAATTCCATACTAGTTTTCATTCTATCCATAGTTATTATGCATTCCTTGACCAACTCAACTACCTTTCGTTTTGTATCATTAGTTAGTTGTACTAGCCAATACTTACTATGTTTTACTTTTTTCAATTTACAGTGTTCAACTATAGTAGGGGAAAAAAATCTTAAGCTTGCATGAGGGTCAATTAAAATAGATACATATTTTTGATTGATCATACATTCAATTTGTACCATGGTAGACTGATGATCAACTTATCGGTTGTCCAAGGATGCATTAATCTTTTGATTTCACCGTTCCATTTCATTAATTTCTATTGCTTCCTAAATAATATGCATTGTCAAGTTCATGTTCTTATTAAGAGGGAAATCCTTGTATAGATGAGGTTATTTACAACCCCAACAATGTAATGGTGGTCTGATTGATTTATTCAGTGTCCATATTCTCCCATAGTATATTTCAAAATGTATCGATAAATATGGTATCCTTTTCTAAGATAATTATCCTTAGTATCCTGAAGTGCACCTATACTTGTTCAAAGAACCTGTTTCCTGATTGTTTTCCTTTAATGATATTTTTACAGGGAACGAGAATGCATATCTTGTTGAACATGTCAAATACCTCAAATATATATTCATGTCCCTTCCAGGTTGTTGGTAAACCTCCCACAAAATCCATGGAAATGATTTCTTAGGGTCGAGTGGGTATAGGAAAGAGATGTTATATACCTTTCTTCCTCTTACTAGTTTTTTTGGTACAAAAACATATACATCCTCTAATATATTGTGCTACATATTCTTTCGTTCTCAGCCAATAAACATACTTTCTAAATTGGAAACTATCTTCCCAAAACAAAAATTTCCTACAACCTTGGAGGTTTGAGCCTCTCTCATAAGCTCCAATCATTCACATTTATATACATAGAGATTATGATCATTGTAGAGTAAACTATTATGTAAATAATAGTCATCCTTACCATCACCTTCTTATATATGAGTTTGGCCATGTAGTTGTTGAAACACCTCCTTGAAGTCCTTATATTTTGTGTATCCCTCTTTATATGCATGATGGGTAAAAGAATCCATGTGAAACAGAGTTCCCAATGTTGTAATATTGGATGTGGGTGGCGTGGAAAGAATGTCTCGGAACTTGTTAATTTTCCCGTATTATACTATATGACTACATGAAATTGTTGTAAAAACCCCATCCACATGTAATTCCTGGTTTGTTGTATCTCAGATTGGTCCTAGAAATACTGTAGCAGTTGGTGATCTAATTGGATGATGGTCTCGTTTCCCATTAGATGGTGTTTCCACTTCTTGATAGCTTGAACTAGGGAATAGAGTTCTTTGTCATAGTTAGGGTGGTTGAGAACTACCTTGTGAAATATTTGAAAATGATAGAATACATTACTTCCTCCTTGCATTAAAATGACTCCCATGGAATACCCACTTGGATTTGTCTCCACTTTGAAAGGATTTTGCAAGTTTCATAGTGTGAGAACTAGTGTTTGAATGATATCCCTTTTCATTTCATTGAAATGATTTTGTTGATTCTTCCACCACTAGAAACTTTTACCACTCATTGTTATGGCATGGAGTAGTATAGAAACTACTAAAAATGAATCTATGAACTTTCACAAGTACTATGACCCCACCAAAATTATCCTAGCTTCAATAAAAGTCGTAGGAACTAGCCATTTCATCATGGCATCCATATTTGTGAGATATATATTGATTTCCCCTCCACTGATTACTTACCTCAAATAAACCAATGATTATTGATAAAACTCACATTTCTTGAGGTTAACCATCAACTAGTTATTTTTCAAGGTTTCCAACACTTGCATAAGATTTGAGATGTGCTCTTCGCAGATAGAGTTACAAAAATATATATCATCCAAATATACTATGAAAAAGGAATCTAAATATGGGTGTAATATATCATTCATTAGTCTCATAAACAGAGTTGGTGCATCACATAAGCCAAATGGGATGACCAACCATTCACATAGACCTTTCCCTCTCTTGAAGGAAGTCTTCCAAGTATCTTCTTCCTTGAGGTGCACCTAGTGGTATCCCAATTTGAGATCCAACTTGGAGAAATATTTTGTGTGTTGCAATTGATATAATATATCAAAGATCTTGGGAAAAGGGTATGCATTTTTTAGTGTAATATTGATAAGGTGAGGCTCTTGCTTGAATAACACCCATCTTTAAAATTTGTTTCAAGTTCTTCTTCGCTTCATTTAATTCCAAGATGGACTGTCTATACAACCCAATATTAAACAATGGACAATCTGGGAATAAATGAATTTCATGCTCCAATTCCCTCTTGGGTGGTATCCTTTTAGGATCCTAGAAAACTCTTATGTATGATTTTAGTAGCTAATCCAACTGATATTTCTTATCTATAGTACACACCTCTAGGGATTCCTTTATTCTTAGCGACTCACCCTTGGAGTTATTTTCACCTAAGAAAAGTAAACGAAATTTATGACTAGAACTAATCGATTTCTTGGCTTGGTATGCACTTACTAGTGAGATGTGTGAATTTTATTTACATGAATATTTAATTCCTCATATACTTTTAGGGGCTTCCAAGAAGTACTCCAGATAATTCAATGGGTACTATTTACAATTCCACTTCATCAATAACATCAACACTTACAACATAATTAATCTCGTCGTATTTTGTTAGCTTGATCACTACATGCATTTTTACCCATCCCAATGGATCTGGGATAGGATGATATTAAAAATCCAATCCAATATTACTAGCGAGGTCCGCTGATATGAGATTATTCTATGAACCATATTTGAAAACGAAATCTATAGTGTAACCCAAATTTTATTAAAAAAAACAATTGTAGGGAAAAACTAAAGTGTGTTAAACAATAGTTTCACTATTTATACACATAACAATTTCACTCCATTGGATTATCCATCCTAAAGTTTGAAGTAGATTTAAACCAAACCTATCTCCTACTATTACATTTCATCATAGCATTGTTGTTATATTATATTTATACATTTAAATACATCGATGACTTAGAGGCTAGGACTGTCAAACTCCATAGCCTGAGCCTTAGGGTTGCATCAAACCATGCTATTTATAATATAATAGGTAATAAGATATGTTATAAAATATGTAAGTGATATGTTCATGTCAACAATATTAAAACCCTAAACAGACATAGGGATGAACTAGGAGACATAACTATCCAAGTTATAATCTATGTGCTAGGGTTTATAACACCCATAACAACACAATATATTAGCATAGTGTAATGAAAAATATGTAAACAAGGAAAAACAATCTACATACAACAATAAACATTGTAACCCTACACATAAGCTAACACTATTTTCCTCGATCTAAGGCTAAACATATACACCCATCATTTAAGTGGTCCATAAATCATCTTTGAGGTGGATGACAGTGTTAGGTCTAAACCTAGGCCTTTCTAGCCTGTATAAATATACGTTATGGATGACTCATTAATGGAGATAGGTCATTCCCAATACCCTCCAAAACTGACACTACAAGGAACCGTCAAATGGGGACTTGCCACTTCATTCGATTTAACATGGCCAGGGTGTGGGGCCTACCAATCGCTCTTACATCGCTAGTGAGGGGATTGAGGTATCATTTGTTCTTCGTAGTTTCCTATTTGGCCTCATAAAACATTTTTCCTCTTAACTATATGGGACCGACGATTTTGGTAATGCTCATCTCTGGTGAGGGATACAAGTAAACAACACATTCCATGGTTCTCAACATGCATGGGTGATTAACCACTCTATTTATTGTGCTCTCTATGCAATGTATTTTTACATAATTTCCTTCTCTTTCTGTGTTGTGTATACTCTGTGTAATGTATTTTTACATTATTTCCTTCTCTGCCTATGTAATGTATACTTTGTGCAATGCATTCTCCATCTAGTGAAATGTAATATTTGTGAGGTTCTATGCCACATACCTTACATTTTATTTTTATTTTGAGGATTGATATCGCATGATAGTTGTACCTTCGTATGCGTTTTTGTTGAAGGTTCCATCATGTTCACGATTTCATTTGTAAGTTATGTGAAATCCCTTAAATTTCTCACTCGAGTTAGAGGGGTTTCTGAGTTTATTCTTTGTTGGCTATCAGTATTCAAGCTCGTATTATTTTATGTTCCTTCCCAGTCAGACCGTGGTCGAAAAAACTATAACTATAAGTTAAACCCTCTGACATTCTTTTTTTTTTTCTTTTAAAACTGAACAAGGGTCGTGACACTCGCGACCCTTCTTGGGAGGATACTGTAAAAGAAAATAATCTCTAGCCTAGAGGACTATATGGTCAGACCCTGTTGAAAGTGGTGATCAAAATATTACAATGTTATTATTACACTCTAGGATTCATCCAAAGCCTTCGAAAATTATTATGTTGGTTGACGTTGTTACAGAGTTCATGATTGTTCAAACTCTATAGATTAAATTATAATTACACTATGTACATGGATGAAAACATTAAAACGCTCTTATTCACTTTTTTTTCTTTTGAAAATAGATACATCACTTCTTTGTATTCGCTCGTTATAAAATTTCTCTATCAAGAAGAATCGTGCTTTGTCCCACGGCTACCTCGGTAGTGGCCTTTACTTGATTGATCGTTTGGTACAATTACAAATAAATCGTTTACGTAAATCTAAGGTTTTCTTATTTTCGAAAAATCTTTACTAACAAAAGAAAAGGTATCCTTATTTATTGCATGTTATACCGTAAGATTATAATCATTCACCACATCAGTTATTGAATGTATGAGGGAAGATAATCATAGGGTTTGGACATGTTTTTGTGTTGTTAGAATTTAATGTATGAATTAGGTTCTTACTGTAATTTTCATGTACTCAGGTTTCATTATTTTCACTTCTGTAAATGCTACTTGATTTAACATTTCTTGCTATGATTATTACCATATATATAATATGATCAGATTTCATATTGTGTGTCCTTGTCATTACTTATTAATTAATACTTCATTTTTTGCAAGAATTATCCTTGTTAGAATTCCATCTATGTATTATGGAACAAAAGAATAGTTTTCTTTTAAATGTTAGTTTCTCCATGGTAATTTATTTCCGTTCTATATCCCTTTACAAGGGGTTTCGAAATTTCATCGAGGTAATATTTATTAGTTAATTGGTACTATTTTTTGTGGTTTATTAACTCCACCCCTCTATTAAATCATTTATTGGCCCAATCTTTCTCGTTGATTACAATTTGTATTTTGGGGTAATTATTTTTTGCACTTTGTTAGAAAAACATGATCACGAAGAAATTAAGTAAAACAAATGTGGAAATAAAACACATGAGATCCAAAATACAATAGAGACACAAATATACGTCGTTCAACCAGTGTGGGCTACGTTCACTAGAGAAATTTCCATTTCATTCCTTTATTATTATCCAACAACTGAAGGGATACAAAATATAACACACCCGTTGTAACTTCCTCTTCTGTATCTCACAGTCTCCTCACTCAGAATATAATATTTACAATGATACATAGTTGCAATACATTTCCCTTATAAAAGAGGGTTTCCTTCTAGGGAAAAAAACCCTATCATAACTTCTACCATCAGATTTACGACCTTATAATGAATGGTCCAAATTTACTATGAAATTATGATGCAGGAGCATCACCAACTCATCAAGCGAGCCAACACATCAGGCAGAGATCAGCTGGATGTAAAAACAAATTTTTTTTTGAAGTGCTTTGGGATTGTTGCGCAAGTCTTTAACGAAGCCATTTATGAAGGCACATTTGTATATTGTATTGGACCTTGAGCCTTTAATCTCTCGTCCTTTGGTAGATAGTCGAAATTTAATAGACTTAATACTGGTAGATAGGAATTTAAGTTTAGATTTGATATCTTTAGAGTCCGAGAGGGAAAACAAATATAGACACCCTCCTTGTATCATTGTAACATATTGGAACACAGGAGAAAGAAGAGAGGAGCATGCAGAGAATTGTATGAAGAACACCCATGTACAGATATTGAATTTATAGAAGAAAGCTTTAGTTCAATTTCATGGTTTGTGTTGTTTCTCCGTGTATTGATATTATGCTCATGGATGTTTTGCTTCCTGTCATGCATTGCTTTTATATGCTGTGTATGTGATTTCATGGTTGAATTGAAGTCTGAAAGGAAGAGGGAATTAGTTTCAATTGTTTCTCTATTCTGAGCCAGGGAATTCCTGCAAGGAGTGTAGTTGAATTTGTCCGCAATGAGTGCGTTGACATAGGGCTTCAGATAGAGACAACTTTTTTTCTAAGTTCCCAGAAGAACAATTGAGTAGAAGAGCCGTGCAAGGAGTGCGTAGGCCAAGTTAAGTCTCAGAGTGAGAATCTGAGCAAAGTATTGAACGACTGTTGTTGCAGTAGTGCGTAGGGTCAAGAGACTTCAACAATTGGACAAAGTTGAAGATTTGTCGCAAGGAGTGCGTGCAAGAAATTCTCAGAAAGACTTAAAGTCAAAGCAAGCTCAGGAGGGATAGGTCTTCAAATTTGTTGAAGAACAGTGGAGATAATTCATGCGAACAGGCCAAAGGGAGGCATCGCAGGTTAGCAAGAGAGAAGGTGAACGAGTCTCAATAGGGAGGCACTTCGTCAATTTCGTGGATCCACTGAAGGGAAGAACGCGCGGACAAAATCCTTGTGGAGATTCCACGAAGTTCCGTGGGCCGTTGGATCCTACGGAGCCGCGAGAAGGCTATCGGAGAAAGCGTGAGGAGATTCGAAGCTCAGGAGGGATGCGTGTCAAGAGATCCCAAGGAGTCGGGGTTCGGAGAATCGGGATCTTCGATGACAGAGAATCAGGATCATGGATGTTTTGCTTCCTGTCATGCATTGATTTTATATGTTGTGTATGTGATTTCATGGTTGAATTGAATTTTGAAAGGAAGAGGGAATTAGTTTCAATTGTTTCCATATTCTGAGCCAGGGAATTCCTGCAAGGAGTGCAATTGAATTTGTCCGCAAGGAGTGCGTTGACAGAGGGCTTCAGATAGAGACAACTTTTGTTCTAAGTTCCCAGAAGAACAGTTGAGTAGAAGAGTCGTGCAAGGAGTGGGCAGGCCAAGTTAAGTCTCGGAGTGCGACTCTGAGCAAAGTATTGAACGACTGTTGCTGCAGGAGTGCGCAGGGTCAAGAGACTTCAACAATTGGACAAAGTTGAATATTTGCAGCAAGAAGTGCGCGCAAGAAATTCTCAGAAAGACTTAAGGTCGAAGAAAGCTCAGGAGGGATAGGTCTTCAAAGTTGTTGAAGAACAGTGGAGATAAGTCACGCGAACAGGCCAAAGGGAAGCATCGCACGTTAGTAAGAGAGCAGGTGAACGAGTCTCAATAGGGAGGCACTTCGTCAATTTCGTGGATCCACTGAAGGGAAGAACGAGTGGATGAAATCCTTGTGGAGCTTCCGTGAAGTTCCGTGCGCCATTGGATCCTACGGAGCCACGATAAGGCTATCAACGCAAGAATGAGGAGATTCGAAGCTCAGGAGGGACGCATGTCAAGAGATCCCAAGGAGTCAGGGTTCAGAGAATCAGGATCTTTGATGACAGAGAACGCTTGCATGTTGGAATCGCGATCTGCGATATTCCGACGGTGACATGGCAGTGTGGGACCACGGGAGCTAGTGGAGTACAGGTGGCATCTTATCGGGGATCGGGAAAAGGAAAGTCCTGATTCCATCGACATCAGGACTCGCGATCTCACAAGTTATGAAATCCCAATAGAAGGATAGAAGGTGGAGAAGCCAAGTCCACACGTGTATCGTGAAATCGACACATTGAGGTTCAGAGTTTGGTGATTCCTTTAGTTGACATCGCGAGAAGCTATTTCTCGATAGGGAGAACTTCAATAACAGAGGGGAGAAAGTCAAGGATTGACCACATCGGGTTACGGGGAATCATAAGGCATAAGGTACGCAACCATAGAATTCGCGAAATCGTGAATTTCGATTTCCTGACCGTCCAGGGAGATCATTGAAGAGTCGCTATGGGTGAAGAATTCCCGATAGGGAATTAGAAGAACGTTTCGAGTTCTTCGGGCCGAAGAGAAAGAAGGTCCTGAAGGAGCGGACGTGCCAGTGAGGGTGCGGTTTCGTCAGGTTTGGTATAAGAGAGGGGATATATTTTCTTTCTGTAGCAAAGAAGGAGTAAATTTTAGCATGTCGCCGAGGAGAGAAAGGCAGTCACCTGACCCAGAAGATAGGGAGGTGCGAAGAAGGGGAAAACCGGCAGGAAATCCAGAAATGGAGAGACAAATGAGATATCTTCGAGCAAGACTCGAGGAGATGGAGACAGCCCAGAGATGCACAGCTAGTGCAGGGGATCTGAGTGATTCTGATGGAGAAATAGAGGTTGAACGCGAAGAGGAAGTTGCAGCCGAAGATGCATCAATGGAGCGATTAATTAAAGCTATCACCCGGATGAGTTCGAAGACGAAGATGGACATTCAAACTTATGAAGGGAGTCTAGAGGCAAAAGAGATATTGGATTGGATCCGAGATCTTGACACTTACTTCGATTATGAAGACATCGAAGAAGATAAGAAGGTTAGACATGCTGTCACCCAATTGAAGGGACATGCAACATTGTGGTGGGACGAGCTACAAGTTGATAGACATTCCAAGGGTAAGCAAAAGATTAAGAGTTGGGATCGAATGATTGCGAAGATGAAGGCAAAGTTCATCCCAAGGGATTACCAAATTACTTTGTTCAGGAGGATGTAGAACCTGAGACAGAAGTTAATTACAGTAAAGGAATAAACTGAGGAATTCTATCGACTGAACATCAGGGCAGGTCATCGGGAGAGCGATGATGAGAAGGTTTCCAGATATCTGAATTGTATGAGATACGACATTCAGGATGAATTAAGTATGGTTATCATCAGGACAGTGGAGGATGCTTACCATATGGCTTTGAAAGCGGAAGAGAAGATGAGTCGTAAGCAAGGTCAGTGAGGGAGAGAAAGAATTCATCCCAGAGTTAAGGCAGTTGCCCAGGAGAAATTCCAGAAGCCCAAGGAGGAATGGAAGAAACCTCGGGGTAAAGTTGAAAGAGGTGGAACCTAACAGAAAGGACCATACATTGAACAGAGAGGGAAACATACAGAGCAGAAGGGAGATTATGCTGACGCAAATACTTTTCCTTGTACCAGAGGTAGAGGAAGAGGTCGAGGTGGAGTTATCACATGTTTAACATGTGGGAAGAATGGGCACAGGTCATTTGAGTGTCCAGAGAAAAAGAAGGACATCGGAGAATCTCACATCGCAGAAGCGCAGAGGTGAGATGTTGAGTCCGAAGATACAAAAGGTAGAAGGTCACTAATGATGCGAAAATCTCTCTTAACACCTGGGAAAGAGGTGGAGGACTCATCTCAAAGGACCAGACTATTCAGAACAACTTGCAAGACCAAGGATTGGGTGTGCAAGGTTATCATGGACAGTGGTAGCACATACAATCTCGTTTCGACCGAGATGGTGGAAAAGCTGGAGCTGGAGACGATTGATCACCCAAGTCCATATAAAGTTTCATGGCTACAGAAGGGACATCAGGTGAGTGTCACTAAACAATGTTTAGTTGAATTCAATATAGGGGAGTATAATGACAAAGTAATCTGTGATGTCATTCCCATGGATGTTTTCCACTTATTATTTAGTAGACCATGGCAATATGACATAAATGTGGTTCATGAGGGGAGAATGAACACATATACCCTGCAGAGAAATGGGAAGACATACAGATTGCTTCCGACAAAGGATAAGGAGGTGAATCCGGAAGTATGTAACATAATACTTCTCATGAGTGGGAAGGAACTTCTTACAGAGATGGAGAAGAAAGAAGATCCACAATTATTTGTTGTCAGAAAGCCAAAAATCGTCCTGACCAGCATAAGAGTGGATGATTTGCCAGATGAAATTCAGGAACTGTTGGAAGAGTTCGCTGACATCGTAGTGGATGAATTACCTCATTCGTTGCCACCAATAAGGAGTGTGAGTCATCAAATTTACCTCATACTAGGAGCTAGTTTGTCGAATAAAGCTGCGTACATATTGACGCCACAAGAAAATGAGGAGGTTAAGAGGCAGGTGTAGGAACTGTTGGACAAGGGATTAGTCAGGGAAATCTTAAGCCTGTGTGCTGTTCCGATAGTACTTAGTCCAAAGAAGGATGGAGGATGGAGAATGTGCACTAATTCCAGAGCCATTAACAAAATAACCATCAGGTATAGATTTCCACTGCTGAGAATGGATGATCTGATGGATTGCCTGAGTGGGGAATTTTTCTTTTCAAAGATTGATTTGAAGAGAGGATATCATCAAATTCGCATGAGAGAAGGCGATGAGTGGAAAACATCCTTCAAAACCAACGAAGGGCTATACAAATGGCTAGTCATGCCCTTTGGCTTGACAAATGCACCGAGTACATTTATGAGGTTGATGAATGAAGTCCTGAGGGAATTCATCGGGAAATTTGTCGTCGTATATATCAATGATATAATGATCTTCAAGAAGACCTAGGATGAACATGTGAAGCATTTAGCTATTGTGATGAGGAAGCTACAGCAGGAGAAGTTGTTGATCAACATGAAGAAGTGCTCATTCATGAAGACAGAGCTCATTTATTTGGGTTTTTTTATTTCGGTGAATGAGTTGAGGATGGATCCGGATAAGGTAAAAGTGATCGAGAATTGGCCATCACTGAGAAATATTTTCGAGGTGAGAAGTTTCCATGGTTTGGCTAGTTTATACAGAAAGTTCATCAGGAATTTCAGTGGGATTAGCGCAACAATGATGGACACAGTGAAGAAGTGGCATAAATATTTTCATTGGACAATAGAGGCTGAGAAAAGCTTCAATTTGTTGAAGAGGAAGATCACGGAACAACCAGTGTTCGTGTTTCCAGATTTCCTGAAAACATTTAAGGTGAAATGTGATGCAAGTGGGTATGCCATAGGATCGGTCTTGAGTCAGGAAGACAGGCCGATCACATATTTCAGCGAGAAGCTGGATGAGGCGAAGCTGAAATAATCCATGTATGATAAAGAATTGTATGCTATCATACAAGCACTGAAGAAGTGGAGGCATTACTTGATCCCGAAGGAGTTTGTTTTGTATAGTGACAATCATGCATTACAGTTTGTGACTCAACAGGAGAAGTTGAATCAGAAACATGCTAAATGGGTAGAGTATATGCTGAATTTTACATTTGTGATTAAACACATTTCAGGTACTGCTAACAAAGTTGTTGATGCTTTGAGCAGGAAGTCTTTGTTGCTGCAAGAGTTCCGAGTCAAGATAGTGGGTTTTGAAAATCTCAGGGACATGTACGCAGAAGATGCAGATTTTGCAGAATCGTATGAAGCAGCTGAGAATACAGTTCTCAGAGATCGGAGTCCATGGATAGATTTTATGATCCAGGAAGGATTGTTGTTCAGAGGCAATCAGCTGTGTATTCCAAATTGTTCCATGAGGGAGAACCTGTTAAAAGAGAAGCACAGCGGAGGCTTGGCAGGTCATTTTGGCCAAGACAAAACATTTGCAAAGCTGAGCGAATCATATTTTTGGTTGGGGATGTGCTCAGAGGTCAAGCGTTTTGTCGAAAGATGTAGAATTTGTTAGCATTCAAAAGGGAGAAAGAAGAATGCAGGTTTTTATCAGCCATTGCCCATACCGGAGAGGCCTTGGGAGGCGATTAGCATGGATTTTGTATTGGGGTTTCCAAGGACGCAAAGAGGCATTGATTCAATCTTTGTGGTCGTGGACATATTTTCTAAAATGACACACTTCATA
The DNA here is from genome assembly GCA_009831015.1 of Picea engelmannii. Classification (NCBI taxonomy): domain Eukaryota; kingdom Viridiplantae; phylum Streptophyta; class Pinopsida; order Pinales; family Pinaceae; genus Picea; species Picea engelmannii. The sequence goes on from ML776606.1 coordinate 671,757, forward strand.
CCATGCCAGAAGACCAGCGATGTGACACACATCGCAAACTTGTTTTTCAAAGAGGTCATTCAACTTCATGGATTGCCAAAAAGCATTGTTTCAGACAGAGACACTAAATTCATAGGGAATTTTTTGAGGATGCTATGGAAGAAGCTAGGAACTAATTTGATGTTTAGTTCTGCCTATCATCCTCAGACGGATGGGCAAACAGAAGTGGTGAATAGAAGTCTGGGAGACTTATGAAGAAGCTTGGTGACATAACACCACAGCAGTTGGGAGAATGTGTTTCCACAGGCAGAGTTTGCGTACAATGACTCTATGAATAGGAGCACAGGTAGAAGTCCATTTCAGGTTGTATATGGAATGCAGCCAAGAGGAGTTTCTAAATTGTGAGATTCAGAACAAACTGTGACTAGCAGTGCGAGTGCAGAAGAATTCACTGAGGCGATGCAGGAACTTCACAGTCAGGTGAAGCAGCGACTACAAAATTCAAATCAGGAATATAAGCACAGAGAAAATCAGCATCGGAGACAACTTCAATTTGAAGTTGGTGATCTAGTTCTGGCACATATGAGGAAAGAAAGGTTCCCAAGGGGAACATACAACAAGCTGAAAATGAAGAAAATCGGACCTTGCAGAGTCCTGAAGAAATTCGGAGAGAATGCGTATGAAATTGAATTGCCGGATGGCATTGGGATATCTCCGACATTCAATGTCTCAGAATTATATCCATATAAGGCTCAGGAAGCAGAAGCTGGAAATGATGAACAACCAGAAATCCAGTGGCAGAAGCAGATGTCGATCGCAGAAAAGCCACAGATGGAGCGTATACTTGACAAGCGAGAGAGAAAAAAGACCAGGTGGAAGCAATACTATGAGTACCTGGTCAAATGGAAGAACCATCCAGTGGAATATTCCAGCTGGGAAAGCGAAGAAGAGATACAAAAGCATGGACAGACCATGCAGGAGCTCATGGACAGGAGCCCATGAAATTTTTTAAGCCGAGGAGTATGATGTAGGAGCATCGCCAACTCATCAAGCGAGCCATCACATCAGGCGGAGATCATCTGGATGTACAAACCAAAATAATTTTGAAGTGCTTTTGGATTGTTGCACAAGTCTTTAATGAAGCCATTTATGAAGGATCATTTGTATATTGTATTGGACCTTGAGCCTTTAAGCTCTCGTCCTTTGGTAGATAGTCGACATTTAATAGACTTAATACTGGTAGATAGGAATTTAAGTTTATATTTGATAGCTTTAGAGTCTGAGAGGGAAAACGGATATAGACACCCTCCTTGTATCATTGTAACATATTGGAAAACAGGAGCAAGAAGAGAGGAGCATGTAGAGAATTGTATGAAGAACACCCATGTATAGATATTGAATTTATAGAAGAAAGCTTTAATTCAATTTCATGGTTTGTGTTGTTTCTCCGTGTATTGATATTATGCTCATGGATGTTTTGCTTCCTGTCATGCATTGCTTTTATATGATGTGTATGGGATTTCATGGTTGAATTGAAGTCTGAAAGGAAGAGGGAATTAGTTTCAATTGTTTCCATATTCTGAGCCAGGGAATTCCTGCAAGGAGTGCAGTTGAATTTGTCCACAAGGAGTGCATTGACATAGGGCTTCAGATAGAGACAACTTTTGTTCTAAGTTCCCAGAAGAACAGTTGAGTAGAAGAGTCGTGCAAGGAGTGTACATGCCAAGTTAAGTCTCGGAGTGCGACTCTGAGCAAAGTATTGAACGACTGCTGCTGCAGGAGTGCGTAGGGTCAAGAGACTTCAACAATTGGACAAAGTTGAAGATTTGCAGCAAGGAGTGCGCGCAAGAAATTCTCAGAAAGACTTAAGGTCAAAGAAAGCTCAGGAGGGATAGGTCTTCAAAGTTGTTGAAGAACAGTGGAGATAAGTCGCACGAACATGCCAAAGGGAAGCATCGCATGTTAGCAAGAGAGCAGGTGAACGAGTCTCAATAGGGAGGCACTTCATCAATTTCATGGATCCACTGAAGGGAAGAACGAGCGGACGAAATCCTTGTGGAGCTTCTGCGAAGTTCCATGGGCCATTGGATCCTACGGAGCCATGAGAAGGCTATCGACGCAAGCGTGAGGAGATTCGAAGCTCAGGAGGGACGCATGTCAAGATATCCCAAGGAGTCGGGGTTCGGAGAATTGGGATCTTTGATGACAGAGAACGCTTGCATGTTGGAATCGCGATCCGTGATATTCTGATGGTGACGTGGAAGTGTGGGACCACGGGAACTAGTGGAGTATAGGTGGCATCTTATCAGGGATCGAGAAAAGGTAAGTCCCGAGTCCATCGACATTAGGACTAGCGATCCCGCAAGTTCCGAAATCCCGATAGAAGGATAGAAGGTGGAGAAGCCAAGTCCACACATGTATCGTGAAATTGACACATCGAGGTTCAGAGGTTGGAGATTCCCTTAGTTGACATCGCGAGCAGCGATTTCCCGATAGGGAGAACTCCGATAACAGAGGGGAGAAAGTCAATGATTGACCACATCGGGTTATGGGGAATCATAAGGCATAAGGTACGCAACCATAGAATTCGCGAAATCGTGAATTCTGATTTCCCGACTGTCCAGGGAGATCATTGAAGAGTCGTTGTGGGTGAAGAATTCTCGATAGGGAATTAGAACAACCTTTCGATTTCTTCGGGCTGAAGAGAAATAAGGTCCTGAAGGAGCGGACGTGCCAGTGAGGGTGCAGTTTCGTCAAATTACAATATAAATTTACAAGGAAAATTTTCCTTCAGGGGCATCACCCTTGAACCCCCATCATGGGCCTGCTTTCCCCCAGACCCCAAAACAGGGGTAACCCTCCCTTGCACTCACCCACGTGGAGGAGTGTACATTCTTCCAGGGTGTAAAGTCTCCATTGGGTATAAACATGGTTGAAAAAAAAGAAAATTAATTAGGAAGATAATCAGGCTCCATGACCAACATACTTTACAATGAAAGATGTGTACAGGGATACACAACTATAGAACTTGATTCAAACTTTGTTTCTTATTTTAATTCTTTCCTAAGTAAATAAAATTTTCATCTATATCAACTGATGATGGGTCCCTTTGTCTTGCGAGGGAACTCCTCAGATGAATTTCACACCCACTCCCCTTCCTCGTTCTTGGTAAATTGCTTCACAAGGCAATGAATATACTCCAATATGAAATAGAGATCGAAGATAAGTATACTTTGACTCTTTTTATTTATCTCATGATTTAATGGTTTTTACATTAGTAAGTTACTAACACGACCGAATGGCTCTTTTGCAGATTGGGGAGAAAATAATGCACTTAATGAAATAAGTGACCTCACCACAAAAGGTATTCGGGTTCCATATCTCTTCCACCATTCGATGCGCGCATGAAAATACATTTTTATATAGCATTTTAAATCTCCATTTAGAATAGATATGGAGTTCTTAGGTATATCCAAAAAATGGGTCAACGACCTATTATTTGTAATAAATATATATTTATTTTTATCAAGTACCATGTGATCTACTATATCATATATATATATATATATTATAATAGATAAAAGAATGTGTTGCGAATTTTATTCTTTATACTCATCATAATAACATAAACTTCAATACAGTTTGTTTATACTTTTGTTTCTAAGGTATTTGATTATATATAGGAATGAACAACAATCAAGAAAACTAGATATATCATGGCCAATAGGCACATGTACACAATATATATATATATATATATATATATATATATATATACTAATCTTTAATAAAACTCCACTACAAGTATTTTCACACAGTGGCAAATCCCAAACTATTATGGCTATACAGTGCACTTAAACAGAGTTAGCTCATAACTATAGTAATATAAATCATGTCATCAACTACATAAAATCAACAATATAATATCAATAGTATAACATCAACAATTTGAGTACATAGCTGAGATACATATATGAAGAATGATGCTGGAAAAAAAATGGAACAACCACATTATATCCAACTGTAAAACAAAACAACCATGATCACTTGTCCTGATCATCCCCTAGCCTAACCATGACTCCATAAGGGAAAATTGAATCACATTTCTTAGACACTGTCACCTTCAACAGTTCAAAAATACTATGCCTCACACAATATGTGCTCATAAAAACAAAACAATTCTCAATACCCTAACATACTAAGCAGTGTCGTGCCTCCCACATATGTTGCATATGTCTTGTGCCTAGGTATTTCCAATCCTTTCCCACCTTGGGTAACTTCACACCTTTAAAAATCCATGATTTTTAGGGGCTTCTAGTGACAAAATTCAACTTCTGCCACTTCTAAAAATCAACTCTGAGTTAAATCAAAACTGTTCCTCACTCATGGAGTCATAGTTGGTTATTTTTAACCTGGTTGTTCCATTTGTCTTCAAGCATTTAATTTGTTAAAAAAATTCTCATACATGTGTCCATTAAAAGAGGACAATTGAGAAAATCAAACCTTTTCCCAATAGTCATAAACAAATAATTACAAAATCCAAGATTCTAAATTCATATTTTCCATAAATGGAAATTTATTCTTAAATTTAGATTTTCCAAAAATGGAAATTTATTTCTAAAATTAACTTGGAATTTAATTTATGATAATTTGAGGACATCAAATCCTCTCCCCCTTAAGTAAAACATTGTCCTCAGTGTTCAATCATCTCTCGGAATAGGATCAGATAAGATTTATGCATATCTTCTTTGAATTCCCAAGTGGCCTCCTTAGGACTAAAGTGCTTCCATTGCACCTTTACATGGGTGATGGCTCTGTTCTGAAGTACGTTTTCTTTTCTATCTAGAATGAAAAAAGGGTCATCTTTGAACTTGCCTTATGGTTCCACCTGCACTATGTTCCAATCAATTATGTGAGTAAGATCATGAATATATATATTAATAACGAAACATGAAAAAAATTATGAAGTTTTAATTTTGTAGGAAGTGCTAGTTGATATTCCACGACTCTGATTCAAGTTAAAATCTCGAAAGGGACTCTAAATATTTGTGCCAAATTGGAAAAACTTCCTATATTTAGAGAGATTCTTCTTTTTTTGACTTTTAGATATAAATATTCCCCAATTTAGAATTCTCGATGTCTTCTTTTTAGATCTGCATAGATTTTATGTCAGTCTTGTGCCTCTTTCAAGTTCTTTTGTACCCTTTTTACCATTCTTTCCATTTCTTGTAGCATTTTCAGTCCCACGATAATTCTATCAACTCGATTATCCCAACTGATCGGGGTTGTGCATTTCCTTTTGTATAATACTTCGAAGGGACTCATCTTAATTGATTCCTAATAACCATTATTATATGCAAACTCAACTAAGTGTAGATACATTTCCCATTTAGTTGGTTTTGTTCTTAGGTACATTCGTAACATGTCTTCGATAATTTGGTTTGTTCATTTTGTTTTCCCATAATTTTGTGAATGGTAACTTGTGATGAAATTCAAATTAGTACCCAAATCTGCAAACATTTGTTTCGAAAAATTGGATGTAAATTTGACATCTTTATCTAAAATCACCATCTTAAGAATTCCATGCAACCTAAAAAATTATTTCATAAAACATTCAACGATATTAATCGCTTTGTAAGTAGATTTCAGAGGTACAAAATCTATATATTTACTTAGTTTATCAATCACTAACATAATTGAGTCAGTTTGTCTTTGAGTCTTATGCAAACATGTGATGAAGTCCATCGCAATAATTTCCCATTTCCATTTGGGTATAGGAAGATGTTGTAACATACCTATCGGATGTTGGTGCTCAACCTTTACATGTTAACAATCTAAACATTTAGACAAATATTCAAATGTTTTATTTTTCATGTTAGGCTAATAAAATTGTTTCCTTAATGTTGTTATCATTTTCTAGTATCCTCCATGACCAGAATACGACTTTTTATCCAACTCATCAATAATTTTCATCTTTAAATCAATATATTTAGGTACTTATAACATGTTCTTGAACCTTAACAACCCACTTTTATCTATAATCAGATCTGTTTTGTTTAGATTTTTTCCATTTCCTTGCAATTTTGTTGTTGTTTTGATGTAATTTTTATAATTACTTCCTGGATATTTTATTCTAAGTTCGATATCGTTTTCTACTTTGTTGATAATTATTTCATAAATCCCACTAGTCCTCTAACTTAGTGCATCTACAACGTTGTTTTTCTTACCCTTGATGTGTCGTACTTCAAAATAAAACTCACTTAAAAAGGACAAACATCTTGCTTGTATTGCATTGAGATTTGGTTGAATAAACAAATTCTTTACACCATTGTTGTTGGTTAGTAACATAAATTTTCTTCCCATTAAATCATGCCACCACATTTCTAATACATGAATCACAATTGATAATTCTAAATTGTGAGTCACATAGTTTCATTCATGTTCTTTCAATTTACATGATTCATAACAGATGATGTGTCCATCTTGTGTTAGCACACCTCATAATTCGTCTTTACTCACATCTACGCAAACTGTAAATTATTTATATGGATCTGCTACTTTTAGGATAGGTGTTGTAGTTAACAGTCCTTATAGATTATAAAAAATGTCTTGACATTTATGTGACCAATTAAAATTTATTCCCTTTTTCTTTAGTGATGTAATTGGATATGAAATTATGTAAAATCCTTCGATAAACCTTCGGTAATAACCGTTAATCCCCATAAATGACCTTATGCATGCTACATATTTAGGAATAGGCCATTCCGTAATGGCTTTAATATTTTTCGAGTCCACTGCAATACCATCCTATGATATTATGTTCCCTAAATACTATATCTTTCTTTGGTGGAAATCACACTTATTATACTTAGCATATGACTTATGTTCTCTTAAAGTCTATAGTACTAATTTGAGATGCTCTTCATGTTCTTGTTCAATTTTTTAATAAACTAAAATATCATCGATAAAAACCAACGCAAATTTATCCAGTTATTGGATGAATATACTATTCATCAAGCTCATAAAGGTTTTTGGTACATTAGTAAGTCCAAACAAAATCACTACAAATTCATATTGTCCATAATATTTTCTAAATTTTGTTTTGGTTAAATATTCATCCGTTATCCTAACCTAGGGATAACTAGACCTCAAATCTAGCTTAGAGAATATCGTTCCTTCTACAACCAGGTCAAAGAGATCATTAATTCTAGGTAAAGGAAACTTATTCTTTATTGTCATTGTATTCAGTTGTTGATAATCAATACACAGTCTCAAAGTTCCATCTTTAATTTTAACAAATAAAATTGGTTCTCCCTAGGGTGAAACACATGGTATGATATATTCTTTATCTAACAATTCTTGTAATTGAATTTTATTTATCTTAATTCAGGTATACTCATTATGTAAGGTGCCTTTGACATCGGGGCAGATCCAAGTAGTAGATCAATAGAGAAATCTATCTCTCTGCCTAGATATAATTTTGGTATTTATTCTATGAATACATCTTTGAACCCATGTAGGAATGCAAAGTCTTCTAAACTTGGTTTTTTTCCTTCACCTAAGATATTAGTTACCTGAACAATACATACTTGGAAACCCTTATTAATACATTTCTTAAATTGCATTGCTGATATTTTTTGTAACGCTCCCCCGGCCTTAATCCCACTGACCGGGAAAAATGCTATTGTGTGGAACAACATCATTCTCATACTTAATTAATAACATGAATTTAATTCATATTAAACACATCTAACTCAGATTAAGCACAATATTACTGCTAACATAAATAATCCCTGGCATTAACAATAATTCATATGCACAACAGAATACATGATACAAATAAGCATCACAGACATGCATATACTTATAAATTAAGTACAAAATTAACACTTATCTTTTATTACTGTCATAATTCCACCAACCATGTGCAGGCCTTCCATGAACCTCCCAGCCTTAGACTACATTGCTCATCACTCTTAGCAGTGGGTCACCCCCAAGTTGGGACTAAGCTCCACCCAAGGCAAGGAATCCTAGTCTAGACTCAAGTTACAGGAAAATTGTATAGGATAACCAGAAGGATTCTTCCCAGGATGCCTTCTTATGCCCACTACTCACGGACTCTCATTCCCGACATGCCTGTTTCACCCAGGAGTATACACCTTCACAAGAATAGTCCATCACTGCTTCACCTTAGTGATCAGGAAGTCTTAGAGCTCTGTAGCTGGTGCTCGACTCTCCCTGGAATAATACCACTTCCCAACAAACTCCTTCACCTGGAAAGAGTGTTACACATAGGCCAGACAACCTGTTTCCTTCAACTCTATTTCCAACACAGTCGGGAAACCATGAGGCTCCACATGAACATACAATGGTCTCCAAGCCACATGTAGTCAAGCACTGCGCGACCACAATAGTCCACTGGAAAAACAGACACGGGCTTCCCAAAACTGGTGACAGACAGATGCTATAGCATAACAAGGCTCAACAATTACGGTACATTCGGTTTTCCCCAACCAACAATACAGGACAGACTCATGGCTGAGGTTTCAGGGATGCGTGAGGGTGTACAAAGATCCCACACAGAGACTTAACGGTTCAAGGATTCCCTAGAACAAGCACTGAAATAGAGGTCGATCCTGGACACCCGCGAGTTCAGATGGAGGATGGAGAATGGGAGGTCGAACACAGACTTGACAGTTTTGACAGAGGGTGTACTGGCTCCTCCAAAAATCAACACAGGAATTTTTTTCGTATTTTCCCCCGAGTTGCATGAGGGTATTCCTGCAGAGGTCATACGCGATTTCTGGTTCAGACAGTCGATGGTAGAATGGAGGAGGAACCCCCAACACGGATCACTTCTCTGGTTTTAACTACATGCGCTTGGGTCGACACATGTCACCCATGGTGATGCATGCACTCCATCAACATGTGTTCCTCTCCAGGAACTTAGGACAAAACAAATATTTCACATAGCTTTTGGAATAATATTAAAATATTATTCCCAAGGACTCAAGCCCCTAGGCTTAGACCCTCTTTCCAAACTTCCAGCCCCTAGTCCCTTACCCACTCTGTGGAAGCTTAGTCTCCCATCACTCATTCATCGTGGTCGGTCTACACGCAGGAGTGTTTATATTTTTATTAATGTTCTGCATGATTGCATATACAAAAGCAGGCTCTCAGCCTTAACACTTATGCTCTCCGGCCTAATAACACATAAGCCCACCAACTTATATAAACTTGGCTCACTAGCCTATAAAACATAATTACAATTCATAATGTAAGATTTACACTTCATAGACATGATTTACAATAGGTCTCGTCCTTGGGGACATTACAATCCCCTCCCCTTATTTTTGCACTGTCTTTAGTGCAACTTTACACTGCATCTGCAAGCTTTTCAAAATTTTAAAAAAGATGTGGGTACTCTACCCACATAACATATTCATGCTCCCATGTCACGTCCTCAAGACCGTACCAAGTCCACTCGACCTTTACAATCCCTATAGCCTAATTCCATAGATGTTTGTTTTTTCTTTCCAATATGTGCACAAGATGCACTTGCAGGACACCTTGTTCCACCTGAATCACATTCCAATCGATAACATGATTAGCATCTGGTATATATTTCTTAAGAAATGACACATGAAACACATTATGTACAGTCATAGATGCAGGTAATGCAAGCATATATGCAACTGGCGCAATCCTTTCCAGGATTTCAAATGGCCCACAAAATCTGGCTGCCAACTTGGCACAACTTCCCAGCTTCAGAGAACTCCTGTTAGCTTTCACTTTTAGGAAAATAGGATCACCCTTTTTGAACTCTCTGTGGGTTCTATTCTTATCAGCATAAATTTTCTTCCTGTCCTGAGCAGCTTTCAAATTTTTCTTAATTTTTATCATTTGGTCCTCCATCTCCTTTAGCAACTCTGGCCCAACTATTGCTCTATCAGCTGGATTGTCCCAGCTCACTGGAGTATTTCACTTTCTTCCATAAAGTGCTTCAAATGGGCTCATCTTCAATGATGCATGATACCCATTGTTGTAGGCAAATTCTACCAAGTCGAGGTAGTCTTCCCATCTTGATGGTTTGTCCATCACATACATTCTCAGTATGTCTTATATTACTCTGTTCACCCTCTTTGTCTATCCATCAGACTCAGGATGATAAGTTGTACTAAAATTCAGATTCGTTTTGAATCCTTTGAACAATCCTTTCCAGAAATTCAAGGTGAATTTCAGGTCTTTGTCAGACACAATCATTTTAGGAATTCCATGCAATCGTGCCACTTCCTTCACGAAAATGTCAGCAACATCTGTTGCCTTGTGAGTAGTTTTCAGTGGAATAAAATGGGAATCTTTTTTAAGCTTGTCCACCACCACCATGATCGAATCGTGTAGCTTGGTTGTTATGGGAAATCCCATAATAAAATCCATCATTACTACTTCCCACTTCCACTCAAGAATGGGTAAAGTTTGCAACAACCCTGCTGGGTGCCTATGCTCAGCTTTAACTTTCCAACACTCCATACATCTGACGATGTATTCGACGATCTCTCGCTTCATACCTGGCCAAAAGTAATGGCTCTTGACCGTTGCTACTGTTTTCTGATATCCAGGGTACCCTGCATAAGGCACATTATGCAGCTCCTACAAAATCATCTATTTCAAGCACTGGACATTAGGTACAAAAATTATGTTCTTGTACAACAATATTCCATCTGTTTCCAATTTATAAACTTCCATATTTTGTGGCATCTTACCCTGTTGTAGCTTGGAAACCAATTCTTTGTACTGGAGATCTACAATTGCAGCCTCCAGAATTGTACTTTTAATATTAGTTTGATACATGCTAATGGTTGTAGCATGTAATTCATGCACCCTCCTACTGACCCTCCTGCTGAGTGTATCTGCCACTTTATTCTCCTTTCCTTTGATATGCTTGATCTCAAAGTCGTACTCGCACAGAAATTCCAGCCACCTACTTTGTCTAGCGTTTAAGGTTGGTTGATCAAACAAATATTTCAGACTGTTGTGGTATGTTCTCAATTCAAATCTACTTCCCATGAGGTAATGTCTCCATTTCCTCAGAGCGTGAACGATTGCTGCCTACTCCAAATCGTCAGTGGCATAATTCTTTTCATGCTCTTTCAACTTCCTGGACTCATAACAGATTACAAATCCATTATAACTAAGAACTCCTCCTAGCTGTTCTTTACAAACATCTGTGCACACCACAAAATCCATGTTTGGATCTGCAATCCTCAAGATTGGAGCGTTGGGTAACAACAACTTCAATTGCTGGAAACTTTTCTCACACTCTTCAGTCCACTGAAACTTTTTCTCCTTCCTTTGCAAGGAAGTGATAGGGTGAGCTATCTTTGAGAACCTTGTGATAAACTTTCTGTAATAGCCCGCTAGACCCATAAAGGATCTAACTTCTGCCACATTCCTTAGCACTCACCATTCTTTGATGGCCTCAACCTTCTTAGGATCCATGACGATCCCTTCTTCTGAAATAATGTGCACCAAGTAATGGATCTACCTTTGATAAAATGAGCATTTGCTCAACTTGGCATACAACTGGTGTTCTCTCAACACTTGCAGCACCAACCTCAGGTGTTGTTCATGCTCTTCCTCTGACTTGGAATGCACCAAAATTTCATCCAGGAAGACTATGACAAACTTGTCTAGATAGTCCCTGAATACACCATTCATCAAGCACATAAAAGCAGTAGGTGCCTTCGACAGCCTAAACGGTACCACTGTGAACTCGTAATGATCATACCTTCTTCTAAAGGTAGTATTGTTGATGTCTTCATCCTTTATTCTTACATGCTGATATCCCGATTTGAGATCTATCTTCGAAAATATTTTCACACCTTTCAACTGATTGAAAAGATCATCGATCCTCGATAAAGGATACTTGTTCTTGACAGTTACTTTGTTCAACTATCTGAAATCAATACATAGCCTCAACGCCCCATCCTTCTTCTTCATGAATAGGACTAGGGCACCCCAAGGTGACACACTTGGGCAAATGTACCCCTTCTTTAGAAGCTCTTCAAGCTACAATTGCAGCTCTTTCAACTCTGGCGTACTCATTCTATAAGGAGATTTTGACACTGGAGCTGCTCCAGACATCAAATTTATAGAGAAGTCAATATCTCTCTTTGGAGGTAGTCTGGGTACCTCCTGAAATACGTCTTCAAACTCTGTTAGTACCACATGGTCTCCAATATTTGAGACTTCATCTTTGGATGCTTCCTCCACACGGGCTGCAAATAATTGACAGCCTTTTATGTAGCACTTCTTCAACTGCATTGTTGAGATTTCTCTAATAGTAACAACTCTAGGAATTCCTTGGAATGTTTTCCAATTTCCCTCCTCATCCAAGTATGTAAATTCCTTGTTAGGATAGTTTAGGAGGGCATGGTGTTGGTCCAACCAGTCCATCCCTATTAAACAGTCATAAGAGCCTAAAGGCAGAATATTCAAATTGGCCTTCGTGATCAGTCCATTCATGTCTACATAATAGGACTTGACTAACTCCATGACTTTCCTCTTAGTTCCTGTAGCTATCTGCACTACCCAAGACTTTTCATGTTTGCTTCTTATCAAATGCAAACTTTCCACCACACTATGATCTACATAACTATGGCTAGCCCCTAAATCAATTAAAATAATAAATGGTGGGTTGTTAATCATACCTTCCACTTCAATCATGTGCAACTAAAATTCAACTTGCTTGTTGTCCAGGGCCACATGGATCCTTGGCATTCTACTGCCCATGTCCTCCACTGTTTCAGCTTGTTGAACATTATGGACAACTCTTGTTTTTCCATTTTTATGGGGAAAATCTCTATACTTGTGGTTCTCTTTACATCCCCAACACTGAATGGGCATCTGTCTCAGCCTTTGTTCTCCCACTTCATCCTTTCTCGTCTCTCTAAATGATGGATTTCCTTGAGGACTATTTCTGAAAAAGGGAGGTTTGTTTCCCTTCTGCCTTTGTTCTTTCTTAAACTTCTTCTAGTCATCCCAAGCCTTCCGAAAGGTAGGATTTTCTCTTTGTTGTTCATATAATAATTTCTCTCTTCTTATTGTTTCTTCCCTAGTCTTAGGATCATCATACTGATTCTTGTTACCAATGGGAGGTGGCAGTCCACTCAGATACTTCTGAATATTGACAGCCTCATCTTTGATGAATGAAACATATTTCAGTAATTCCAAAAACCTTCATTCATATTCATCAATGGTCATGCTGCCCAGCTTTAGTTTGAATATATCCTTCATCTTTCTGTCATAGTGTCTTTTAGTCAGGCATTTATTCTGGAAATACCTCTTGAATTCCTTCCATGTGATATCTTTCTCTCTAACATGTTGCACCTGCACAAGATGATCCCACCACATGGATGCTTTTCCTTTTAGTTGATACATCACAATTCTTCCTTTTTCATGAGAGGAATAATTTTGCAGTTGGAAATATTTCCTCATGCCAAGCAACCATGTTTTGGCATCTTGCTCCTTCTTATGTTCTCCATCAAACATAGGAGGCTTAATCTTGTTCATCTCCCCTTTCAATTCATCCACTCTAGGTATTCAGTGTTTGTTGGTAGGGGATAGTCTTGAACTACTGTCCGCTTCCCTACTGGAATGCTTTTGGGAGCAACGACGATGTCTGTTGAAACTCCTCGATCTTCTTTTTCTCTCAGGGGTCCTGTGACTCCCTGTTTTGCTTGTGTCACTCTCAATTTCCAATTTCTTTTCTATTCTTTCCAGGCTCTTCAACATCCTTAAGTTGAATTCACCCTCCTGATCCCTGACCCTCATGAGATTTTGACTATCGACTCGACGAGCCTGGGTATCCTTCTGCAATCTTTCAATGATTTTCATCACATGCCCTTCCTTATCCAATTCTCTTCCCTTCCCATTGGAGTTCGATCCTTCGACTCCTAAGTTGACATCCCTTCCTTCTTTTTCGTTCTCTAAATTGGAGGCAATCAACACCTCTTCCATTTCTATACTCAACATCGATTCACGACTGTCCTGACACTCATTGAACTTTGCACACACACAACGTGCATTCCACCGAAGTTTGTCATGCCTTAAACCATTAATAAAACTACAACATTCATATACCAACGCGAATAAGAAAGCGTTTTGATTCCATGAATTTTCTAAGATCTGTTTGGATTTGCAATTTTCGGGTGATAGCTCCCTCTTTATTAGCCCCTACCCTCATAACCAAAGGTCGTGACCCAATTTGAGTCCCAATTAGTCTTACTCTTTTTTGGGGTAGCAAGATTTGATTGTTATATGGGCCTGACTTCCACTAAAAATTTTAATAATAGAGAAGGAAAGCAAATTTGATTATATCAACTATTATAAATCTAAATATAGTTAATGCTAACAAAGCCTATGCTACTTAATCAATCTATTAATCTAACATATCATGATTAGGAGCTAATATAAAAATATGAGACAACATTAAATATATTATTTAACGATAGAAATAATTCACCCTCTTAGTGATATGTGAAGACAATAATAAAACAAAGATGGATAATAACGAGTTATTTGTAAAACTTATACATTATCATTTCATCCGATAGTAACCATAAAGT
>ML776606.1:692829-705496 GCA_009831015.1 Picea engelmannii
AAAGGAAAGATGTAAATAGGAAAACCGACATAACTCAACCAATCCTACCCAATGTCACCTTGATAGGAGGGTTCTTTCTGTTTAGGGAGGTTAATCCCAGGGGAGACATCCCCGGTGACCTGGGGTTTTGATAAAGGCAAAATGATTGTAAGACAAAGGTAAATTTCCCCCCTCACAAGTCACCATCGAGAAGATAGTCTGGATAACATCCGATAAAGAGAAGTATAATGAAAAAAAGACAAATGCACCTGCCTGAGAAAAAGCAACAAGAAATTGATATATGCAAGCTTTCTCACTTGTTTAGTACTTCATATAATAATGACTATCTGATACATATATAAGAAATTGAATAATAAATATTGACGAAGTCAATGTTTATGAAATATCAATGATAATAAACGTTACTTCTTCAATAAATGATCAGGAAACGTGGCATTCAATGTAACAATCAACACTTCATTAAATTAATGCCCTTAAATCAACCATTAAATTGCTCAAAAGTGAAACATTAGTTGCACAATGATGTTTATAGAAAAATATGATGGAAACACTTAGTTAATAGGATTAGTCCTAGGTTAGGGTTAGAATAGTTAGAGTTTCATTCAAAGTATTGAGAATGATTTTGATCATAATACTCACAGGATAGGTCTTCAATCAATGTGTTTCCTAGGGTTAATGGAGTCAAATGGAGGATGTAAGAGTTGGAGGATCAAGGAAAATAATAAGGCTAAGGACTGGAGGATTAAGCCTTGAGGTGTGGCTACAGCAAGGCCTCAAAGACAAAAACCCTAGGGGAAAGAGGCTCACTTTGGTGTAGGGGAACTAGGCATTAGTGCTCTCTCCTTCTTCCTTAGGTCAATGGAAACAATGACTAGCTCTAAAAAATGGCATAAGACTAAGACAAGAGGGTTTACAAGGAAACATGTTTCTATGGAAAGGCCTCACCAACAAACCCTAGAAAATCGTCTCATCAAGGTGTAGCAGGACTAGGCCCCGATGAGTCTCCTTCTTCTTGGCTCAGAAAAATAAAACAACTAGCAAGAGAAGATAGGGAAATATTGTAGCTAAGGCTAGGCTCTTTCTCTCTTAAAATAATGGATGAAAAGTCTTGACAGGGACATGAGACAAGGACCTACAATGTGTGTTTGTCACCTAATGTTTATTCAACAAATTTATAACAATAAATGAAAGAAATAAAAATAGAACCATTAAATTAAGAGGTTTTGAAGAAATTCACTTATATTTCACCAAGAAAAGTCATACAAAACCCTAGTTGTAACACCTTCCATCAAGAAATATGCCAAAAATGCCAAAAGAGATCCAAAATGCCTTACTTCAATAAGTGCACCTCATAATTTCATCCAAAGAACCCAATGTAGTGCTAATTTCAGACCTCACTAATGAGTGAGGGAAAGATGATGAAAATATGTGAGTGAAGACCCTCAATATATACCATACCAATTACCTTAATTAATTTTTAGGTCACCAAAAGGCTGATAAGGCCAAAATACCCAATAATATTGTTTTACATTAAAATGTCATAACTTAAAACCTAATCAAGCAATAAGAAATACGTCATGCCCCTTCTAGGGTGACGTTACCCCTTTCTAGGGAAAATGCAGCCTCCTCGAGAGAAATGTTATCCCTCCTTGGGCTTCTCCAACCTGCCACACGTTCCAAACTACCATGACTGTCTCCCAAAACGTCCATGAAGCTGGATGATGTCATGAGCCTCTTGGGTGATGCCCCAGGCCTTCGAAGGCCAACGTTCTAGTGAAGAGTGCACAACCCCCCTAGGTAAGGCTTTGTCAAGGTGCCTTTATGGAACGTCTTCCTCTTCTCTTGTGAAAACCCATTTGTCTTGCCTCTGCCCCCTACTGGGGTCTCAACATCCATCTGGTGGGATCTTCAGCCCCATGGAGGTCTGAACTAATCATCTCCCCATGTGTACCTATCCAATATGGTACCTATCTATCGGGTATGATCCCTCACATCAACAGATATGCCCTCCATGGGCTCATAATTCACAGGGATCATAGCAATGTCAATCACATACAATCATCAACTTTATTAAACATGTGCATAAAACCCTTTTTATCCAGTTAAGTGCTCAAAGATATTATACAAATCTACAATGCAAGTTTGGAGGAAGTGACAGGGTGTCCTATTGGGATAATGTCCACTGGAAAAGGGATCTTTCCGGAAGAGATCAAATCCAAGTCATGTAAATGGGTGAGGTGGATAAGGGATGTCCTGATAAGGGGTGCAATGATAGAAGGGAAATGCAGAGCTTACCTGTGGGTGCCTTTGTAGAAAGTGAGTTGCACCTATCCTGGATGCAATTGTTTCCAATCCCATTCATGCGTTTTACTCTTTATCTTTTATTTCTTTTTCTTCAAGAAGCTAATCAGGGTACATTGCCCTGGCATGGTGACCAGTGGTGGAAATGTTACCCACAAGCACTTTCACGGAAATGAGAAGGCTACCTCATGATGAGACACCCTTTCTCTTGACCATAAAACCAAGAGCCACTACCTTGGTGTGGTAACCAGCTTCTAGTAGTGTCATATCGCTTGGTGCCCATGGACCTAATAGGTTGGCTCGTGATGAGACCCCCTATCCTCTGACTATCTCTTACTTTATTATTTTTTATGGGTCCCTCTTGTTTCTTGCTGAAAATCCTTTTATTTCTTTCTCGGGGATCCTTCGGCGAAGAATCTCGAGTTTTTGTTTTAGGATTTTATATTTTTCCAGCTTGCTCTTACCTTATGGGCCTTTAGCCCCTTATTCCCACAAGGCAAGGTGCAACCTTTAAATTATTGGCCAACCCAATTCCCGGACCAATGTAATGGTATGGATGAGCAAGAAGTAAGATGGAAAGTGGTAAGTATGACAAGAAGATACGATGACTTTTCATGGATCCCCCCAGTGGAAACTCAAAAATTATAGGCACAAGGTTACTAGGGCATCCTGTCATTCCCCTCAGACATGGTCAAGTGGACAAGTATAAGATCCAAGCACTTATTATAAACAAAAATAACTAGATGCACATATTCAAAGGTTTTGAGAATCACAGTGACACATACCATGATACCCAGACTCATTACCTCATGGATAAAGAACCATCTCTGATACAGGACCAATCCAAGGTCATGGATGTTGTTGCTGCTGACAAAGTGGAGGTGTTTAAAGGAAGAAACAATGGGCCCTCCAGGGCCATGCTCAAGTTGATTTGGCTCTCAGTACTCCATTTCGAGGACCTGTGGGCCTCGAGACATAATCTTCTAGTTATCCCTAAAAGTGGGGAATAACATCTGGCTCCAACTCGAGGTTATGTGCTCACCGTAGAGTGCATGAGAACCTCAGTAGCTCTAGAATAACTTGTATTCTGCTTGATCTGAATAGCAACTATCAATAATCTTTTGGGGTGGTGAAATCACCCCCAAGTCATGTATATATATATATAACTGAAACAAAAACAATCATATGTACAAGTGTCGACACAAGTGACTCTAGCATGCAATGCAATGGTATATATAATGAATGAAAATTCCCACTTACTTGTACTTACCTGCTGGCTAGATATTGGATGTATTCAAATGACCAATGAAACCAATGCAGCAATGTTGCACAATACCTATCTTTGTGCTTCATCATAAACAAAAATAGTGATAACTTAAGCACATAAATAACCTGTGTTAGAGAATATATCATATTATTGAAAATAATAAGTTATAACTAATGGAGGTGGGTGGGAGGGATAAAATCATGCCAAGTCATTCTCTGTTGAAAGTGATCAATCCACTTCAACAAGGGGTCATGAAAATTCAAAGGCTCATAAAACTGACTCAAAAGATATGCAAGTTGGTTACCTAGGACGTTCCAATAATCTGAAGCCTAGGAAGGGATTGACAAGGATCTAGTAAATGTCTGGCAAATTTTTAAGGGAAAGTTGAAACATTGAGAGGACAGACTCAAAATTGTAGTATTCAACCAACCCTTGGACTCTAGGGTTTTCCCCAGAGGAAAATCAACATCAAAAACATATTCCCCAACTACACCTTTAGAGGCACAACAAATTAAAGTAATCAGAGGTCACTGGGGAAAGTTTTCACAAGTATCCTTCTTCAATCAAATAAGGTCCTTTCTCCTATCAAGATCTGAGCATAATGGTGGTTGATAGTCATATTCATGGAAATGATCTAGGTGTTAAGAGGATTACTCATCAAAATCCTCAAGGTGAGACTGAGAATTATCAGGAAAAAAAGGTACTAGGTCATCCTTGGGTGTTTGAAAAGTATGGGTAAAAATCTCATCTCCTTGTTGCCACTGGTCAAGAGTAACCTGCTATGATAATTGTAAAGGAAACACTTGGAAATGACTCTCAATGTCATAGATGGGATCCATATCATAACCAACTACATCCTACCTATGTCTCCCAACATGTATGAACTCATCAATGTTATCAACCATGTCACTATCTGTATCATAACATGCATGATTTGATGCATTCAAGGACTCATTTATATCCTCCTCATGTCCCCCATCATAAAGTAGAGCATCATCAAAATCTTGGGGAGGAGGGTAACTTACTGTTTCTTCTTGTGCAAGGGCTTTGAGGACTTGGGTGTCTTCAACATGGGTTATTGTTTCATCCTCATGAACTACCCCTTCATATTTAATTCTACAACAAGGAAGATCGACTTCGTTTAAGGCTTCCATTTGTCCTTCATTTTCTGAATCATGGAACAAGGTGTCCTCGTAATCTTGAAAAGGAAAGAAACTAACCTCATCATCCTTTTGTTTTGTAGGAGGAAATGGTTAGTGGACGACCTCATTAGAGGGAGGAGCGCAATTTGATAATTCACCATTTTTCTTAGGTTCCAACTCCTCAACTGTGTCTTCAATAGTCCTATGTTGATCCATGGTCGGTTCCCCTTCTTCTTGGAAATAAAAAATAATGTTCTCAAGGGAAACTACAATTTCCCTGCTAAGAGAACCATTAAAAATTATCCAGACATTTATCTCGGATAAGGATATGTTTTTCTCAATTATTGTGGCCATGCTGTGAGCTTCATTGAGCATCCTTGGGCCCCTTTTACTAAGGGGAAAACCTAGATGCACCAAAAGTGCATGAGTGTAGAGATGGACAATGTACTCATGTTCAAGACGATGGTTTTTAGTAATCTAAAAAAGTGCATTCTCAAACCTATCCAGGAAGTCTCTGAGAGTTTCATTCTCAGTTTGCTTTATATCTTCGAGTTCTTTTTGTAATCTTGAGATGTATTCTAACTAAATACCTCATTTTTTGAGAAAGTTTTCTTCCAATTGTTCCATAGTTGTGATGCTAGCATCAGGGATATTTTCATACCATTTTATAGCATTCCCGTGAAGAGTGGTGGAAAAAAATTTCATCACTACATCCTGAGCATCATCATTGACAGGATGGAGTCCAAACTAACAATAAAAATCATTCATATGATGGTCATCTCTTTCCCCTTCACTACCACTGAATCTTGGGAGCCACCTTTCATACCTTGAGGGAAATTGTCAAGGGTATCCTAGGATTTTACTCATGTCCATAGGCATGTAGTTTCCTGGATCCCATTGTGAATTTATAGTTGGCTTCGTCATCAGTGGAGTCGCCAGATATTTTTCTTGAATCTATCAAAAGATAAGGGTAAAAAACCTAACTGGAGTCGCCAGGTAATCTTGTAAGATAAAGACTCTTGAGGCAAGGCTTACCGAAAAGTGTCTTCTTGAGGAGGATTGACTCAGTGTTCCCTGGCAACGATACCAAAATATTATCGCACAATTTGTAGTTAAGGCTAGAGATAGATGGAAGAAGGTCAAACTGGCGAAACTGAGACTATCCCACCATTGTCACCTCAATGGGATAACTCTTTCTATTTAGGAAGGTAATGCCTAGGGGAGATGTCCCCAGTGACCTGGGGTTTTGAGAAAACAAAGGCTTATGGATGACTAATATTATTCCGCCTCACAAGTCACCACTGATCAAAAAATTTGACTGAATAGCAAATAAAGATAAACGATAACCAAAAATAGTAACCAAGAACTGTACCTACCCGAGACAAATCAACAAAGAAACTATACATGTGCAAGCTCACTTGTTGGTTAGTACTTCATATAATAAATGACTTTCTGATAATAAGCAATTGAGAAATAATATTGATGAAGTAAATCAATGTTTATACAATAGCAATGATTATAATATCACTTCACAATAAATGCTAAAGAAACTTTAATGATGAATGGAAATCAATGTAACAATATCAACACTTTAGAAAAAATGCCTTAACCAATCATGCAATTTCCTTAAAGGTAAAATGAATGTTGCATAGAGGTGTTTATAGCATAAAAGAGGTGACAACAACAATAGGGTTACTAGGATTAGTCTAGGCTAGGGTTAAAAGTAGTTAAAGGTTGTTCAAGAATGTTTAGAAGTTGTTTGTGATCAAGGTACTCAATACAAGATGTTTTAGATCAGTGTGCTACTATGGCCTATTGAGACAAAGATAGTTGCAAATGTTGAGGGGCTAAATCATTATGATAAAACTAAAGACAAGAGGGTTGGATGTTGAGGTCTTGCTAAAGCAAGGCCTCAACAATGAAACCCTACAAGAGAAATGCTCACTAAGGTTTAGAAACCCTAGGCCTTAGGTTCTTTCTCCTCCTTCTTTTGCTTATTGGCAAGATGAAATCAACTAGCTTGAGTAAGAATTTATAGGGCTTGTTATCACGCAGTTTGTAGTAAGGATACAGGATATATGTAAAGAGGCAAACTGGCATAACTGAACCAATCCTACCCAATGTCACCTCGATAGGAGGGTTCTTTCTATTTAGGGAGGTTAATCCCAAGGGAGACCTCCCCAGTGAACTGGGGGTTTGAGAAAGGAAAAAGGATTGTAAGAGAAAGGTAAATTTCCCCCCTCACAAGTCACCATCGAGCAGATAGTCTGGCTAACAGTCAATAAAGAGAAATTTATTTTCGTTTTTGGCAAATTCGAATATGGAAATTTTTTGTCATTTATGGCAATTCTGAATTTCGAATTTAATAATTGTATTTAATTATTGTGACTGTTGGGAAGAGATCTATTTGGACTCAACTAACTATTTGACTATGACACCTGTATCACAACAAAATATTTATATTAATTGCAGGAGGACAAATAGAACAACCATGTTAAAATCAACTGACCATGACTCCATGAGTGGGGAACATGTTGGAACTACCTCTAGGTTGATTATGAGAAGTGGAAAATCAGATATTTGGCCAATGGAAGCCCCTAAAAATAAAGGATTAAGAGAGCTAAGAAAATGCCCAAAGGAGGGAAAAAGACCCAGGCAAAAAATAAATAAATTGATAAATAGCATATGCGAGGAGGCAGGACATTGCCAAGTATGCGGGGAAAAGATTTATGAGATCTCTTGTTTTTATGACCACTGCAGATTGAGTGTGAGGCAAGAGGAGCTTGTTAAAACAAATTTGTCTTGTTGTTATGAGCACTGTTGAGTAAGTGTGAGGCAATAGGATAACTGTTGGAATTGAAAGACATTGCTAAGGAGGAGCTTCCAAGTTCATCATCATGGATTCATGGTCTAGCTAGGGGGTCAATCGGGCAAGTGATTTTGGCTGCCTTGTTCTACGTTTGGGAGGAATGTGGTTGTTCATTTTGTCTCCACGTGGATTGGATTCAGATATGTTGATCTACCCCTCTTTATTTTTAATGGTTATGTTTGATTGATGTCATGTATCTGTTGAGTGATTATATCTAATTGTGTTAATGTAAACCTTTCCCTCTCTGTTCTTGGATGTTTTGTGTGTAACTGATACTATGCATCTATTTGTTCTAAATTTGAAATAACTCTTTCAATGGATGACATCTATCGTGGTATTAAAATTACAATCACAGTCTAAATTCTGGAGTGGCCTCTCCCGAAATCTGGAAGTACTAGGCAAGTTTATTTTATACGAGTCAAGTTTAAGAAAGTCGATCCTTCCACAGGTTAGGTTTAATTCTAAATTCGTAATGCTAGGATACTCTGTGTGTTTGAGGAAGACCAATCTATGTATATATAGATTCATTGCTATGACTAAAGTATTAAACAGATCAAAATCTCAGCAAATTAGAATTGAGTAATTTTGTGTCGAAAGGAAACAGGTAGATGCATCGCTAGAATTAAAATTCTAAACAATTTTCCCCCTTAAAGAGACTTCTCGTTTCCTACTTTTAAGAATTGCAGAGAATATGAAGTACAAAGAACCAATGGATCATAGGGAAACTCATGTATTTATCTACATATCCATCTTTCCTTGCTTTGTATGAGTTTTCTTTTCACATGCACTACCCCATGCAAATGAAATACTAGATGTGTATAGAATGACAAAATTTGGAAGGTTAAAGAAATATGGAAACCCCTTTTTCTTTTATCAGATACTGAAAAATCATGAGAGTTGACGCCTCATAAGATTTTATACTCTCCTTGTTTTTTTTAAAAATGGTCTACCCTTTCCACAGTTAAAGTCTATGACGAATTTAGAATTTCTGAAACCCTGAAGTGCTAGTCCAACTTTCCCCTTTTTCGCATTTTGGGAGTTGTTATAGGTGAGGGTTGGGACATTGGAAATTAGGAAACCCCGAACCCTGAAACCCTGAAATGCAAGTCTCACCTTTCTTTTTTACGCATTTCGGAAGTTTTCATATGTTGTTGCTTGGGTACTTGAACTCACAAAGTCACGAACCCCGAAACCCCAAAATGCGGGTCCCACATTTCCTTTTTCTCATTTCGGAAGTTTTCATATGTTGTTGTTGGGTACTTGAACTCACGAAGTCCCAAACCCTGAAACCCCAAAATGTCGGTCCCAACTCTCCTTTTCGCATTTTGGAAGTTTGTTTATGTTGATGATGGGCACTAGAACTCCCGAAGTTCCGAACCCCAAAATCCCGTAATGCAGGTCTCACCTTTCCTTTTCGCATTTCACAAGTTTGTTTATGTTGATGTTGGGCACTGGAACTCACAAATTTCTGAACCCCAAAATCCCGAAATGTGGGTCTCACCTTTCCTTTTCACATTTCAAAAGTTTGTTTATGTTGATCTTGGGCACTGGAACTCGTGAAGTTCCGAACCCCGAAATCCCGAAATGCGTGTCTCACCTTTCCTTTTTCGCATTTCGGAAGTTTATTTATGTTGATGTTGAACATTGGACCTCACGAAGTTTCGAACCCCAAAATACCGAAATGCAGATCTCACCTTTCTATTTTCGCTTTTCGAAAGTTCGTATATGTTTTTATTTGGGTACATGAACTCACGAAGTTTCGAACCCCGAAACCCTGAAGAGCTAGTCCAACCTTCCCTCTTTTCTCATTTCGAAGGTTGGTTACATATGAAATCTGGGGCACTTGAACTCACAAAGTTTCAAACTCCAAAATCCCGAAGTGCTGGTCATATTTCACGATTTCAGGGGTTGTTGAGTGTTGATGTTGGCTATTGATCTCGTGAAATCCCGAACTCAAAAATCCCGACATGTTGGTCACTTTTCACGATTTCAGGAGTTGTTGTGTGTTGATGTTGGCTATTGTATTCACGAAATCCTGAACTCTGAAATCCCGAAATGATGGTCACTTTTTGCGATTTCGGGAATTGTTGTATGTTGATGTTGGTATTTGTACTCGTGAAATCCCAAACTCCAAAATCCCAACGTACTGGTCACTTTTCGCGATTTCGGGCGTTGTTGTGTGTTGATGTTTGTACTGGTAGGAAAACATTGGAGAATCTTCCTACCGATTAGAGGTATGGAAGTAACAGACCTGTTTACAAATCACTTGTATAGTTAAGTCTGTGTTGGTGTTGTTATAGGTATCATCAAATAAGAAAATATTGGTAATTTTTACAAGACTTTAAATAACATTGAAGAGAGGAGTATACACTTATTGTATCGTCGAGTAGTAAGATTTAAGTTGCATAGTGAAGACAATCAACCACAGTAAGGTCTCTAACAAACTTTCAGACTCAAGCTTTATAACAAAAGACTTAATTGCTTGAATCTCAAAACTATGCAAGGATAATTGTACAAACAATTTATTTTTTGTGACAGTTTTTGAGGTACATTACATATGGTATCAGAGCGAAAGTTACAACACTGGGCCTGAACATGGACACATTAATTGCTTAGTATAGATTATGATTTATGAAAAACTAATAAATCTTGTGGATTACAAACAAAAAGCTTTTATGTTTTGTGTTGAATAATGGCAGCTCAAGAAGGTGCAGAAATCAGGGTGGAAGATTATCCACAACAAGGACCTCCTGGAGCTCCAAGACAGAACAGTGATGGAAGCTCACCCATGGAGGTGTTGGAAACAATGAGGAACCTTATTGTTGAACTATAGGTTTTCAAGGTCGAGAATGAAAAATTGAAGAAGGCACATCAGGAATAGCAAGAGATAAATGAAGTCATGTTGCGT
This sequence comes from Picea engelmannii, assembly GCA_009831015.1. Classification (NCBI taxonomy): domain Eukaryota; kingdom Viridiplantae; phylum Streptophyta; class Pinopsida; order Pinales; family Pinaceae; genus Picea; species Picea engelmannii. The sequence continues at coordinate 703,317 of ML776606.1, forward strand.
AGTATAGTAACCAAGAAAATCCCAAAAGATGACAACGATGAGGAAGAGGTCAAAAAATGGGCCTCCAAGAATTATAGTGCAAAAACAAAAAAAGGAGACAGTTCGTCTGAAGGGACACCTTCAGCTGAAGACAAAACCATACTAGACAAAAAAAGAAAACAAACCAACCACCTTGAAGGAGAATTTAAAAAGATTAAACCTGGTACTTTTGATGGAGAATCCAGGATAGGAGAAGAATCTGAGGCATGGTTTTTGGACATTAAAAAAATACTTCTAAATCTACAACTATTCCAGTAACATGAAATTCAGAATGGCCATCTACAATCTGAAAGGGAAGGCTAACATTTGGTGGCAGGACCTGAAATTGGCCAAGGGCCTAAAGGAGAAACACTTGGAATGGTCCGACTTTAAGAAGTATTTTAAGAAAAAATACCTTTCTAAAAGATATTATGAAAGGAAGACAAAATAATTTTATGAATTATGACTCGGACAAATGACGATGGAGGACCTTATAAATAAATTTCTGGAACTACTAAGGTTTGTACCATACATCCGGGAGGATAAGGTAAAAATCCAGCAATTATTAATTTGTTTACCATAGTCCTACAGGGACAGAATTGAGTTTAACAACCCTAAATCCTTGAGTGAGGCATTTAGGAAGAAACGAATGTGCTATGACCAGTATAAACAATGGGTAGAGTTTCCCAAGACCTGGAAGGATAAGAAGCAAGATGGAATAAACCAGTGGAAGAAGGGATGCCAACCAACTCCTTATCAAAATACAACAAAAGTTTCCCAAGGAAGGATTTTCACTCCAATCATCTGAATACGCAAGGTAGCGGTAAATTGGTAAGCCTGGGAATGAAGAAGTTTGGGGATAACTCCGGCAAAACATTAAAGTGTTGGGAGTGTGGAGAGCCTCATCTAAGGAGGAACTGTCCACGTTTAATTACAACAAACAACACTGTTGTCCACAATTTGCAGGAAGCCTCGACAATGGGAGACATGGGCATAAGTCTGCATCGGATAAATACAACCATAGATGGTCAACAAGCTGACCACCAGTCCTCAGTGGTAGAAATCGAAGGTAAAATCCATGACACTCGAATTTCTATTTTAATTGACCCTGGAGCTACATTAAGTTATATTACTCCCGATGTAGTAGAGTCGAATAAACTTAAGAAAAAAAAGCACCAAAAATCTTGGCTTGTACAACTAGAAATAGGTTCTAAATGAAAAGTAGTTAACTTTATTTATGATCTTGAGTTCACCTTAGATTGTAACAGCCAAATAATTCTAACAACATTTACATCCATAAGCAATTTATTTCATGAACTGAGATAACAACTTCATAACATAACAACAATCTTTATAACAACAACTTCAACAACTTAAATTTATCAATGAATAATGCTTTTATTTTAGAATGAAATAAATACATAATTTAACAACTTACCTGGTTCTGATGCTAATTTATGTTGCCTTGCTGCCTTTTTGTTGCCTTCCTGCTACCTGATACCTGGATCAACACTGCCACAAACAAGAAAATAACTGCCCAAAACTACCGTCCTCCCTGCCAACTAGGAAAACTACCTAGCTCCAGGATATCTACGGATATCCCGGCCCCCATGCCCAAAACCCCTAGCAACTCCGTGCCTCAACTGATCAAAAGCCACAGTCAAAAACTCTCTGCTGACAACAAATCTCATAGTCCTCCCGAATCCATCCTCCATCGAGTCCCCTCCCGAAATCCTTCCTTTCCTCCTTTATTCCTCCTTCACTGACTCATGCAGTTACTTCTCCAACCACCCCCCGTCCTTCATCCTTCGTCCTCCTTCAATGTTTTATCTTCCCGGGATTCATAGGCTCTCCCTCTCTGCATACGCAACCATTTTATAACATTTTTCATTGATCTCTTAAATTTATTTCTCATGTCATTAAATGTGATCTATAGTTAAATTATTACTTAGTTAACCATAATTATTTTCTTTAATTAATTTTACTTTGTAATCTTTAAGCATTTATCCAATTAGGGTTGTTACATACACCCACCCTTCAAGAAACTTCGTCCCGAAGTTAAGGTATCTGATGGTACAAAGGAAAAGAGCATGGTTCACACATTCACAACAAGTAACTGACATTATCAGTAAGTAAGTCAAGAAAGCTCATACATACTAGTG
>ML776606.1:770162-780330 GCA_009831015.1 Picea engelmannii
TCAAGGCCGAGCATTGTCAGAAGCTAGCACCCAAATTTTATGGCCCTTACACAGTTCTCAAGCATGTGGGACAAGTCACATATCAGTTATCTCTGCCCAGTCAGTCGAAGCTACATCCTGTTTTTCATGTTTCATGCTTGAAGAAGGTGATTGGAACTAGGTGCCAAATTCAAACCAACCTTCTAGAGTTAGCTTAAGAAGGATCCATTTGGCTATAGCTAGAATCCATTTTGGACCAGCGTGAGCATCGCCTGCATCATAGAACCATCAAGTGCTAGTACAGTGGAAAGATATGACTCCAGCAGATGCCACTTGGGAACCAACTACCATACTGCAGCAGTTTCCACATCTCAAGCCTTGAGGACAAGGTTTTTTTTAAGGGGGCGAACATGTTAAGGTACTAACCCACAAAAGCAAATGTAAGAAGACCTAATAGAATCTTCCACTTCTAGAAGGATCTTCCTCTAGATGCTTCTCTTAATAGACATATTTAGTATAAATAAGGGTCGAGGGTATGAGAACCCTAGCTTGGATATTATTGTAACAGAGCGCTGCTCGATTGGAGGTTGCCCCCTCGAAGAGGCCTGTGAACATTTCTTTTTGAATCAAAGTGTTATTTCTATTGCTATTGTTATATCATTTCTATGTATTGTGAAGATTATGAYGGATATTTTACAGTTTTTCTGCCATTTCTAGCATTTTATTTTTGTTCTGCATATTTTATATATCTAGTATCTTGCACAACTAGACCTTATTGCAAGACAAGAAAGGTGGCTAGAATTCTTGAGAGAATTCAATTTCGAGTTCAGACATATCAAGAGTAAGGAAAATAAAGTAGCAAATACTTTAAGCCGCAGAATCCATGGGTTATTTGCGATAAATATCAGTAGGACACAAAGTGATATGGAACAAAGAATAAGAACGACAGGTGTTAATGATGAAAATTACACTAAGATGATGGTAGAATTTCAAAATAGTGTCGCAAACTCTGATAAAGCAGATATAAGTATCGACAAGAAGGGACTATTAAGATTTAAAAACAGACTTTACATGCTAGATTCAACAGAGCTAAAATTAACTATTTTACATTAAGTGCATAAGAAACCATATTATGGCCATCCAGGCTACCAGAAAACAATAACAACACTTAGAAAAATATTTTACTGGCCTAACATGAAGGGCGAAACAACAGAGTACTTGGATAGGTGCCAAGATTGTCAGTTGTAGTGTCCCCAAGGCCGAGCCTTGATGTAAACTATGATCTAAAAGAGATTGTAAATATGTGTTATAGGTTGGTGAGCCAAGTTTTGTATAAGCCAGTGGGCTTATTTGTTTGATTAGGCCAGAGAGCCTAAGGGTTGAAGGCCAAGGGCCTGGATTTTGTATCTGTATGTATGCAACACATCAATAAAATATAAACACCCACCAAGTGAAGATCGACCACGATGAATGAGTGATGGGGGACTGAGCGTCCACATAATGGGCAAGGAATTAGGGGCTGGAAGGTGGGAGAGGGGATAAGTATTGAGCCTAGGGGGATTAAGCCTGAGGATAATATTTTATTATTATTCCAAAATATTTGTGCATTTTTTGTCTTTATCCTAAGTCCTTTTTGGAAGGACATGTGAATTCCCAAATGGTGGGAGGAATGCGTGCTGGTGGAACGCATGCAGTTCCAGGGGTGACAAGTGTCAACCCTAGTGCGTGCAAATATAATAGCTGAGGTGAACAATGGAGGGGGATTCTTCTCCCATTCTACCCGACCGTATGAGCATGAACCCATCCGACCTCTGAAAGAATACCCTCGTATAATCCCAAAACAAAAACGGTGAGACTATCCCGTGATTGCTGAACCTGTTTGGGGAAGCGCGTGTCTGGTTTTTTCCAATTGGTGGTTGCGGCCACGCGGTGCTGGAATGCGTGTGGCATATTGGCTAGAGTAAGATCGTGCTGAGCTTATGTATGACCTCTCTTCTGGTGAGAGAGGCGTCTGTGGTTGGAAGAGGCAGGTTGTCAGGCTTGTGAGCAACTCTTACCAAGTGAAAGAGCTTGTTGGGAAGTGGTTTCTTCCAGAGAGTGCCCAGCACCAGCTACGGGCTCTAAGACTTCCTGATCCGGCCTGTTGCCGAGACCCAGAGATGGAGGTTAGCACTGATGGACTGTGCGTGTGAAGGTGTATACTCCCGGGCGGAACATGCATGTGGGGAATGAGAGTCTAGTAGTAGTGGGCGTAAGATGGCATCTTTGGGAAGAATCCTTCCAGATATTTCTGTGTTGTCTTCCCTGTAACCTCAGCCTAGCCTAGGATTCCTTACCTTGGGGTGGAGCTCGGTCCTAACTCGGGGGTGACCCACTGTTGAGCTGATGAATAGTTTGGTCTAAGGCTGGCAGGTTCATGGAAGGCCTGCACTTGGTTGGTGATTTCTACAGCTGTTAAAAGATAAGTATTTGGATTATGCTTTAATAATCTTGTGCATGACCATGCTGTTTATGTATCATGTTTTCCGCTGTGTAAATGAATTATTGTTAAATGGTATGGAATGTTTAATTACAGTAGTAACGAGATATGTTTTACTTTGTAATTTAAATGTGTTTAATTGGGTCAAATGCATGTGGTTATATTGGCCTGTGTTTATATTTAAAAAGTGTGTACAAAATGGAATCTGAGCGTGAGTAAGCTCTGAACTACGAAAAGCGTACACTACAAATTGGTATCAGAGCCCAGGTTTTGACACTGAGCCTTGATGGGCCAGTGGAGCGGTCTTTGGACCGAGAATGCGAAGAAAATTGGGTCTGAAATGGCCAATTTCAGACCCCGGGTTTCTCTGAAGCATCAAGGAGATACTTGACGAGTTTCTTTTAAAGATGAGGAGGAATGGCGGCATTATGAAACCGCAACCAGTGTGGTATGAGTCCACAGGGAGAGAGGACTCCACACCGGTGGTGTTAGAACCGTCAGATCTGGAGAATGTTGATAAGGTTTAAAGCCTTTGGATACTGCACAGGAGGTTATGGCCACACCAAGAGTTTAAACTTGGGAGGATCGTGAGTCATAAGATCCCTGTGGGATTACCCGTCAACCGTCCGAGTTGACAGAAGTCGCACGGGGTTTAAGTCCTCATGGGTAGAGGAGAAGTCCTGGAGAGGCGTCGGGATATTGGAGTCATCAAGGTTTTAGAATTCGAGAGAACCGAGACCTTGTGAGTCTCGAAACACCGAAGAAACCATAGCCGTGAATCTCGGGTGGACATGTGTCTTGAAATTTTCCATTCTGGAAAATTGGAAATCACGAAATCGGAGTCACAAAGGAGGTCAGGAATTTTCATGGAAAAATTTCCGAAGTCCCGAGATTGAATCGGGATCATCCATTTGTTGTGGACACGTGGCAGTAATCTAGACAATCGGGGAAAGTCCCGATAGAATATTCATCCATCGGAAATCGGGATTCGGGAAATCGAGAATCCCAGGGACAAGGAGTCCATGCGTTGTGAAACTCTGAACCCCGAAAACCCGACGAGAGGTTTGACTATGGTCACGGTGTAAAGGTCACATGGACCTCGGCATAGCCGAGGGGTTAAGACGAGAAAGGCGGGACCTAATGACGTCGTGGAAAGAAACTTGGATCCTCATGAAATTGCCATGTTCCACCATGGAAGTGGGCGAGAGTGGTGTTGTGGGCCAAGAGGGTAAAGTAAATTGAGATTTTGGAATTCGGCAATGGAAATGACAAGAGGTTCATGCATTATGAAACCCCGAACCTCGAAACCCCGATAAGGGTATAAGGTTGTGATATTATAAGACTGCGGTCACATGGACTTTTGCTTAACCGCGAAGGGCTACAGCAAAAGGACGCATCGGCAAATCAGAGATTGGGAGTTCGTGAGAGTAGGAACTCATGTCATTGGGAATTCCGAAACCCCGATACCCAAAGCTTCAGTCGGAAAGATGTACCCCATAGACACCTAAAAAGCACCACATGCTAGCGAGTGTGAAGACAAGGAAAGAGGGGTGGGACCCCAGTGACATCACCAAAGGTGGCATGGACCTTCCGGAATGCGCTATGTCCCATCACAATTAAGGGCGACAACAGTGCTATGGGGGTCAGAGTTAATTAAACCCGAAATTGTGGATTTCAGGGAATTGGAGTAAAAGGGAGCAGGAGGTCACTATTGCATAGTGAACTTCCGGGTACCGAAAACTCGAGGTTCCGAAACCCAAAGTACCAAGAAACTGAAGTTTCAAAAACAAGAAAATTGCAGAGCATATTGAGAGCTCGGAAAACTTATTTTTAAAATCGAAATGTCTTTTATTTTACTCGAACTGGCTTATAATATTGTGGTCGTTTGTGAAGGTTTAATGGCCTGACAATTTTAAATTGCATTACACAATGCGTGTACAGAGTTCAACGAAGGTCAGAACCCCAGTTAATCAACGCCGAGTATGGAGTGGGGAAAAATGCAGTTTACCCCTGAAATAGAAGATGAACGAGAAGGAAAGGATGTTAACCTGGGAGTTGAAGGATTGAACTCTAATGGGCATGGAAAAGAGATGGATAAGGAAGGACATATGATGAAAATTATTGAAGGGCTGCAAAGAGAGGACAATGAGCGTCGAGCTGATATCCGAAAGCTCATGAAAGTTAGGGATCGACAAGGGGCATTAAACTTAAAATTTTTACAGAGTCTGGAAAGAATAAAGAAGAAACTTGAGAAGGGAAGAGACTCAGGTACGACAGAGAGTCGCATAAATCATGGGAGAAGAAGCAGATCGAGGAGTGGTAGCCGACATCACAGTCTATCCCAAAAACATTCGGACAGGGAGACACACAGTAGTTTGAGCCCATTCCCTACCAAAAAACATCGAAAATCTAGAAAAGAGGAATTGAAAGGAGAGATGAATAAAATTAAACCTCCAACATTCGATCGAGAACATAAGAAGGAGGAAGATGTCGAGACATGGTTGTTGAGCATGAAGAAATACTTCCAACTGCATAATTATTCTGCCCATGCAGAAGGAAGAATTGCAATGTACCAACTGAAAGGAAAAGTCTCCATGTGGTGGGATCAGTTTGTGCATGTGTAGCACATCAGAGAGAAAGAGGTCACTTGGAAGGAATTTAAGAGGTATTTCAAGAAGAAATACCTGACCAAAAGATATTATGACAGAAAGATGAAGGAGTTCTTCGAACTCAAGCTGGGTAGTATGACCATTGATGAGTATGAACGAAGTTTTCTGGAACTACTGAAGTATGTGCCTTTCATCAAGGACGAAGTTGTTAAAATTCAGAGGTACCTAAGGGGACTGACACCTTCCATTGGTGACAAGATTCAATATGATGATCCTAAAACTATGGAAGAAACAATAAGAAGAGAGAAATGCCTATACGAACAGCAAAGGGAAAAGCCTATCTTTCGAAAGGCTTGGGATGACCAGAAGAGGTTTAAGAAAGAACAAAGGGAAAAGGGAGACAAGCCATCCTTTTTCAGAAATAGTCTTCAAGGATAGCCATCATTTAGAGAGCCGAGAAGGACTGAAGAGGGTGCACAAAGACAGAGACTGACACCCATTCAATGTTGGGGCTGTCAAGGAAACCACAAGTACAGAGATTGTCACCATAAAAATGGTAAGGCAAGAACTGTACATACTGTTCAACAAGCTAAAATAGTGGAGGATATGGGCAACAAAATGTCGAGGATCTACGCAGCCCTGGACAACAAGCAAGTGAAATTTCAATCGCACATGATTGAAGTGGAAGGTATGATCAACAACTGACCACTTGTTATTTTAATTGATTTAGAGGCTAGCCATAGTTATGTAGATCCTAAAGTGGTGGAAGGTTTGCATCTAACGAAGAGAAAACATGAGAAGTCTTGGTTAGTACAGTTAGCCACAGGGACCAAGAGGAAGGTCATTGAATTGGTTAAGCCTTGTTCGGTGGACATGAAAGGAATGAGCACTAAGGCTGAATTGAAAATTCTACCTTTAGGCTCATATGATTGCTTAATTGGGATGGACTGGTTGGACCAGAACCATGCCCTTCTGGATTGCCGCAACAAGAGATTTACATGTCTGGAAGAAGAAGGAAATCAAGTAACAGTCCAAGGAATTCCCAGAGCCGTGGCTGTGAGGGAAATATCAGCTATGCAGCTGAAGAAATGTTACCAGAAAGGCTATCAATTATTTGCAGCCCAGGTGGAAGAAGTATTCCAAAATGTGGTATCGAATCTGGAAGACCACAGGGTGCTCAAAGAGTTTGAGGATGTGTTTCTGGAGGCGCTTGGACTACCTATGAAAAGAGACATCGACTTTTCTATAAATTTGATGCCTGGAGCAGCTCCAGTTTCAAAGGATCCTTATAGAATGAACACACCAGAGCTGAAACAGTTGCAATTGCAGCTCGAAGAACTACTAAAGAAAGGTTACATTTGCCCCAGTGTGTCACCATGGGGAGCCCCAGTCCTATTTGTGAAGAAGAAAGATGGGACGTTGAGGCTGTGCATTGACTTTCGACAGTTGAATAAGGTCACAGTCAAGAACAAGTATCCTTTGCCGAGGATTGATGATCTTTTCGATCAGTGGAAGGATGCAAAAATATTTTCAAAAATAGATCTTCGATCTGGATATCACCAAGTGAGAATAAGGGATGAGGACATCAACAAGACTTCCTTCAAAACAAGGTACGGTCACTATGAGTTTACAGTGGTGCCGTTTGGACTGTCCAACACGCCTGCTATTTTTATGTGCCTAATGAATGGAGTGTTCAAAAATTATTTGGACAAGTTTGTCATAGTCTTCTTGGACGATATCTTGGTGTACTCCAAGACAGAGGAGGAACACGAACAACATCTTAGAATGGTGTTGCAGGTGTTGAGAGAACACCAACTCTACGCAAAAATGAGCAAGTGCTCATTTTACCAAAGGCAGATCCATTATCTCGGACACATTATTTCTGAAGAGGGGATCGATGTGGATCCTGAAAAGGTACAGGCCATTCAAGAGTGTCCAGCATGAAGAAATGTGACAGAAGTTAGATCTTTTATGGGTCTCGCAGGTTATTATAGGAGGTTCATAGCCGAATTTTCAAGGATAGCTCATGCTATCACTTCCTTTCAAAGGAAGGAGAAGAAGTTCCAGTGGACTGGACAATGTGAGAGCAGCTTCCAGCAATTGAAGCAGCTGCTCACTAGTGCTCCAATCCTAAAGATTTCTGATCCAAGTAAGGATTACGTACGGTGCATGGATGCGTGTAAGGAAGGACTGGGAGGAGTTCTCAGCCAAGAAGGACCTGTAATTTGTTGTGAATCCCAAAAGCTGAAAGAGCATGAAAAGAATTATGCCACTCATGATTTAGAGCTGGCATCAGTTGTCCATGCATTGAGGAAATGGAGACATTACCTCATGGGAAAGAAATTCGAGTTGAAAACATACCATAACGGTCTGAAGTATTTGTTTGATCAGCCGAAATTAAATTCCAGGCAAATCAGATGGCTAGAGTTTCTGTGCGAATATGACTTTGATATCAAGCATATCAAAGGGAAAGAAAATAAGGTGGTTGATGCACTCAACAAAAAAGTGCACGAATTACATGCTACAACCATTAGCATGTACAATACTGAGATTAAAGACATAGTTCTTGACACTGCAAATGTTGATTTGCAGTACAAAAGACTTGTAGCAAAGCTACCACAACGTGAAGGACCATAGACCCAGGAAAGTTACACTTTGGGAACTAGTGGTTTACTTCTGTATAAAAACAGAGTGTATGTACCGAATGACCGAGAGTTGAAGCTGACAATTCTAAAGGAGATGCATAACGTGGTTTATGCTGGGCATCCCGGATATCAGAAGACTGTGGCAGTAGTCAAAGGCCATTATTTTTGGCCAGGTATGAAGAAAGAAATTGATGAATATATTGCTAGATGTATGGAGTGCCAGAAGGTTAAGGCTAAGCACAGACACCCAACAGGGTTGTTGCAACCTTTACCTATTCCTGAGTGGAAATGGGATGTGGTAACAATGGATTTTATCACAGGATTACCCAGAACAAGAACGCAACATGATTCAATCATGGTGGTAGTGGACAAGCTTACTAAAGCTACCCATTTTATTCCACTAAAAACCACCCACAGAGCAGTAGATGTTGATGATATCTTTCTAAAAGAAGTTGCACGCTTGCATGGAATTCCTAAGACAATTGTGTCTAATAGAGACTCGAAATTCACTTTGAATTTATGGAGAGGACTATTCAAGGGACTCAGAATGAATCTGAACTTTAGTACAACATATCATCCCAAGTCTGATGGATAGACATAGAGAGTAAATAGAGTAATAGAATACATGCTGAGAATGTATGTGATGGATAAACCATCAAGGTGGGAAGACTACCTGCATTTGGTAGAATTCGCCTACAATAACGGGTATCATGCATCACTGAAGATGAGCCCATTCGAAGCACTTTATGGAAGAAACTGCAACACTCCAGTGAGCTGGGATAATCCAGCTGATAGGGTAGTAGTAGGACCTGAACTACTCAAAGAGATGGAAGATCAGATGATAAAAATCAAACAGAATCTGAAAGATGCCTAGGATAGGTAGAAAAGTTACGCTGATAGTAACAGAACCCATAGAGAATTCAAAGTGGGTGACCATGTTTTCTTGAAAGTGAAAACTAATAGGAGTTCCCTGAAATTGGGAAGTTGCGCCAAGTTGGCAGCAAGATTTTGTGGGCCATTTGAGATCCTGGAAAGGATTGGGCCAGTTGCATACATGCTTGCATTACCTGCATCTATGACTATACATAATATATTTCATGTTTCACTGCTTAAGAAATATGTACCTGATGCTAATCATGTTATCGATTGGACTGTAATTCAGGTGGAACCAGAAGGTGCCCTGCAAGTGCATCATGTGTGCATACTGGACAGGAAAAAAAAATAGCTCCGGAATTGAGCTATAGAACTTGTAAAGTTCTAGTGGACCTGGTACGGTCCTAAGGATGCGACATGGGAGCATGCAAATGTTATGCGGGCAGAGTACCCACATCTTTTTGAAAATTTTGAAAATCTTGTAGATGTTATGTAAAGTTGCACTGAGGATAGTGCAAAAATAAGGGGAGGGGATTGTAGTGTCACCAAGGCCGAGCCCCGATGTAAACTATGATCTGAAAGAGATTGTAAATATGTGTTATAGGCTGGTGAGCCAAGTTTTGTATAAGCTAGTGGGCTTATGTGTTTGATTAGGCCAGAGAGCCTAAGGGTTGAAGGCCAAGGGCATGGATTTTGTATTTGTATGTATGAAGCACATCAATAAAATATAAACACCCGCCAGGTGCAGACCGACCACGATGAATGAGTGATGGGGGACTGAGCGTCCACAGAATGGGCAAGGAATTAGGGGCTAGAAGGTGGGAGAGGGGCTAAGTATTGAGCCTAGGGGCCTTAAGCCCGAGGATAATATTTTATTATTATTCCAAAATATTTTTGCATTTTATGTCTTTATCCTAAGTCCTTTTTGGAAGGACACGTGAATTCCCAAATGGTGGGAGGAATGTGTGCTGGTGGAACGGATGCAGTTCCAGGGGTGACAAGTGTCAACCTTGGTGCATGCAAATATAATAGCCGAGATGAACAGTGGAGGGGGATTCTTCTCCCATTATACCCAACCGTCTGAGCGTGAACCCGACCAACCTCTGGAAGAATACCCTCGTACAATCCCGAAACAAAAATGGTGAGACTATCCCGTGATTGTTGAACCTGTTTGGGGAAGCGCGTGTCTGTTTTTATTCCAATAAGCTGTTGCAGCCATGCGATGCTGGAATGCGCGTGGCATACTGGCCAGAGTAAGGTCGTGCTGATCTTGTGTATGACCTCTCCTCTGGTGAGGGAGTCGTCTGTGGTTGGAAGAGGCAGGTTGTCAGGCCTGTGAGAAACTCTTTCCAGGTGAAAGAGCTTGCTGGGAAGTGGTTTCTTCCAGAGAGTGCCCAGCACCAGCTACGGGCTGTGAGACTTCTTGATCCGGCCTGTTTTCGAGACCTAGAGAGGGAGGTTAGCACCGATGGACTGTGCGTGTGAAGGTGTATACTCCCGGGCGGAACAGGCATGTGGGGAATGAGAGTCTGGTAGTAGTGGGCGTAAGATGGCATCTTTGGGAAGAATCCTTCCAGATATTT
>ML776606.1:836288-945634 GCA_009831015.1 Picea engelmannii
AGCCTTTATCCTCTGAAATATTGTATCTGATCTGCTCTCCCTTCACGTGATACATTTTCCATGGATGAAGAAGTTGGTCTACACTTCACTGCTTTGGATCAACTGCTATCCTGTCCACTTTTTGAAGAGGTTTACAAAGCCTATTATGATACCATGACAAATTCAAAGACATAGAATTTCAGAAATTAAACAATAAAAAAACAAACAAACAATATGTTGAGAACACCACGGGGTATCAGTGCCCTTCATTACAGTAAAGAAAAAACAAAATTGAAAGTAGACTAGTCTAATTATATAAATTAGAGTAAACCAAAAACAAAACTGAAAGTAGATTAAAGTCTAATTATAACTGTACTGAAGTCAAACTAAGTGAGATGTAGACAATGGGCTTAGACAACAGAACAAGTGGAGATTACATTATTCTAGCACAAATGAATTTATTTAGTGGGAGAATATATTATGAGATATAAATTATGAGTAAAGCAAAAACAAAATTGAAAGTAGACTAGTCTAATTATATAAATTAGAGTAAACCAAAAACAAAACTAAAAGTAGATTAAAGTCTAATTATAACTGTATTGAAGTCAAACTAAGTGAGATGTAGACAATGGGCTTAGACAACAGAACAAGTGGAGATTACATTATTCTAGCACAAATGAATTTATTTAGTGGGAGAATATATTTGACGGGTTTTTAGTAGGAGGTTTGAGGTGCTTTTGTGGCTTGTGTTTTTTGTTCGAAATGTAGCTGAAATGTAGTTTATGGAGTTGGAAAATTAGTATGTTAATTATTATTGAAGATAATTATAATGGGTTGTTATCGTGAAATGTTGGTTGGCTCCTTACTATTATTAAAAGAAAAACCATACTCTTTGAAATAATTTATTAGTGGTTCATATGAAAGACTTTCACTCTTGCCAAATGTTTCTTTGAGTTTTCTTCTTTTCTATTGTGAGAGAAAAACTAACTCTTAACCAAACAATAACAATTTTTAACATAAACATTGACAAGTTAGAAGAATGCTTGGAAACTGTTGGTTGTGTATGAAAACAACAACTTGGAATAAGTGACTTCATACAAATATCTTGGAATTGACATTCACCACAAGGTCAATTCGAATTATAGCATTGAGAAAAGGATTATTGAGGGATGGAAAGCTTATTATGGGCTTGAAAACAATTGTAAATCAACTGATTTTTGGAGTTAGGATAAGAAGAAATTTCTCCTTTAGACTCTTGTTAAACTTGTTATTCTTTATGGATGTGAAGTCTTGGGCACGTGCATCTTGGAGAAGGATAGAGAAAATACAAAAGAATTTTGTAACTTATAATCTCAAAATTAAAGGAAATAAGCCCTATCCCATCCTCCTCTTAGAAACAAGCATCTCCCTCATTGAGAGCATGGCTATGACTAGATACCTAATGTATAAGAACAAGTTAAACAACATGGAAGACAAGAGACTAACTAAAATTGCTTCAAAATCAAGTCATAACCACCACCAAGCGAGGATGGCATAAAAATACTATTAAAAAAAAGTCAAATAAAAAAATAAGGAGAAATTGTGGTGTGATAAAAAGTTAGAAGAAAAAAGAATATTAAGGTATTATAAAGATGTAGTCAACCCTCATCAATCAAAATTATCTATCTATTTTCCCGAGAGTAAAGAAAAAAATAAGCATTGCTAAGATAAGAACAAATTCTCATGAGCTTCATAGTGAAAATTGCAAGATGAAAAACATTTTCTATTTGATTGTCTAGTCTATACCCATATTAGATCTCATTTTCAAAATATTTATCACACTACCAACCTTACTAACCTCTTAACTCAACAAAAATATGGTGATCTTAGAAATATTCTCATAATGCTTTTAAAAAATCAAAGTAATACACTCTTAAGATAGAATAAACCAAATGTTAATAATCATCATCTTCAATTGTATAAATACACTGCAATCTTAATTATCTATATTTGTATTCACAATATTATAATTTTTTTCTATTCCAATGGTTGTTTTCTAAGGTCAACTTTTAGCTACATCAATTAATGTCAATGTTGTAACTATATCTCCACTTCAAGTAATCTAGTGATTTGGAGAAATTAAGGAACTTAAAAAACAACTTCTTTCGGAAACTATGTGTTTGTATTTACGTCTTATTTAGTTGAACCAAAACGATATCTGCTTATATACAATGAAAAGCAATGATCAAGGGTACAGATATTTTCTTACCCTCAAGTTATAAAAATATATTTCAATGTGTATTCTATGATTAGGTTTATTCATTAACTTAGGTAAATTTGTATTTAACTGAATTTTTTAAATTTTGGAATATAAGGGAGATGTTCATATAATATAAAACATTAAAATAATAATAATAATTATATATATATATCTATATATATAGATATTGTATAATACTAATATATTATAAAATATTAAATATATTGGATTTTCATTAACTTCAATTAATATATTAGAAAAATTATTTAATTAAAGTAGTAATTTATTACAAAATATATTAAAAATTTTAATTCTTCAATATTAGCGTATTAAACTAATACACAACTATATTAATTTTAGATCTCTCAAGCTTTGAGAGGGATCAAATCTCTTGAGGTGAAAATGTTTTTTAAAGACAAAAACTTAATTAAAGGTTTAATGGTTTTCACCTCAAAAGATTTGATCATTTTGGATCCTTAATAGATAGATCTATGGTTAAGATGGATATATGCTAGTTTAATACATTAATACTAAAGTATTAAAAAATATTGATATTGTAAAATATATTAATATATTAAAAAATATTAATGTATTTTTTTAATGATGATGATGATGATGATGATGATGATTAATGTCCATTAAAACCGAATTGGTCTATCAGACCTTAAGAGGGTAAGTGATTACTTGTGATTTTTTAGAATTTTGTTTATGTGCTAGAAAAGCATTAAGAGAAGCTTTCCAAGATCATCATAGTTTTGTTTAGTTAATAGATCATCATCATTATTTTAAAAATTAATATTTTTTTACTGAAAAAATCAATTTATAATAAGGTGCTTTATTTTTTTAGCACAACTTAATTTCATGAAGAATGAGACACTTCCTATAACTACTTTAAATGTTCATAAATGTCATACAAGGTTTAAACAAGATTGACCTAAAATTTCTTTGTCTTGGTTAAATCATTGGAATATAATGGAGAATAATTACATGTAATAACTAAAGTTTAAAAACAAAATGGAGTTATATTAAGATTGAAAATTAAAAGAAAAGTTAAAGTATACAAACAAGCCATTAACCTTAAATTAGAAGGTCAAGACCTACATTTTTAAAAACAAATAAACAAAAATAAAATATAAAACAAAACAAAACTCTTTTTATTGTTTATTATTTTATAGAAGAAAGAAAATAACCTAAAATACATAAATTAAAAAAAAATCATAAAAGAAAATAACTTTAAGTAAAAAACACTTCATAAAATATGGGTGACTAGTAAAATATATTATGAGAATCAATTTTCCTTTTAATCTAAAGATATTTAATCTAACTTTTAAAACAATTGTAATAAAATGGAATTTGTCTCTTCATTATTATTAACAAGAAAAAACTATTACAAATATAAAATAATAGGAAAGTTGATAATCAAAACAAAAGATGAATTATTACAATTAAACCATTAAACTTCAATTAACATTAAATTAGAAGATCAAAAGTATCTTACTATTACAAACAAACAAAAAAATGTTAAATTAGAAAATCAAAACTTTCTCTTTATTGTTTTCAACAAAAAGGAAAAAAAAATATTATAAATACAGAAAACAAATTCAAATGGAGCTTATAGTAAAACAAAGATTGGGAAAAACCTAAAATACATAGGAAGTAAAAAAAAGTCTATAAAATATGTGGGACTACTAAAATGGAATGTAAGAATAACTTTTTTTTAGTGTTTCATAAAATGTTTAATCTGATTTTCATAAAAAAATATGCTAAAATCAAAATTGTTCTTCATTCTTGTCAATACAAATTAAGACAGATATTGCAATTATAAAAACATTTTTTCATAATTTTTTTAAAGAAATAAATACTAAATATTTTTAATGTCTTATAATACTAATAAAACTTAAAAAAAATTATTGCATTTATAAAAAGATTTTTTCACAAACTTTTTAAAGAATTAAATATTAAATTTCATTTATTATTATATACTTAAAAAAATAAATTAATTTCTTATAAATATTATTAATATTTATAAGTTAAATCTAAGTTACTTGGCCAAAAACAAGCCAGTTTGAAGAGTGGAAATATTTTTTTTTTATTGTATGAAGCAAAGTTAAATGGACATGTTTACTTTTCTTAAAAAATGAATGAAAAGTTTAGACATTCTAACTATCCCAAGCAAGAAGAAAGTGAAAATGTTGTTTTTGTGTGCATGGGTAAAATGTCTCAAACGCGAAATCATTGGTTAGATATTCTATTGCTGAAAGAAACGGATAGGGGTAGCTATTACAAAACTGTTTAAGGGTACCTGATGTTTGATGTTATCGGACGAAAAGGCACGGCTCGACCTAGAATGGGCTATTTCTCGTCTTGCTATGTTATGTCTCAATTCATAAGGGGTTTAAGAGTACCAGATGTTTATTTTTTTAAGATCAATGTCGGAAGTGTAAGCCAACTCATTGCTGGTTAAAACAACATCTACCTACAAAATGCCCAAATTCCTACCGAAAAGAGGAAAGAACCCAATGACAGTTTTTAGCTGAGTAATTAAAACAAAACAAAGTTTTTGTACTGCCTACTGTTTGAATCATACATTCATTCCAGAAACAGAGTATCCAGCATCCACGCTCATTTACAAAAATAGAGTCATTTTTTAAGAGATGGGAGAAGCTTCTCGAATACACTGACAAGTAGAAGAGTTGAGATACATAGAAGAATGTAGAAGGAGGGAAGAAGAATTAAATGCGGGAGTTGGAGAGTAGTTGAGAAATTATGACAGGGGAGATTAAAAAAATCCGGAAATCCATGTCACCAACACTCCCCCTTAATCTTCATTGCCATGTATGTGTGCAATACCAATCTCCTCCCGGAAATGCTCAAAAACATTCTTTGCAAGTGGCTTTGTGAAAATGTCTGCAAGTTGTTCTTTGGACCTGCAAAACTCAAGAGATATGTCACCATTGTTAACCAATTCTCGAATGAAATGGTATCGTGTATCAATATGCTTGCTCTGTTTATGAAAGACATGATTTTTAGATAAAGCAATTGCAGAATTATTATCACTATAAATTTTTGTAGGTTCTTCTTGTGTATGCCTCAAATCTGAAAGTACTCTCGTCATCCATACTGCTTGGCAAGCGGCTGATGTGGCTGCAACATATTCTGCTTTAGCTGATGAGAGTGCCACAATTGGTTGTTTCTTTGAAGCCCAAGAGATATCTCCCGATCCTAGATGAAAGATATACCCCGAAGTGCTTTTTCTATCATCCATGCTACCTCCCTAGTCACTATCCGTATATCCAATCAGTTTGTAATTATCCGAAGATGCATACAAAATTCAAAAGCTCTTTGTTCCAGCTATATACCTTAGAACTCTTTTTCCAAATTTCCAATGTGATTCCTTTGGTTTGTCCATGAATCTAGAAATGAGACCAACCCCATACACGATATCTGGTCTTGTGGCGGTTGAATACATAAGGCTGCCAACTAATCTCTTGAATAAAGTTGCATCAACACTAGGAATTTTATCATTCTTGCTAAGCTTTAAGCCCAATGAAACAGGTGTAGGTGTTGGATTTACATTTGTCATCTTAAATCTCTTCAACACATCATTAGCATACTGTCTTTGACATATAAAAATGCCTTGTTCATTTTGAGTTACTTCTATCCCAAGAAAATATTTCATGAGCCCCAAATCAGTCATATCAAACTCTCTTTCCATGGCTGCCTTGACTGAGTTAATTGACATGTTACCTGTGAATATTAAATCATCTACATACAAGCACACTATCAAGATTTCTCCTTCATCATTCACTTTGACATACAAAGTTAGTTCATTGACACACTTGCTAAACCCATTGCTCACAAAATAAGAATCTATCATGTTGTACCAAGCTCTAGGAGCTTGTTTCAAACCATATAGTGCCCTTTTCAGTTTGTATACCTTATGTTCTTCTCCCAAAACTTCATAACGAGGTGGTTGTTTTATATACACTTCTTCTTCTAAAATGCCATTCAAGAATGTTGATTTAGCGTCCATTTGGTAAACCTTCCAATTGTTTTGAGCTGCAATAGATAAAACCATCCTTATTGTATCCAATCTTGCCACAGGTGCGAATGTTTCATTGTAGTCTATGCCATGTTGTTGTGCGAAGCATTTAGCTACTAGTCTTGCCTTGTATTTTTCTACTTTTCCATCAACATTATACTTTGTCTTGTAAACCCATTTAACCCCAATCACATCCTTGCCTTTAGGAAGCTCTACTAGATCCCAAGTTTGATTCTTGTCAATGGACTGAATTTCTTCATTCATGGCTGCAATCCATTTGTCATATTTAATGGCATGTTCAAAATAAACTGGATCAACTTGTGTTAAGAATGCAAAATTAGAGCATAAATCATCATTTTCAGCCTATTGTGTTTCATCATAAATTTCTCTTAGACTACGTGTCTTCTTTGAACTGTTTATAGAGCTTGATCTTAATGATGCAAGTGTTCGATTAGAAGACTCACAGTTGTTATTATATGTTGGGGTAGATGGATTTGGAGTGGTAAGTGCCTTAAAAGGCGTTGTAGGAACATTTTCTTGTGTAGTAGGATTCACAATCTGAGTTTCATTCTCTTCATTCTCTTGTGGAACACTAGCTGCAGTTGTAGTTGTCTTGTCTATGCTGACATCCCATGCTTCTTCTTCAACAAACTCAACATCACGGTTTATTATCAACTTCTTTGTGATAGGATTGTATAGTTTATATGCCTTGGATTGTTCACTATATCCCACAAATATGCACTTATCTCCTCTATCATCTAGTTTCTTTCTCAACTCTTGAGGTATCAATGAGTATGCTACACATCCAAAGACTCTCAAGTGTGCTATATTATGCTTCCTTTTGCTCCAAGCTTCTTCTGGGGTTTTATTTATCACTACTTTTGTTGGACATCTATTTAATATGTATACCGAACATGCAACCGCTTCAGCCCAATACTCATTTGGTAGTTGTTTTGATTTTATCATACTTCGTTCCATTTCCATAATTGTTCTATTCTTTCTCTCGGCTACTCCATTTTGTTGAGGAGTATACCTTGCTGTAAATTGTTTCCTTATGCCACTTTCTTTGCAAAAAGTCTGAAAATCATTTGATATATATTCACCACCATGATCAGTTCTCAATGCTTTGATATAGTATCCACTTTCTTTCTCAACTTTTGCCTTGAACTCCTTAAAAACAAAAAATACATCTGATTTGTATTTCAAAAACTAAACCCATACTTTTCTGCTGAAATCATCAATAAATGTCAAGAAATAAAGTCTTCCACTTATGGATGGTGTTTGCATAGGTCCACAAAGATCCGAATGGACTATCTCAAGTGGATTCTTTGCCCTATAAGACTCCCCAATTGGAAATGTTTTCCTATGCTGCTTTGCCAATATGCAACTCTCACATGTTGTCTTAAGTGGCTCTATTGGTGGCAATCCATATACCATTCTTTTCTTATATAACAACTGTAACCCTTTGAAGTTTAAATGTCCAAGTCTTAAATGCCATAGCCAAGATTCAACTTTTGCAATTAGCCTATTGATTGGTTTCTTGTCTAGAATCACACATTCACCATTTTCAAAGTATATTCTATATACATTTTTCACTAGTTGTCCAATGCTTATGAGATTGTGTTGTAGTCCAGGAACATAATATACATCTGAAATATGCTTCTCCTCACCTTGCTTAGTTCTTATGTTAATTGACCATTTTCCCATGACTGAAACTCGATGATCATTTCCCAATTTTACTTGTGATTTTATTGAATCATCCATTGTTGCAAACATCTCCTTACTTCCACTCATGTGATTACTACAACCACTATCTAGGAATCATACTTCTTTGGAACTCTCTTGTGCTACATTGCATGTTATCAATATGGTGTTTTCTTCACCATTGTTGGGTTGGTTTTCATTTGTAAAATGTGCCTTTTGCTTATTCATGTCATGTTGCTTTTTCCTACATTCTGATGCAAAATGCCCAAATTTATTGCAATAATGGCATTGGATGTTAGATTTATCATACCTTTCAACTTGATGATGGCTATGAGAATGGATTCTCCCCCTTCCTCTTGTTGGTGTAGAATGAGCATGTGGGCTTGATGTTGGTCTTCTTCTTTCAAATTGTGTATTTTATCTTCCTCCTCTTGGTGTAAAACGTCCTCTACCTCTGTTGTAATTTAATCTCCCTCTTGTTCTTCCAAATGAAAGCTGAGTCTTGAATGCATTCTCCAATGATGATGTCCCTATTCGATTTAATCTTTTCTCATGTGATAAGAGTGATCCCATTAATTCATCTACTGATAACTGAGTGAGATCTTTGGATTCCTCAATGGCTATTACAACTGGATCAAACTTTGTAGGTAAGCTTCTAAGTATTTTCTCTTCAACCTTTTGATCTCCAATGGTTTCTCCATATGATCTAAGCAGATTTATTATTGCCATTGCATGAGTGAAGAATGAATCTATTGAATCTGTATCCTTCATTTGTAAGTTTTCAAAATCCCTTCTAAGCATTTGTAATTTTGATGTTTTTACCTTGCTTGTGCNATATGATCTAAGCAGATTTATTATTGCCATTGCATGAGTGAAGAATGAATCTATTGAATCTGTATCCTTCATTTGTAAGTTTTCAAAATCCCTTCTAAGCATTTGTAATTTTGATGTTTTTACCTTGCTTGTGCCTTGGTATGCTGTTTGCAAACTTTCCCATGCCTGTTTTGATCTTGTAGCAGTGGCTACTTTAGGATAAATTGATTCTTCCATTGCCTGCTGAATAAAAAACAATGCTTTGGAATCCTTCTACTTATTTTCCTTCAACAAATCCTTCTCTGCTTGTGAAAGAGCCTCATAAGCTTGCTGGTATGTTGGTTCACGAAACCCATTTTCAATCAAATCCCAAACATCCTGGGAACAAAACAGGGTTTTCATTCTTATACTCCAATAGTCATAATTTTTGCCATTAAAAATTGGAATCTGGGGTTGTAAAATGCTTCCAGTTGCTCCTGCCATGATTTTTTTTTTTAAATAAAATTTGCCTCTTTTTACTGTTCTTCCTCTATTTCCTTTTCCAATCTCTGTCAAACCTTTTGTATGATTAAAACCACTAAATTTCTGCAATCTCTTTGCAACAGGTTAACACCTCCTCTGTACTCAGCAATAAAGTCTCCAAAAAAAACAGCGACTACTTGTTTTCTCCAACCTTTGATGCACTTGCTAAGTCTATAGCTTTATCATTCTTCAATACTCATAGATTCTTTTGAATCCCCTTGAACATCAACTTCCACAGCTTCAAGTTTTTTGGACAGCATCAAATACCATTAACCTTGCTCTGATACCACTTTGCTGGTTAAAAAAGCATCTACTTACAAAATGCCCAAATTCCTACAGAAAAGAGGAAAGAACCCAATGACAGTTTTTAGCTGAGTAATTAAAACAAAATAGAGTTTTTATACTGCCTGCTGTTTGAATCATACATTCATTCCAGAAACAGAGTATCCATCATCCGCGCTCATTTACAAAAACAGAGTCATTTTTTAAGAGACGGAAGAAGCTTCTCGAATACAATACACTCACAAGTAGAAAAGTCGAGATACATAGAAGAATGTAGAAGGAGGGAAGAAGAATTAAATGTGGGAGTTGGAGAGTAATTGAGAAATTAAGGCAGGGGAGATTAACAAAATCTGGAGATCCAGGTCACCAACACTCATAGGTTCCTCTTGTTATAACAAACTAAGATTTACAATGTCTTAATTCTTCTGTGCACTTGTTTTTATAGCACACTGAGACTTACGCTGCTGTATTAACTCTTATGTGCAGTTGACTCGTTAGACAATTAACAATTAACCTGTCTTCACTCTTCTCTGCACTTTACACGTCAGACGCGATGGAGCGGACTTTAGCTAGGTCAGGGAGCTTATTGAGTAGGATTCCCACGGCTTTATGTTTGTTTTTTAATATCAAAGTTCGAAAGCTAAGAGAACTCCATAGGCTCCTACTGTCATAGCATACTAAGATTTAGCCTGTCTTCTTAACTCTTCTGTGCACCTGACTCTTTAGATGTGATGGGGATTTACCTGAGTGAGGGGGCCTATTGAGGTAGGACTCCCATATCTTTATTCTTTTGTAGCTTTCCAACTTAGAAAATTCCACTAACTTAGTCAATGATCAGTACCCAAAAAATGAACAGCCGCATATGCATATGCATTGTGAAGAAACTTGTTAGACACCACTGCAATGGTTGCACCGAAACAAAAGAAAAAACTGCAGAAATATGCTAATGAATTCGCACAGCAGAAGCAATTTTCTATACTTCTAAGCAATATACCCGCAAATGCAAGATTACATAAACACAATGTAGTATAAAATTCGGAACACTTTGTCAATTAAGGAAATAAATATTGACAACTTTACGTGTATGGAAGGTTATGAATAAATCAGAGACCAAGCAAATCACGACTTAAACAAATACACAAGTTATTGCTCAATTGATCAGTCTACTGCTCATAGAAATCATTCATTGTCACTTTGACATTGTCCGCTAATTCATTTTGACAACCACAATTTATATCTAGCTTTTGGAAAACACTTACATCACTTCCCATTTGGAACATTGGGAGTGGGATGGTGGTAACCATAAACAGGTATTATTGGAACATTCGGAGTGGGATGGTGGTAATCATAAACGGGTACTACCACCATCCGGGGCATGTAATATGATGCACCTGTAAAGGGGTCTACCAAGTAGACAACGCCATCATTCCGCAAGGGAAGCCTGTTTACTCCCATTTCAGCAGTTGAACTTGAAGGCATCGTCTGATTTGGCAGATGGGAAATAACAGATCGATTCACGGGAGACTGAGATAAAATCTGAGAATTCTGTTGGCCTTTTGGATGCTGATCCACCACTACGGAGAGTGAATTGTCGGAATCGTCGGAACTGGTCTCATCCATTTGTCTTGGTTGACTTCTAGTGAGCTGAGACGATTCTGCAGACTGGATATCGAAATTTGTGACGGCGTTACGCCCCCTGTATTTTATGGTAGCAGCATCATAAGCATTGGCCGCCTCTTCTTCTGTATCTGTCAAAACCAATATCAATAGCGCTCATTCAATCGAACATTTCGAAATCAAAATCCTAAATAGGGATTTATTCGACACCACAAATCGATTGAAACAAAAAAATACGCCTACCGAAACTTCCCAAACACATGTCTTTGTTGTCAGCAACTCTTCTTATCCGCGCTTGCCATTTCCCTTTAAGCCTTTGCAAGTGAAGAATGAAATTCAGGATCAATATAAAATGACATGTGAATCAATGCTGTGGCTTTTCTGAACAAAGAAATGACAAAAACATGCTGTGGCTTTTCTGAACAAAGAAATGACAAAAACAAAAACAAAAACCAAAGGAGTCTGTACATCGAAATTATCCAATGTAAACTTTGCAAGTGAAGAATGAAATTCAGGATCAATATAAAATGACATGTGAATCAAACATGAACACGAGTATTAGATACTAAATTCAATATGAAATCAATTGCAACAAATATAATTATAGCTTTTTATGGTTTTCACATAAACCTGGTAATTCCGCGGTACTTGGACACGCCTCTAGAGAATGCTGTGGCTTTTCTGTAACATAGGAATGACAAAAACAAAAACCAAAAGAGTTTTAACCCTTCTGTACATTGAAATTATCCAATGTAAACTTTAAACTGTTAATGGACTAGAGATGTGGCTACCTCCTTAGCATTCCCAGAACTTGTTCCTTGCTTTGGTTTTGCATCTTTATAATATCTTTTTCATAATTGATACGCTGCAAATAAAATACTTGTTAATCGCGGGTGCAATAGCACTTATTCTATCCTATTCTTCAATCAAAATATTTCATTGGAAAATGACAAATGACATGGAAGAACTTATACTGGGAAATTTGTTTTGGCTGATGAACCCGAAATCTTAAGCGCTGCAATATCATAACATCTCGCTGCCTTTTCGGCCGAATCGTATCCACCTAATGTGGTAAATGCAATTATAAAATTTCAGTGGCATAAAATGAGAATAAAAGAAGAAGAAAAGTTCGATTAATATCCTCTATATCTATATCGATACGCAACGGAGATTGATTTTTCGATGTTTAACGGAGAAAGAAAAGAATACTCACCCAAATAGACTGTAATATTGGGACCGTTGTGGTAAAACCGAAGAAGTACATGTGACACACAATGCACAAATTGAGAAGTATTAAAAAACTTCAAAACTTCACTTTGAAATAAATGTACCACTGATAGGTTACAGGTCACAGAAAAACTTGAAAACTTCACTTTGAAAAAGAAAAAAAACACGACATATCTAAAATGAAACCCTAAAAGGGAGTCAAAATATCCATTTCTAAAAATTTGACCAGGTAAATTTAATAAAATATTTCGGACGAACCTTTTTAACCATTGCGCTTGGCACCCGGATTTCTAAAGGTACCGTCCCATACATGGGCTTCGTACCTGCCTGTCCATCTATGTCTGCAACCAAAAACCATTAGAAGCACCTAAAACATGAACATCACTTAAAGCTAGAATGTAAAGAAACAAAACGATCACGAGTAAATTACTTTGTAACCCCGCGAAACGCAAAAGTGGTACTACCCTCCTCTTGAGTGAGATTTGAACCCTCCTCTTGACTGACAATTAAAGGTCCTGAACAATCGGCAATCGGCTTCCTACTGTTCACAGAATCCATTTCCACAGAGAATGGAACTGGATAACTTGAGGATATTGTTTCCGACTAAAATCTAGGGTTTGATGCCTCTCAAAAACCCAGTAGGTTGACTGCGCAAAAAGATATCCAAACACCCGATGTAACAGAGCACAATTTATCTCAGAAATTAATTTAGGAAACAAAAACACTTTTCTTTGATATCAACCAAAGAAAAACTTCACCAAAAAACGTCACCCGCAGATACAGGCGCCAAAGAAATATTTCACCAAGAGATACGCACGACTCTTGGCATCGTGAGAAATGGTATTATATAGGCGAAGACAATGAACGAGCGGAGACAATCCATTGGAGGAGCCTTGGAGGTTGCTTCGGTTTTAAGGGAGTATGGGAGAGCGTGTTGCAAGATTTGGCCTCGTCGGATTGAACTTTGTATGCCCACTACGTTTGGGTGGACCCGTTCTTAATGAAACTTGGGCTTTGACACGATCAGCTTGTTCAGTTTTCCAAACCTTTTAGGTGTGATGAAATAGAAGTGGGTAGAGTTAAAGAGGGGCGACTCCAAATGGGCCTCTATCCACTAACTTTAAGTGCAAGAATGGGTGTAGTTGGCCAATTTATGTCGCAAGATTTTATAATTATAATTATTTTAAAAATGTAAATTTTAATTTATATTTTGAAATAATGAAAGGAACATTCTGTATGCCTATGTTATGCATTTGCAATGATATTACATTAGTTATAAATAATTTAAAATTAAAAATCATATTATTATTCAATAAATATATAGGATGTAAATAATCTTTAATTTTAATCTGAAAATAAAATAAAGAAACTCTTTGAATTTAGATTGAGAATACTTGTAATGACTTTATTATTCCAATGGAAGTTTATCCAAACTTTCATTTAATTTGAGGCCAAACAAACATAATTTCTATAATAATATTTTATAATTATAATAATTTTCATATCTCAATTTGAATTTATCTATGGAAATAATGAAATGAAATGCCAAACATTTTATGTATTGTATAATAATTTTAATTATAACAATTTGAATTTATTTATATAAATATTGAAATGAAATACCAAAGATCTTTTGTTGTGTATAGAATGTATTTTTTATCACACTTCATATTATTAGTTTTTAGCTAAAGGTAGCGAGGAAAATTGTAATAGGTATGCCATCTTTTTAATAGTGTTGTATGCAAATCAACATTTTATTCATTTTTAATTTAAGGATTTCACAAACATATGTAATTTTTCAATCGCATTTATTTTTTTAACCTATACTTTAACAAGATTGTAATTTGAGGTTTTGTTTGGCAGTCATTTTGATTAGTTGACTTTATTTTATTTTTTTCATGTTATAGTTGTTCCATTTTTAGTGGTGGTGTCTAGTAATGGAAATTATCATGTTGACCAAGTGTCATAGCTATGTACTATGGAAAAGGAAACACCATCACCAATTCTCTAAGCAATTTTACCTCCCAAATTGTACTTAATGATAAAATCCCTAATCCACAAGGCTCAAACCAAGAGAGAGCTACTAGGATGGTCACTACAATCACCTAAGCAATCTATCATATTCACTTTAGGCTGACATTCCTCTATCTTAGGGGGTTATCCCCAGTAGAATTACTAATGCTAAGAAATGATGCACAAGGTGAAGTGAGAGTAGTTTTAGTAAAACAATTTTTTGGGTATTTTCAAGGATGTAAAAGAGTTGATGGAAGGAAGTAGAGATCCCAAATATAACAAGGGAAATTGAATCAATTTCATTCAAAGGGGACTTATGGGGTCAAGAAGAAAAAATGTATTTGGAATTCATCTTTTTCATTAAAGGATTGAAAATAAAAGACTAGAACCCAAGGGTAAGAATAATATCTTATCTAATCAACAATGACAACCAAGGCCCTACAAGAAGTGGTCTTCAATGGAGCAACATTCACCAACAAGATTAACTATAGCTTCATAAACATAGTCAATACCCTTTCTAGGGTTGTTAAAATGGATAGACAAAGAAATACATCAAAGAATTATAAATAGTAACAAAAGAAGAAGGAGAGGAATTACCCAAAAACTTCTTCGCTCCAATAATAGAATTACCCTTCAATAGATTATCCAGGTGGATATTGGTGGGCACCCACCTATTCCAACTAGATCCTCTTGTCCATTTTTAGTTCAACACGTTCTTATGTACTTCTTTGTAATAGTGGGTTCTACACTTCTGGTGGATTTCTGAAGCCCTACACATATTCTAAGTGGATACTAGTGGGGTTTCACTTAATCCAACCAAATTATTTTGTATGTTTTCATGTCAGCACATCTTGTTGGACTTCTAGGGCCGTTTGGAGCCCTATTTTTTTTTTCTTGGCTCACCACAGTCAAACTGTAGTCAAAGTCTAAGTTTGATGGCGTAATGTGTATTTCTCTAAAATATCTTTCCAACGGGCTATAAAACACCTAAAATAGAGGTCATATGCAAAATTTACAACCCCAAGAAGTTGAGGTACCAGCTTACCTATAAGGGCACACATGACTTTTGGCGTTTCACCTCCTAGGGTTAGGTTTTTGGATGTATAGGGTTTTGGAATTCATGAGTAATATCAAAAATGCCTATAGAGCCTCATTTTAATCATTCTTCTTAGACAAATGCCTGTAGCAGCCACATCTCTTCTCAGAGATAGCTACCACCATTTGAGCAACTGTTTCATTTATGCAGTTTTACAATTTCATCCTATTTCATTTATTCAATAAAAGATATTGTTCACTCGATATCTGTGTTGTTCTTCGTATCTTTATGTTTATTGTATTCAATATGTTAATTAGTTTTTTCCGCTCCTAAATCCATATCACTAGTATCAAAGAGATATGCTCTTCATTAATTTCTCTTTGTGCGTGTCCCTGACAAGATCTAGGTACAAGAATTTGGGAATTGAACCAATCAATCCGTTGCAAGATCGATCGTACCGAGCCTGACAAAAAGCCATGTGAGATGAAAATAAATATCATGGAGTAAGAGATCCTTTTAAAATGTTGCTCGAGGAAGCCCTTGCACAAAAAAGGAACGAAATGATGGACAACTTTGCGCAGATCCTTCAACGACTGCCCACAGAAGAAGCATCGTCATCAAGCGGCCATGGAACCTCCTTCAAGCTACATGGAAATTTTGATATTCCATTATTTGAAGGACTGATAGATGCATATGATGTAGATAAATGGTTGAATCTCCTCGAACGGTATTTTTCAGTCCAAAATTTTTCCAATAGGGAAAATGTTACTTTTGCACCCCTCAAGGTTGTCCCCCATATTAAGGACTGGTGGGACACTTACTCTAAGGAAAGGGCCATAGAGGAATCTGCAATATTTGTGGTTTCCCCTACATGGGATTCCTTTCGTGATGCCATTAAAGAATAATACTACCTTGTTGGAAGCTACGAGGACCAATACACCAGATGGACCACCCTACGTCAAGAAAGGGACCAGACAGTACCATATTTTACCAATATTTTCCATACCCTACACACAAAATTGGGTATCAAAGACTCTAAGCGACATCTGGTTCTCAAATACCATGGTTGATTGCATAGACACATTAAAAATCAGCTCATTGGGTACGTCTTATAGATGTGCTATCAAGATTGAGCAGAACTTTAAGAAGAAGAGGTGAGATTTTGGATCTGCAATCTACTCAAAGATGAAGTAGGGAAACAACGGCCTCAACCCACATAACAAGGGACAGAGATTTGACGTCCCTCATTGTTATGACAACATGTGATGCATAATCACTACAATATGCATTTTTATTTTTATTTTTGGTAGGAAGGAACAATGACCAATGGTCAATCAACACAAATCAATGACGAACACAACATACGCAATTCAAGAAATAAACAAACATAACAACCTAGCATACTATCATGTCATGTAGCTGGAAGAAACATACGCCAATTAATCAGACAAAAAGTAAAAAAAAAAAAATACTCGTTTTTCCTACCCTGCAAGGTTAGGATCTTTAGGACACATAACCAATGCTCAAGCCCAGGTTCCCATCGATTTTTACCATTTAAGGTCTTAAGGTTGGTGATTTTTATGAGGAACAAGGAGGTGTCTACATCCCTCCCGACACAAGAAATACCACGCCTACTAAGCTAACAGACAACATCAAATAAACCAAACGCAACAACAAAAAATAGACACATGTATCATGAACCTTCAATGCAAGCGAGAATTGGAAATCATTGAATCAACATTTGCATGGTGCAAAAGTAAATAATCAAGATACAATCATTAGTTCCCTTTAGCCGCGCACAACCAGATACATCTAATATTTAGACAATACTTTAATCAACCTTAAATTTACGAGCGCAGAAGAGAGATGGCATACAAATCTATCTAGTAAAAACAAATATGAGGCACATTTCTATTTAATTTCCAGGCGCTCCAATTAATCAATCATTAATTAAAATAAAATTCAAGGCGTGAGAAGTGATATACATTATGGGGTCCCTCCTGAAATATCACATCCATTAAGTCAATGTAAACAATAACTACACATATCCATATTGGAAATTTAAACGGGAATTGACCAATAAAACTACATCCTTTTAGGCCTCCTTCTAACTTCTGCAAACTCAGAATTTATTCTCCATTAACACATTTCCATCATACACCATTAACTTCCTACGTCACGATAATCCTTGCATTGACGAGTTATTACATTCTTGTACATGATTTTTATCATTAAGAGTTCATGTGGAACACCGATATACATCAAGGAAATATAAGGTTGTACAATCATAAAACACAAGCTAATTAAAACTAAAAGATCCATCACGGTGTATTAAAATTCCATAACTAGAGTTGGAAGGAAGATCTCTTCTAAAATTTAGACTTGCCATGATGGTAAAAAAAGGTTAGTGTACAACGTAACGCTCAGACCCAGTGTAATAAGTTCATGATATGTTTTCTTAAATGTTGTAACAACCTCCATAGAATTATAAGGTTAACATAAGCTCCAATTCCATGTAAGGAATACATGCAACAATCGTAATTACATCCAACCAAAGGTTATAGCATAATAGAAATGAAACTAGTAAGGCACATGCTAACAATTAAACGACCAAACTGTTAATGTTTATAAATATTATATGAATTTTATCACAATTAAATGGGCATGATAGTGGTGTTAATCACAACTGTCATATCTACATTTATCATTACAACCTTAAATATGCTATCTAAAATTGTCAGGGAAACTAATTACTCAAACTGTAGAATACAAACAAGAACCCGCCACTGGAAAAAAAAAATTGCAAGAATAAAATTTACCAAGGTCGACGTTGCTATTAAAACGCCTATAAATATATGTGTATTCGATTCATTCCTTCCATTTCTCTGTCAAAACAAATCGTTGCCAGCTCTAACCACTAATTACTTAAACCTCTTGTGATATTTTAGAATCTCTGTATAATTAGACCAAATCTTAAGGTAATAAATCTCTTAATCACTAAATCTCTAGTAATTGAAGGAAGGCGGACGTGAAGCCGACCAGAAGAAGATGGTTTCCAGAAAATGTCTTTTGTGTGAGATTATACATACTCCTTAAAAGGGAATTTAATTAATTAAGTATCTATATTTTATTTCTAGTTCATCCCATGTTCCAAACCACGAGCTATCATGTGCTCTATCTAAATTTACAATTTGAAAATCAAAAGGAATAATGCAGGGAATGAAGTAAAAATTTTCCAGCAAGAAAAACGTTGAGAAATGAACAACAATGTTGGATGAATTCATTTTTCTATATGCAGCGATGAACCAAGGGTAAATTTCCATGAAAATCATGATGTTGGGCAATTTCGGTTACATGAACAAGGACATTGGAAAGTAGCTTAAGATAACTTCGTCGAGAAAACCCAAGACGAATCCATTGGGTACATGAAGAAATTTGTTGGGAACACACAATTTAATTCGGTGAGGTCTGATTATGATCATTGAGCAAGGGGAGAAGGAACATAGCCCTTGAATCAATATAAGTCTATTATATCCAGTCCACTCCTCTTTGTATGGCAAGATCCTCCTTACGATGAAGTAGGAGCTTCCTTCTTAGACACTAAAACAATACATTGTACATGTAGAGAAAATTTCCTTTCATGAGTTTCGATCACGTACATTTGCTAAAACAACACAGCATGACCATCAAAGGCATGGTCTTATATTTTATCATAAACGCAGGTCCAAAGCGCACAGAAAAAGGGTTGATAGGTGGGAAATCGAAGACATGAAGTAAGTAAGAACTCCAGGGTTTTAAGACCCTCGTTATAAAAACATTGGGCATAAATTATAATATCAGGGTATAGTAATCTGAGCATGAGTGGAAATCTGAGTAAATGATTCTGAGCATTCCTAGAGAAGGTCACTTTCAAGAGAGGAAAAACACATAATATTAGTAAGAGAGGATCGTTGGGAGAATTCTCAACGTCGACGTAATACATATCCCAATCGTTGGGAAATTTTGCATACATATATCGCAAATGAATGTGGGAAGATCTTCAAGTTTACCCTCTCTTTTTTTTCTTTGTATAGAATTTACTCAATCTCATAATTTGAAAGGAAGAAATTTTTTTCTCCATCCCACAAGAAGGAGGTGCACGAATTAGAAGATAATAATATCAACTCATCAATGAGGAAGCGTACTGAAAAAAAATAACCACACATACATTTTTTTCCCTTAAACCATAACCATAATCTAGAATTCATCACCCTAAATCTCCAACGAAGCCAAAGACACAGTACAAGTGCAACAACTTCTAAACGAAATACACTACCATATTCATCATTATTAATATTCATATACAAAAAAATTGACTAAATTACAATGCAAATATACACGTGCGTACCGAATCCAAAGGAGAAGAACCCGTATTCATTGTCCCATGCCTGTGCTCCATCTATTTCTGCTTGTACTCGGTCTAAGTCTTGCTTTCCGACCGCTATGACCTCACGAGTACCTCCCGGACAACACTAGGGGTACTCTTCTTCCCCCTAAGCCCCCCGAGATGAAAAGGGGCCACACACACAATACCATAGGAGGTTAGCTCCCAGCTCACCTCGCAAGGTCGAGCTACCACTCATTATCCAAGCTGGGTATCCCAACCACCACAAGTGAAATTTAGTCAAGATGAATATTTCGGCAAGGTAACCTTACGCAAACAAGACATGATCCATACTCCTCCTCCGCCATCCTTTTTATAGACTTTTCAAGTTTTTAGTTTCCCAAACCTTCATTAGATTCCTTTTTCATTTATTTAGTTAGGAAAAACCTCCCCTGTACAAATGTTTATCGATCCCCTAGTTGCACCGGAAAATAAATTTATTAATTAATTAAGTTTGCCTATTTCCCTCACCCACCTAAAAGCGTTCCTAAAAACGCTCCTCGGTGTCCCATTATTCCCTTACAATTCTTAAATGAATTACACCTTACTTAAATCCTAGTTGATTTCATAAATAGAAAGTTCCAAAGGCTACATTCCTTACTAAGTTAGACATTCCCCATCTTCTTTAAGTTTCCCCCTTTTTCCGTTTTAACTAAATTCAAAATTAACAAGTTTAGACAAAAAAAACCATTTAACCTTTTAATAAATTTAATCCTCCATTATAATTTTTTTACTGTAATAATTAAAGTTTGAGTTTCTTACCCCCCTTCTTGTTACAAATCTAATTAGTTTTTCTCTTGTTCAAAGCTTCTACTTAGACCTAGGTTTTAAATTCACAAGGCTTGGCGACAGTTATTAAGGGTAAAAATTGTTATTAAACTTTACTCATCATATCATCTATTTTAAGGCTGACCAGGTCCTACGGAGACATATTTTTCTAGGAACTAGGTTTATTAACTTACCATAGTTAAAATCATGACATTCCCTTTAGGACGCACTACGTGCTTCAAGGGTGCCACTCGCCTTTTTTCGTTTTATTTGCGAGACGTGCCCTTCAATACGCACTATGTGCTCCAAGGGTGCCACTCGCCTCTTGACTGAATTTGGTAGTGTTCAAACCCCTGGAGTCAATACTCTGTTAGGTGATCTTGTGGGAGACTAAGGGCCTCTAAGGAATAAGGACCTTGCCTTATTGTGCGCCCCTTAGAATCATCATGAGAGACTACCACAATTTTCCCTCATGACATTGTGGATGTATCGAACTAGGTAATCATTAACCTATATTTCGAGCCCCATCGAGAGTGCTAGTAGGTTGTGGCAGGGCTGCTGCCACACCTCTCCCTCAATGTCTTTGGGTTTTGTGCTTGACCCCATTACTCCAAATGTGAATCTGGTTGGTAAGATATCGTCAGCCTACATCCATCAATGAAACATGTCATCTATAACAATCAACATCATAATATCTAGTCATACGTGACATCTGTAATATTAAAAATAGTCAAACCATAATAGTACACTCCCAGACTCGATCTGGAGTCCAAGGATATCCATCGATGCCATCGCATTCTCTAAAATCCATAGTCCTACACACTCAGGACAACCCAGTGAATAGCACCCGTCGATGTAAATACAACAAAAATAACATATCATCAAATCCACAATATCTCATAATTATAATCAAAACAACCAATCGTATGATGAACCAGATATCTTGCATGCACATGTCCTAAAAGAATAAGTCCACTTGGTGCATGCAAGAGTGGGATGTTACATACACCCCCTCTTTTTTTAAAATATGTCTTGAAGTTTCATAGTATGTAAGTGCCGAAATAAAGTGTATCACAATATCATATGTCTAGCTATCAAACAAAAATGGACATTGTTGACACATATCATATGTGTTCTCCTAGGTCACTGAGTGCAAACTATAGTTTTCCCACTGGACCTTGACTTGATCTACTAGTCGATGTCATAGTTGTCAAATGTGACAAACCATGATGTGTATTGGCTCCACCATGAGCGCGCCCTCGTCTAATACCTACAAGAAACTCATGTCAATAACATGTGTATGATCACTAACATAATGTCTCAAAACAGATATGTGAAAAACATCGTGCATACGCCTCAAAGAATCAGGTAAGGCTAGTCGATAGGCCACATACCCCTTCTTTTCCACAATATCGAAGGGTCCCATGAACCTAGGAGATATTTTAGCACCCTTTCCAAACTTGATCAAACTTTTATGAGGTTTTACTCGCAAGAAGACTCGATCACCACCTTTGTGACTACTATCGACGTGATTCCCATCGACATAACTCTTCTACTGATCTTGCACTTCATTTTTCCTTTTTCTTATGGTTTTAATTTGGTATTCCATTTCTTGGATTGCTTCTTGTCCCACCAGGACCCTATCCTTAATTTGATCCCAACTCAAAGGTGTCTGACATGGTCGCCCGTAAAAAAACTCGAATGGCACCATCTTAATGGTGCTTTGATAAATGTTGTTGTATGCAAATTCTACCAAAAACAATAATTCTTCCAAACGATTTTGTTGGTCCATCATGTACATATGCAACATATCCTCCATGATTTGTTTCATTCACTCGGTCTACGGTCTGTCCCCGGGTGATATGCAGTACTAAAGTTAAGTTGGGTTCCCAATGCCTCTTCGAAACTAGTCCAAAATTGTCCTGTAAAGATCGATCCTTGATCTAATATAATCCTCTTAGGCATGCCATGCAACCTCACTATCTTGCGGATGAAAACTCTAGCTATTTTAAGTTCCCTATATGTCGTATGCACAAGAATGAAATGAGCACTCTTCGTCAGAGTGTCGACTTGCACAAAAATCGAGTCGTGTCTCCTTGCCGTCAATGGATATCCAAAAATGAAATCCATTGAAATGAAGTCCCATTTTGATTCTGGAATATGATGTGGTTGTAGTAATCCTGTAGGATGTCTATGTTCAACCTTCATCTATTGACAGTCTAGACATCTTGCCACATAGTTGACTATGTCTGCCTTCATTCCTTTCCAGAAGAATAAGGGCTTAAGGTCCGCTCTTATCATCGTGACTCCAATATGATCCATGTACACTAATCTATGAGCCTCATCTAGGATCAAACTCCTCAACTCGTTGCTGGACGATACGTAAATTCAAATTTTAATTCTTAATAATCCATCGTTGTCCACAATAAATCCCTCAAATTTTGTTACCATCATTTTGTTTTGTCCGATAAAATCATGGACATTTAAATAGAAGCTGACTAATAAAACTACATCTTGTTAGGCCTCCTTCTAACTTCTGCAAACTAAGAATTTATTCTCCATTAACACACTTCCATCATACACCATTAAATTCCTACAAAACGATAATCCTTGCATTGATGATTTACTACATTATTGTACATGAGTTTTATCATTAAGAGTTTGTCTGGAACACGGATATACATCAAGGAAAGATAAGGATTGTAAAATCATAAAACGCAAGTTAATTAAA
This sequence comes from Picea engelmannii, assembly GCA_009831015.1. Taxonomy (NCBI): domain Eukaryota; kingdom Viridiplantae; phylum Streptophyta; class Pinopsida; order Pinales; family Pinaceae; genus Picea; species Picea engelmannii. The sequence goes on from ML776606.1 coordinate 859,685, forward strand.
ATTGAAAGATAGATCACGCTCTATTAAAATGCTAAACAGTTTGTCTTGCCATAACTAGAGTTGGAAGGAAGAGCTCCTCTAAAATTTAGACTTGCCATGGTGGTAAAACACTGTTAGTTTACAACTTAATGCTCAGACCTATTGTAATAAGATCATGATCTATTTTCTTAAATGCTATAAGAACCTCCCTAGAATTATAAGGTTTGAATAAGCTCAAACGTCGTGTAAGAAATAAATGCAACAATCATAATTACATCCAACCTAGGGTTATAACATAATATAACTGGAACTAGTAAGGCCGATGTTAACCATTAAACAACAAAACTGTTAATATTTATAAATATTATATGATTTTTATCACAATTAAATGGGCATGACAGTGGTGTTAAGAAAAATTGTCACTATTGCATTTATCATTACATCCTTAAATATGTTATATAAAATTTTCAGGGAAACTAATTACTCAAACTACAGAATACAAACGAGAACCCACCACTAGAAAAATAATTGTGCAAGCATAAAATTTACCAAGGTCGACATTGTTATTAAAATGAATATAAATATATGCGTATTCAATTCATTCCTTCCATTTCTTTGTCAAAACAAAACGTTGTCAGCTCTAACCATTAATTACTTAAACCTCTTCTAATATTTCAGAATATCTGCATAATTAGACCAAATATCAGGGTAATAAAGCTCTTAATCACTAAATCTCTAGTAGTTTATCGAAGGTGGAGGCGAAGCCCACTAGAAGACGAGGGTTTCCAGACAATGTCTTCTATGTGATATTATACATACTCCTTAAAAGGGGATTTAATTAATTAATTGTATAGATTTTATTTCTAGGTCATCCCACGTTCCAAAGCACGAGCTATCATGTGCTATGTCCAAATTTATGAATTGAAAATCAAAAGGAATAACGCAGGGAATGAAGTAAAAATTTTGCAGCAAGAAAAACATTGAGAAATGAGAAACAACGTTGGCCGAATTCATTTTTCTAGATGCAGTGATGAACCAAGGGTAAATTTCCACGAAAAATGTGATGTTGGGAGAGTTTGGTTGGAGGAACAAGGATAAACCATTCGAAATGCATAGGTATCTTAAGATAACTTCACCAGGAAAACCTAGACGAATGCACTGAGTACAGGAAGAAATTCATCGAGAACACATAGTTTAATTCATTAAGGTCTGAGTATGATAGTTGAGAAAGGGGAGAAGGTACAGATCCCTTGAATCAATATAAGTATGTTATATGTGGTCCACTCCTCTTTCTATGAAAAAATCCTCCTTATGATGAAGTAGGAGCTTCCTTCTTAGACACTAAAACAATACAGTGTACCTGTAGTGACATTTTCCTTTCATGAGTTTCGATCCCGTACCATTGCTGAAACAGCATAGCATGGCCATCAAATGCGTGGTCTTATCTTTTTTCATAAACGTAGGTCCAAAGTGCAGAGAAAAAGGGCAGAGAGGTGGGAAAATGAAGACATGAAGCAAGTAAGAATGCCAGGGTTTTAAGACGTTGATTATAAAAACATTGGGCATAAATTATAATATCAGGGTATAGTAATCTAAGTATAAGTTGAAATCTAAGTAAAATATTCTGAGCATTCGAAGAGAAGGTCTCTTTCAAGAGAGTAAAAACAACACAGAATCTAAGAGATGATCGTTGGGAGAACGCTCAACGTCGAGGTAATCCAGATCCCAATTGTTGGGCGATTTTGCATACATAAATCGCAAATGAATGCGGGTAGATATTAAAGTTTACTCATCTTTTTTCTTTGCTTTGTACAAAATTTACATAATCTCATAATTGAAAAGGGTGCAAATTTTTTTCTCCATCCTATAATAAGGAGGTGCATGAATTAGAAAATAATAATATCAACTCACCAATGAGGAAGCGTAATGGAAAAAAACTAACCACACATATCTTGGTTTTCCTTAAATCATAAACATAAAGTAGAATTCATGACCCTGAAGCTCCAACAAAGATGGAGACACAATACAAGTGCAAAAACTTCTAAATGAAATACACTACCATATTCATCATTAATAATATTCATATACATAAAATTTGACTGAATTACATTGAAAATTTACATGTGCATACCGAATCCGAAAGAGAAGAACACATAGTCATGGTCTCGTGCCTATGCTCCATCCAATTCCTCTTCTGCTCCATCCAATTCCTGCTTTCCAACCGTTGTGACCTCATCGGTACCTCCCAACCAATGCTAGGGGTACTCTTCTTCCCCCTAATCCCCTTGAGATGCAATGGGTCCATGCACACAATACCAGAGGATGCTATCTCTCAACTCGGATCTCAAGGTAGAGATACCACTCATTATTTGAGTTGGGTATCCCAATTCCCACAAAAGAAATTCAGTCAAGATAAAAATTATGGCAGTGTAACCTTATGCAAACCAGACATGATCCATAATCCTCCTCCACCATCCTTTTTATAGAGTTTTCAAGTGATTAGTTTCCCAAAACCTCATTAGATTCCTTTCTCATTTATTTAATTAGGAAAAACCTCCCCCGTACACATGTCACCCGATCCCCTAGTTTCACCGAAAAATCAATTTATTAATTCATTAAATTTTCCTATTTCCCTCACCCACCTAAAATAATTCCTAAAAGTGCTCCTCGGTGTCCTGTTATTCCATTACAAATCTTAAATGACTTACACCTTAATTAAATCTTAGTTGATTTCATAAATAGAAAGTTACAAAGGTTAGATTCCTTACTAAGTTAGACATTCCCTTTTTATTTAAGTTTCCCCCTTTTTCCCTTTTAACTAAATTCAAAATTAGCAAGTTTGGAAAAAAACAACCATTTACCCTTTTAATAAATTTAATCCTCCATTATAATTTTTTACTGTAATAATTAAAGTTTGAATTTCGTACCCCCCTTATTTTTACAAGTCTAATGAGTTTTTCTCTTGTTCCAAAGTTCTACTTAGACCTAGGTTTTAAATTCAGTAGGCTTGGCGATATTTCTTAAGGGAAAACTTTGTTATTAAACTTTACTCATCACATCATCTATTTTAAGGTTGGCCAGGTCCTAAGGAGGCATAGTTTTCTAGGCACTAGGTTTATTAACTTACTATAGTTAAAATCACAATGTGCCCTTTAGTATGCACTACGTCCTCCAAGGGTGCCACTCGCCTCTTTCCATTTTCTTTGTGTGACGTTCCCTTCATGACACACTATGTGCTCCAAGGGTACCACTCGCCTCTTAATTGAATTTGGTAGAGGTCAAACCCCTGGAGTCAATACTCCGTTAGGTGATATTGTGGGATACTAAGGGCCTCTAATGAATAAGGACCTTGCCTTATTATGTCCCCTTTAGAATCATCATGAGCGACTGTCACAATCTTCCCTTACGGTATTGTGGATATCTCAAACTAGGTAATCATTAACCTATAGTTTGAGCGACGACGAGAGTGCTAGTTGGTTGTGGTAGGGTTGTTGCCACACCTCTCCCTCAATTTCTCTGGGTGTCATGCATTACCTATTTACTCCAAATGTGATTCTGGTTGGAAAGATATCGTTAATGTTCATCCATCAATGAAACATGTCAGCTATAACAATCAACATCATAATATCTAGTCATATGTCACATCTGTAATATCCAAAACAATCAAACCATACCAGTCCACTCCTTGAATTGATATGGAGTCTAATGATATCCATCGATGCCATCACATCCTCTAACATCCATAGTCCCGCACACTCAGGAGAACCCAGTCAATAACACTTGTCAATGTAAATACAATAAAAATAACATATCATGAGATCCACAATATCTCATAATCATAATCAAAACAACCAATTGTATAATGAGCTAGATCACTTTCACACAAGTTTCCTCAAAGAATAATTCCTCTCAGTGCATGCAAGAGTGAGATATTACAATAGAAAAATGGCCACTCTTAGGACAACCAGTCCAAGCCACAACACAAGAGGGGAAATGAGAAGATGAAGAAGAACAAGGGAAAAATGGTGTGGGTACCATAAAATCCCTTGGAACAACATTGAAGAATGTCGCTCCAAGAAGTCACTCACGGCTGAGTTGAAGGATTCCAAGTCAGAAGTCGATTCTAATTCAGAGTCAAATCCCGAAGGAGGGATGTAGATTATGGATGTTGAACCCAGTGCCACTGTCACTACCACCAAAGTACTGCCAAGTGAACTAGAAGAACCAGATGAAGGGGAATGCCTCTTTCACTCACAGACATGGGTAAGGGGGGCTCCGCTTCATTTCATTTTCAATAGAGGCAGTCAAACCTGATTTCAGTAGATTTCGCCAGGCGTCTAGACCTTCCAGCGACACCAAACCCACAACCCTACACCATTGGCTGGCTTCGCTAAGTAAGATATCTCTGTGATAGACAATAGTGTTGTATTCCCTACGACATGAATCCTTTCAAAGATGAGGTATTGTGTTAGATTTATCCCCTTGAAGTTTGTTATGTTGTTTCAGGACAACCATATTTGTGGAAGTGCCATGTTGTGTATGAGTGTAAACCCTGCAGTGGTATTATTATTTTGGATAGACAATTGTACATGATACCATAGGTAGCATTGTCTACCGTTATTTATTTAATCTCTGCTAAGAAATCCAGTAAGTTCATTTCACAGACCGAGAAGTTCATCTGCTTTTTGATCCATTCTCATAGTAAGCAGAAGGGTCTTCACATCCATGACTTATACATAAAGCCTCTCTTTACAACATAAGTAAGTGGGAATGATCATGGAAGAATAAAAAGGAATATTCTCCTCACCTAGCAGGGTACCGATGCACTATAAAGTCAAGCATCGAATTGATCTGAACCTCGATGCACCTCTACCTAATGGACTAGTCTATCGTCGCTCGCTGATAAAAAATGATGAAATCATGTGTCATATCTAAGATATTCTTCAAAAGGGGAACATCATACCCAAATCCTCCCCTTGAGGAAGCTTGTTTGTACGGGTGCAGAAGGAAGAAGAGACTTGGCAACTTTTCATTGATTACAGATCCTTAAACAAAATCACAGTCGGGAACCGACACCCGATTCCTAAGATTGATGACCTTCTTGACCAACTCAAGGGGGAAATATTCTTCAGCAAGATTGACCTAAATTCTAGATACCACCAGGTTCCCATTGAACCAAATGATGTATGGAATATAGCCTTCAAATGTAAAGAATGTCTCTTTAAATGGGCAGTCATGCCCTTTGGCTTAACAAATGCAACAACCACTTTCACGAGGTTGATGGATGATGTATTGAGACCCTTCACCAACTCTTTTATGGTTGTATATTTGGATTAAATCCTCATCTTCAATAGAACATGGGAGGGGCACATTCAACATATTCAATATATTTTGAGCACTATGCGACAACACAAGCTATATGCCAACTCAGAAAAATGCTCTTTTGGCATGAAGAGGATCCAATACTTGGGATACATTGTTGATGAGCATGGTGTAAATGTTGATCCAGCTAAGATCCAATTCATATGTGACTGGCCATCCCTGACCATAGTGACTAAGCTCCAGAGCTTCTTGGGACTGGCCAACTTCTACCCACGGTTTGTGTTGGGATTCCCCCATATTGCGTGGGCCCTCATCTAGGTGACCAAGGGAGGTGTTAGGGAAAAGGTCATGTGGGGGAAGGAATAATAACAATCATTTGATGATCTGAACCATCTATTGTGCTCAACTCCAGTACTCTCCTTTCTCGATTTGAATCAATCACTCGAGATTAAGACTGATGCATATGACTATGTTGTAGGAACATTTGTCACTCAACATGGTCATTTGGTGGCTTACCATAGGAAGACACTCTCATATACTGTCCAGAAACACCTCACCTATGATAAGGATATGTATTCCATTATACAATCCTGTCGTGAATCTAAAAATTACATTCTGGGAAAGGAGATGATCATCCAGACTGATTAGAAGCCTATGCAAATCATACAGACACATGGGAAATTGGAGAACGACCGCCATAAGAACTGGCCCACTTACCTGCAACTGTTCCATATCAAAATCAAGTATAAGATAGGGATCTCAAATCATGTCCCTGACTTCTTCATTTGATCTCTCGTGGCTGAAATCACTACTGTGCTCCATTCCTGTGGACATGATGCATCTGAGTGGCCCCAACTTTATCAGCAAGATCTGGACTTCGCCATCACCTGTCAACTCTTGGGTACAGGTGCAACTTTCATCGAGTTTCACATTGAGGACAAACTATTATTCCATCTGGGCCATTTCTATGTTCCTACAAGCGACTGTGCAAAGCTGATTTGGGAAGCCCACCACAATTGGATGGCAATACATTTTGTCTTGGAGAAAATTGTCGTCGTTCTTCATAAACATTTTTATTGGCCAAACATTCGACAGGACATCAGAAATTATATCATATCTTGCACTTCATGTGCCATTTCCAAGCCATCCATCAAGAATAAAGGCTTTATACTCGTCTTACTACTCCCAAGAAGCCTTGGGAATCCATCTCAATGGATTACATGTCTGGACTTGCATCCACCAAGCAACGGAGTGAATATGTATTTGTGGTCGTTGATCTATTTTCAAAGATGTCCATACTCATGGCTTGCAGGAAGAATATCGGAACGACATATACCTCCAAGCTCTTGTTCGAATGAGTGTGGGTCCATTTTGGGATACCATAGAAAATCATCTTTGATCGGTACAGAAGGTTCCTCTGCACATTTTTGTGAAGTCTATGGTCACTATTGCACACCAAGATCACTAAATCCATTGCTTTCCACCCCAAAACAAATGGACAAATAAAGGTCATCAATTGAATTATTCTGCACATCCTATGCATGTACAACTCTAAGCATCCACATACATGAGATGTGAGTCTCCCCTATGTTTAGCACATTTACAAAAGGGCTCTCCATAGCTCCAGTAGCCATAACCCATTTCAGGTGGGGATAGGATTCCAACCATTGGGTCCCATTAATGTTTCACTAACTCTTGCAAACACACAGACAAAATCCTCCAATGTTAAGTCTGAGACCTACAAATCCACAAGATTCATTTAGAGGATTCAACACATATGCCAACATGTCCAGGAGATTTTGTAGAAATTCAATGCTAAGTACAAGAAACACCATAATCAATACAATGTACCACACCAGTTTCAGGATGGAGAAAAATTCTGGTTACATTTGTAGAATGATCATCTCATAGGGCCCGATTGGAAGCTCTGCCCACTTCGCTATGGGTCTCATACTCTCACCAAGGTTGTGTGCAGCAATTATTTTGAGCTCAACACTCCACCCTTCCTTTGCCTACAACCATGATTCAATGTGGCCCTCCTTCGACCATATTTTCCACCATTATTGGACACCTCAGAGATCGCAGAACAACTAACACCAACATAGCTCAACCCTGACTGCATGAAATAAGCATCCATTGTTCAGATAGTGGACGTGGAGTTCAAGGGCACTAGTCAACAAAGGATCCAAATTTATCAGGTTGTCAAGGCACGATATCTCATACACCAAGGCATGTGGCTCACCCAGGGCCAAATCTAGCAAAATTTTCCTCACCTGATGGAGGAACTCGATGCAATGGATAGCATTGATTCCAAAGGGCGGAGGATTGATCTAGGTGGATATTGGTGGCCACCCACCTTTTCCATCTCACTCCTCTTATTAGTTTTTAGTTCAACACGTTCTTTTATACTTCATTGTAATTGTTGGTGATACACCTTTCGGGTTGTCTGAATCCCTACACATCTTCTAGGTGAATACTAGTGGCCTCTCGCCTAATCCAAGTGGATTTTTTTGCATTCTTCATGTCATCACATCTTGTTGTATTTAGAGGGCCGTTTTGGATCCCTAAACAATGTTTTTTTGGATTTCCATAGTCAAAATGTTGATGAAGTCAAAGGTTGATGGAGTAATGTGTATTTCTCTAAAATACCTTTACAACGAGATATCACACACCTAAAACAAAGGTCGTATGAAAAGGTTACAACCTTGGGAAGTTGAGGTACCAACTTACCCATAGGGGCCCACATGACATTTTGTGTTTCACCTCCTAGGGTTAGATTTTTGGATGTATGGGGTTTTGGAAGTCATGAGTAATATCAAAACACTCATTGCAGCCTCATTGTAGTCATTTTGCTCAAACAGATGCACGTAGCAACCACATCTCTTCTCAGAGATAGCTACCACCATTCGAGAAAGTGTTCTAGTTCAACAGGTTTACAGTTTCGGCCTATTTCATTTATTCAATAGAAGATATTGTTCACTAGATATCTTTGTTTTTATTCATATATTTGTGTTTATTTCATTTCACTCCTAAATCCATATCAATAGATCAGTCTAGTTATCTTGTAGAAGACTTGAGCATTCACAACCAATCCTTATGCACTAAATAGAAACAAAAATAGAAAAGATTAAAAAATTGATGAACATATACTCTTTATATAGAATCTATTTCAACTTCCTTTACAATAGAAAAGAAATATCTCATGTGAAATCCTTAGATCTAGCATAGGGAGGAGTAAATAATTATTTCCTCCAACTAACTAATTAATAATACATAAAATAATGGGGTTGTCAATCCAAATGTACAAACCTCCAACCATTAAAGACCAAAGAGATTCAGATGTCTCCATCAAGAAGAGAATAAGATAATTAAAAAATGGAACATATGGTATCGAAGGGCCTATAAAATAGATAGATACTCCACTATATCCTCAAAGTAGGTAAAGAAAACCTTCTACATCTCCTCCAAGGTGGATATCCATCTCTCCAAAGTGATATGTCCCAATAAGAAATGGATAGAAGCCCTCAGTAGTGGATGACTCCACTAAAATCAGCTACAATGGTCATATCTGAGGTCTTAAAGGTGTAGCCTCCTTGTCAAATCATGTCAACCACATTTGCAAGTCAAGGAAGGCCCAATAAGATCCAAATGTGCTGAATCGAAGTCCCAATGGCTAAGTAATTCATTGTCCAAGTTGTACGTCCCATCAAATTATGTAACACATTGTCCAAATGTGCAAATAGCTTGAGCACACCAAGATGAGTTGCATTAATAATAGTCCTATACTACCTAGAACACCACGATGAGTAGTTGTGAAGTGCCTTAAGAGCTGTGAATTAGTTGAGGTGTCATGAATATTCCTTGGGAGTCATGAAAATGGAAAATGTTATGATGAAGAAAATACAATCCCCACTTACCCCAAAATGCAATGGTTCTACACCAAGGGACCTATACATACTCATGTACAATCATCTAGCAAGGATTGGAATCTAGAAGTTCATATAATCAAATGTATATGCTATGATAAGCAAGCAATACCTCATCAAAATTTCAAACATATCATCTTCCACTTAACCAACAATCCATGGAACCAATTTTATTCCACAACCATCTAAAACTCTTTCTAATGAAAATAACAAGCTTAGTGAAGAAATTCACTATTATAAGCCTCATGCAGAATCAGGGGTAACAAATGGGTCAAACTCGAGAAAATGTGCTAATATTTGTAGTGCATGATTACCTCAAAATATTTCCATGTACCTATTATCAATTAACCCCATCACTAAAAAAAAAGTATGTGGCAAGATGGATCCTCTTTAACATCCCTAAACACCATATTTACATAGTCCATTACATCCATAATTCAGAATTTTTCTTTTACAAAAGAAGGAACAAGMGATCAATGCCTATGACAGCATGAGCTAAAATTGAATTCTCCAATGTTGTTCTTATTTATGCTASTCTCATGTTCAAGGGATATTATTCTTTCTCTTACCCTAATTCAACGTTAGAGAATGAGGATACTAGTTAAAATCATAAATCCAATGCAACCACCTAAGCATCTCATCAACAAAATGACTTCTTTCGTTATGTTTGGTCATCATCTAAAACAAGCATACATACAATGTGAAGTAAATATGTCGGAATCTCCAAAAAAATTATGGTTTGAATAAAATGTGAAACCATGTGCATGATCAAAGGCATGCCAAATATGGCATGCACCACTACAAGCCTCTTCTATCCAAGATTGGGTAGAGTTGGTATACATATAATTTCTACAATAAACTTCATGATACAATCCAATAATTTATTCCCCAAAATCATCACTAATTCAATTAAGAAACAAAGGTGTGGGAGTTTCCACAATATCAATCAAAATGTCATGGCAGTCACTCAAGAAAGATGTATATGAGAAATGAGACAAAATTAGGCCTTTTTATAGGGCTTGGAATACTTATTTTGATGTCTAGAATTTGTTCRAAAATAACTCATCATTAAATGTCTCTTGTACCATACAATTTTTTTACATAAAAAATATCATTTACAAATTTATATGCATGCAAAAATGAATAAGAATGTAGAAGAAAAGGTGGTTGGAAATTTAGGCAATTAAAACCCTACTATAGTAAACAATTTTGAACCGCTAAATCAGATTTCAAACTGAAAAATCATGCATAATTTATCCCATTAGGGAACATTTGATGTCTAAAATGGGCCTCCTAAAGGAAATAATAAAATAATAGTTAAAATAGTAAAATAAGAGTTATGAATGTTCAAAGGGAAATAATGAAAACTACTTTTTTAATTATTTTTTTCAACTTATCTCTTTATAGATTTACTCAAATTTTAGGTGTAAGCACTCACTCTATTAGAATTAAATTATGCATCTAACAAATACCCACTTTTCCTACATTTTATAAACCCATAAGGAAATAAATAAGGTATACCAAAATTATGTAGAGTGTATACTTGTTTAATGTGGAATTAAATTCTACATTCAAGGAGTGTCTAGACGTGAAATTTGAGAAAACTAGGAGATAAATAAAAAAAATGATTTAAAAAAACCTTCTTTTTTTTTCTATACAAAAATATTTACTCTTATGGTGGATATCATCATATTAAATCTTATTGGTTCTTTTAAAATTTGTTTTTATAGTACACTTTGTATTTTGAATCTTATTTTTTACCTTAAAATTTCCCTACTCAGACATGAGGAAGGTGATGGTTGGAAAAATTATGTGTCTTTTTCATCACAAGAATGGTCCTTATGATGAAACAAATATGCATAACAACTCATATGGAATGTATTAGATTTTCACCACAAATACTCCTTAGAGATGAGATCAAATGGTTGGAAAAATATCAATACATATCTTCACAAGGCTGCCCAAAATATTAATCATTCATAGGGATATATAGATGAAAACTATCATGAATTTTTTTTGATGTACCTTCTTAATGTTCTATTTCTCATTGAATTCAAAATCTACAATTTATTCCATGGAAACATCACTATGGAAACATCACTATATGCATAATAAAAATGATTTCCATAATGTTTCCAACAATCCCACTTTTTATCTCTAACATCCCTCCAATTTAGATATTTGAATAATTTTGAACAAATGTGGTTATTGAATTTCTTTGTTGTGATCAAGTATAAGATAAATATTTTGATTATGAGAAACTTTTTTATAAATATCATTTCAATTTTATTTAAAAAAAAATTACTTGAGACAAATTCAAGAGAGAACTTAGCTATAATAAGAGAAGTTATTTATTCCATGGGAAAAGTGAAAAAGGGATAAAAAACACTAGGGTAAATGTTAATGTTGTCCATGAGGATAAGTTTAAGCCTACTCCCAAGAGTGTGGGAAGATATAAAAAAATCTAACTAGAAGTTAGGTCAAGACTCCCAAGAGGTAGGGATGAGGCTAACTTGAAAAAGAAAAATACCCAATGAATCTATTCTCTTTGAATAAGGTAAATAGACAAGAAAAAAGACAAGTAAGGTGTAGGAAATATGTTGCTGAGTACTTGTGTAGATTTTGAAACTTGATAATTACATGGAAAAGGTTATTGACATTTTTCAGTTTCCTATAGAATAAAGAATTTGGCTTGGGGGTGACAGGAGCAAGAAATTTATGGTTACTCCAGTTTGTCAATAATACACTTTTGGTTCAGATATGTATATTTATATAGATTCATTTTTGTATATATTCTAATTATTTTTTTATAATAATGGTTAAATTTAATATAGGAATTGTACAAATATACTTTTAATATATTTTGTATTATATAGAAAAATAATTGGTACAAGATCAAATATTTTATTTATTTATCATAACATAAGATGAGTAATGATTTATTAACAATCAAGAATTTTGTAATGGAGGAAAGAAAATAATTCATATACAATATATGTGAAACTCAATGATATCCTCATTTTTGTAATAATCATATCATTTCTTTTAGTGTTTACAAGCAAATAAAATAATGTGTGGAAATACAAATTAGTACTAAAGTATTAATAATACTAACATAGTCGAACTCTATTCATACCATGAAATTATTGTTGGAGTAAACAATATAGAGGTAAATCCTTTCAATGTCAAATGTACACATTTACTATGAGTATAACTAGAATATAGAAGAGGAACCAATCCTGGAATTTAATTGGGTAAATAATAAACCCTATATCCATCTGTAAAAGAAGAGACATGTAATCAAAGTGTAAACATAAGGTTCAATATCTCTATATGAACTTACCCTAGGTAGTGCGTCGTGATTTACAAAAAAAAATACATTAGTACCTCAATATGTATATTTTGTACTCACCTGAGTTTCCAACTTGATTTATGGATAAATGTTTCTCTCTAGATAAATTTTGTGTTTGAGGTTGGCATACGCATGAGCTCGAGCCAAAGCCTATGCATTCAACATAGAAGGAAACAAATTATACTTTAAAATAAGAGTCAAATATATAGAGGGCTATGTAAGCACGTAGATGAGTCTAGGATTTGTACCTAATAGGTCGGTAGCAAACCATTTCTAATGTATTGACCAATATTGGGTGTAAAAAATAAAAGCTCTTGTAACACATCACGATAATAAAATTGTTGATAAAAAAAATAATAATCTATGAGATATATTCATGGAGAAACTGCAAGGTTGAAAGAGTTACAATTTTTTTTACCTTGTCATAGCCATAGAAAAAGAAAAACATTTGTCAACCCTTGCGTATGGAAGAGAGATCTCAAACCTAGTGATTTTTTTCTCTGCATCATTAGCACAAACATATGTGATTAATAAAACAAGAGGTATATGCGTTCAAAATTGAGCAACTAAACAAGTTAAGGGTTAACTCCCTAAACAAGATGAACAAGCGAGATTACCTGCAAACTTCGTTACAGTAACAACAAAATATAATGCAAGGAAAGGAGACAAATATAATGGTTTGTATGTCACTTCCATACAAACTCATAAGGGGAAGGTTTTAGATTCACACAAACCCAGGTGAACATAGAAATCATACAATTGTTAATAGAGGGTAGGTTAAATTAATGACACCAACTTAGAAGCAATAAATGAATGGACTTAACGAGAATTATGAGTAATTACATAGTTTGTAAACTGTGTGTGTTGCTCACACATATTTCCATGATGGATGGGTATATGGGTAGGATGATATGAGATAAAAACTCCAAGGAATTCATGTCCAAATATTCTTTGTTAATAGTTAGGTAATTTTTCACTCTATCACTCCAGTATCCATAATTTTGTCCATCAAATTTTTGAAACCCATTTGAAATGTGTTCATGGTCATCGAGTTATAATCAAGATTTTTCTTCCAGTGGTTAAAATGTTATGAAGGCAACCTTCTCTGAAACCAATTTTTGATACTGAGAGGGGAATGAATCAATATCAAGAACAATTTAAAAACTTTTTCAAATTATACTTAAACCATTCAATTATATCCAATGAGAAATGAACAATATTATAAGAGTTACACCAATACACCACAATACAGCATGCACAATATATGAGAAATAATCAATTGTTATTGGTCAAGGGAAGTAATTAATTCCAAAGGTAGCTATAGCTTCCAAATATAAAGGGAGGGATAAACCTCCAAGAGGAATATTGAATCCTCCCCCAAAAAATGTTATAGAGAATGGTAGACCTTATTCAATTCTAGTTTATTCAGGAGAGAAAACTTGTATAGAATGCCCCATGCTCAATATTTAACATCAGAATATGAAACACGCACACACGAAACTAAAGCCCGTACTCTTTCAAATGAAATTTGTCTCACTTCATTTGTATTCTCTATGAATAATTTATGATTGTTTTACCCAGAACAACTTAGAACACATCACCAAAATACTTCATCCTCCCTTGAAATACAACCTTCTTTACTTCAGATTTCCTCTAAACTTTACCTTGTGTGTTTAAAATGAATGTATAATGATATGTTTTTATACCCTTTATGTCACTTCCTTTTAATATTAGGGATGACCTGAAACTATCTTATTTTGTAATTATTTTCATTAATTATCTTCAGGGCCGACATGTACTTCCTTCAATTCACTTTGTCATCTTCAAAAATTCATTTTTCCTCAACCATGAGGATCCACGTGACGTGCCACCTACAACCAGAAACAAAATGATGTATAATATCCATCGATAGGTGTTGTGTCTCCATGTGCACTATCCTTTATGTCCAAATAGCTTCATCAATCTTGCGGTCCAAAACCAATGACTAGTGTTGACATCAATGACAACAACCAATCTTCCAACAATCTCCCCCTTTGTCATTGATGGAAACAAACATGCTCCCCATATCATCATGATCCCAATTTCTCTCCCCCTTTGACATCAATGGAAAAGTGTAGGGCTTCTCCCCCTAAGTCTAATGGAAAAACGTGACTCTCTTCTTTGGGGTTGCTCCCCCTGAACATGTGGCACTCAATAATACTTCATCCTTATTTTTGGTCTTTGGGACATTTTCTTCCTTGGAATTTTTTTGTGGGGCTTATGTATTCTCTATATTCCTCATTTCTAGGATGTATATGTTGCTCGGTATTCTTGTTGCAGTTGGATCCAATCTTCCTGAGTTATTTTCTCTGATTTTACATTTTCGAGAATCAAACGTAAGAGAGTATCCTTGATCATATAGTTTGTTGACACTGAGGAGGTTATACTTCATATATTTAACCAATAGGACTTTTCCTACTTTTACATTTTCACTTCCAATCTTTAGAATTCCTTTTCCAAGTATTTTGGTAGATGAATCATCTCCATATGCAACATTTCCAACCTTTTTCTTCAAGTTGAAAGTTTTTCTTTGATCTCTGGTCATATGAGATGAGCACCCACTGTCGATGAACCATTCATTTTCTTCTTTCATTATTTAGCGACCAATGTTATTCGACAATTTTCATTGTTTTTAATTTCTTTCCTTTTCCATGTTGTAGTTAGCATACATACATTTGGCATATGATTATCTTCCTTCATCTCTCTGCAATCTCGTGCTTTGTGACCAAGATTATTGGACTTGTAACATACAATATTTTGGTCCATTAATGGGTCAAATGGATTACAATTTATGTTGAAAGGTCTACAAATATTTCCATATCTACTACTTTTACCATTCATGTAGCTTCTGTAGTTATTGTTTCATTGATTCTACAATTGATTACCTTGTCTCCAAAATTTCCACAAGTATAACAATGTCCAAGAATGAAATTTTGATACCTGGGAGTAACTGATCTTATTTGTGGTGTGGTCCATCTGGGTTGACGATCTATTCTTCTATATTTTCCTTCATAATTGTTTCTTTCATACCTTATGGAAGAGGATCTTCTTGATGTCTCATTCCTTCTGAATTCTAGTCTTCTATATTTTTGTTCAACTTGTTCTGGAGTGTTGGTTTCATCATTTTCATCTTCCTTCTATTTTTTTTTTGTCTTCAAGTTGTCATTGTATCCTAGTCTTGTCTTATCGTTTGACGATATTTGACTGCTAAGGATATCATCTAATTTTTCAGTTCTTTTTTTGAACTTCTTCAAATTTTCGATTTGTGAATAGTAGCTCCCCTTTTGCATGATCCAACTCTCCTTTCAATTTATCATAATCTTCTAATTATTCCTTCAATCTATCAATGGTATTTTCAAGATTGTAATTCTCTTGTTCACAACTACTCAATTCACCTTTTAGTATTATGTTTGTGTTTCTAATATTTCTATTTTCAGTTTCAACATGATTCAACATTTCAATATTCTCATCTTCTTGTTCACTCTTTGCATAGTCTTTGTATCCCCAAAATGAATGAAGGTTGGTTTCTTCATCTGAATCTTCTTCACAAATGATTTCTTCTTCTTTATAATTCTTGTGATCATCATCCTGGGTTTCTTGGGTTATGAAGAGGACTTCTCCTCCATCATTATCCTCTTCATCACTCTCATCTGAGAAGATGTCATCATCCTTGGAGTAGAAGCTCTTTTTATTGTCAAGATTTCTCTTTTTATAGTAGAAGTTGTCAATAATATGTCCTACTCCACCACAATTAAATCATTTGAGAGGAGACTAACCTTTGTATCTTCCACTTCCCTTATGTAACCTTCTTATGAAAGTTTATATTTCTTCATCAAGGTCGTTATCCTACAAGTATTTTGTATTCTTTATGGATTAAAGGCCGCTTCATTGTTTGGTTGGTCACTTTATGTACTTGTTCTCATTTCATATTCTATAAGAGACCCATGTAATTCATCCATTGTCATTTTGGTCAATTTCCTAGTTTCTTCAATGACGAAGACCTTAGCATTATAATTCAAGAGAAGTGATCTCAACAATTTTTGTAAAACCAAGGATTCATCGAGCTCTTCACCTCATACTCTGATATCATTAACAACTTCATCAACTCTAATAAAATAGGTTGCAATATATTCCTTTTCATTCATCTTCAAATTTTCAAATTCTGCTCTATGTCATTGAATCTTGACATCCTTAACTTTTGGATCACCTTTGTAGATACTCTTGAGTTTGTCCCATACCTATTTAGCAGTGCTACAACCCATCACTTTGCTAGCAATGGTTGGTTCCAATGCTTCTAGAATAACATGTATGGATTTTGAATTACAACTCATAAAGTTCTTATCATTTGGATCAGTTGGAGCATTATTTGGGATTACATAGCCATTTACAACTGAGTACCAAATGTATACTCCCAAATTCGTTAGGTAAGTTTTCACTCTATCACTCTAGTATCCATAATTTATTCCATTAAATTTTTGAATAACATTTGAAATGTGCTCGTGGTCATCCATCTATGTTCATGATTTTCCTTCCAGTGGTTAAACTGTTATGAAGGCAACCTTCTCTGAAACCAATTGTTGATACTTAGAGGGGGATGAAGCAATATCAAGAACAATTTAAAAAAAAATTAAAATCATACTTAAACCATTCAATTATATCCAATGAGAAATGACCAATATTATAAGAGTTACACCAATACACCACAATACACCATGCACAATATATGAGAAATAATCAATAGTTATTTGTCAAGGGAAGTAATGACTTCCAAAGGTATCTAAAAATTACAAAGATAAAGGGAGGGATAAACCTCCAAGAGGAATATACAATCCTATGATATCAAGAGAGTGTTTACCTCTCCATCCTTTACCCTTTATTCCACCCAAGAATATATGAGAGATAATAAAACTTTACATTAAATCATCATCATCAACCAACCATCACATATAACTTGATAATGCTTGTTGAGACTTCTTCAACTTCTCAAATTATTCAATTATGGGAATACTCTCATACTATAGATAATATTACGAAATGTATTCTATGAAACTCCTCCAAGTTTTACTTCTTGAATCCTCACCAACAAGAAATTATAGAGAGAATGGTAGACCTTATTCAATTTTGGTTTATTCAGGAGAGTGAACTTGTAAAGAATGCCCCGCGCTCAATATTTAACATAAGATTATGAAACTTGCACACAAGAAACTAAGGCCCATAATATTTTCAATGAAACTGGTCTCACTTCATTTGGATTATATATGAAGAATTTATGACGTTTTTACCCGGAATACCTTAGAACACATCACCAAAAGACTTCATCCTCCATTGAAATACAACCTTCTTTACTTCATTCCTCTAAAAATTGACTTGTGTGTTTAAAATGAATGTATATTGATATGTATTTATACACTTTATGTCACTTCCTTTTAACATTAGGGATGACTTGACACTTTATTATTTTGTAATTCTTTTCTTTAATTATCTTTAGGGCCGACATGTACTTTCTTCAATTCACCTTGTCATCTTCAAAAATTCATTTTTTTACAACCATGAGGATCCACATTACGTGCCACCTACCACCGGAAAAAACATGATGTATACTATCCATAGATGGGTGTTGTGTCTATATGTGCATTGTCCTTTATTTCCAAATACCTTCATCAATCTTGTGGTCCAAAACCAATGACTAGGGTTGACATTAATGACAACAACCAATCTTCCAACAATCTCCCCCTTTGTCATTGATGGAAACACACATTCTCCCCCTATCATAATTATCATAATTTCTTTCCCCCTTTGACATCAATGGCAAAGGGTAGGGATTCTCCCCCTAAGTTTAATGGAAAAAGGTAACTCTCTTCTTTGGGGCTGTTACCCCTGAACATGTGGCACTCAATAATACTTCATCCTTATTTTTGGTCTTTGGGACATATTTTTCCTTGGAATCCTTTTGTGTGGCTTATGTCTTCTCTATCTTCTTCATTTATAGGATGTATATTTTGTTTGGTCTTCTTGTTACAGTTGGATCCAATCTTCCTGAGTTATTTTCTCTGATTTTACATTTTCGAGAGTCAAATGTAAGAGTGTATCCTTGATCACATTGTTTGTTGACACTGAGGAGATTATGCTTCAGATCTTCAACCAATAGGACTTTTCCTACTTTTACATCTTTACATCCAAGATTTACAGTTCCTTTTCCAAGTATTTTGGTATATGAGTCATCTCAAAATGCAACATTTCCAACCTTTTGCTTCAAGGTGACAAATTTCTTTGATCTCTAGTCATATGAGATGAGCACCCACTATTTATGAACCATTCATCTTCTTATTTCATTCTTTAGCGACCAATGTGAAATATCCCTGATCCGGCTGATCAAGATATTTTCTACTGTTCTGCTACTCTGGCGTACAGATCTGATACACTGGCGTCTCTGGATGCGTTTTAGCTGTGTGAATGACATGTTCTTCGGTTATTGTGTTTGCATGTTGGTTATTGTGGTTGCATGCCAGTTATTATGGTTGCATGTCGGTTATTATGGTTGCATGTCGGTTATTACATGTGCATGTTTCATAATGAAGGTTTAACAAGCATCTAAAGACGCATTCAAGAGTATAGAATGTCAACTTCTCAATATCATGAATAATAATCGTTCATGCATGGAAATACAAATAGCCTACTGAAAATATAGAGTCTAGACATCAGTCAGATCTCCTGGATATGTAGTGGAATACAATCAAATAACAAAAGAAATACCCGTGACCGTAAGAAGATAGCATATATGCTGCATGCACGGATAGATAGGCAAAAATGAGTGATCCCGGAGAAATACGGTAACCGTTACCAGCTGGAAAACTCGATCTAAATAATCCACCATCAGAATGGGCTCGAAACTTCTCCAATCAATGCACCCTGGCCTCTACACTGGAATAAATGTCTGTCGAAACTCGGATCGGACCTCTACGACACGGGATCTGGACCCCTGGGGGGTTTGCGCCTCTCCTTGGGCACTGAATGCACCCCAAAGGATTCCACCATCAGAATCGGCTGCTATATATCTCAAAACGATCATCTCATCCAATGATGAAATGGGTCGAAAGGGTTTGGCCAGATCTGATAGGGAACCCCTGCATGCAATGCCAAACGTCGGTCCGGAATGACTACGCCCAAAATGGCTGGATGGATCGATCTGCAAGATTCCACCATCAGAATCTGATGATGAATGGCTCAATGGAAGCGCCCTGGATGGATCTCTACTAGGTTGGAATGAATCTGCAATCGGGACAACGGTCTACTGCAGATCTCTGAACCCTCAAAATGACTTGCGCCCTCCTTGGCTGAGCTGCGCCCTCCACAATAAAATCTCTTGAAATGAATAGTGAAATACCTGGATGGTATCTCCGATGGTCTAGGGTGTGTCTCGCAACACCGAAACCGATCAAGGGTGGTGGTTTCCTCCAGAAATCCACAAAACAATAAGGTCGACTCTCCTCCTCCTCTGGAAGCTCTCAACATCAAATCATAACAATGCATAATGAGGAATTGGGTCAAATTCCTCTCTTTATATTTTTCCGGACCTAATTCTTCGTTGACATCACTTAACCTAGGCGCCTTCTCTCCTAAGTGATTTATTTGTCAATTAAGTCGCCCCCTTATCACCTTTTCATTCTAATTCTTCGTTGACTTAGGCTTAAGTGACTTTTCCTAAGTATTTTGGCTTAATTTATCGTTTAGCCTTAATTCCTCTTTATTTCTCCATCTAGTTCCATATTTGTGCCTAACTATAGTCTACGAGAACATATAGACTACTAAGTCACTCCCTGCTGGCCTAATCTTGGGGACGGGACATCACAGTCCTCCCTTCCCGAGATTGCTTGTCCTCAAGCAACATCAATATTGGGTGCTGCAAAATATGCTCTCCCTCCCATGTGGCATCCTCCACTGGAAGACCCCTCTATCTAACCAAACACTCCCTGATGATCCTGCTCCTCAATTTGCATTCTCTCTACTGTAATACCTCCTTTGGCACTTGTTCAAACTGTCCCTCCTCATCCAAGGGTGGAAACTCCTGTGAAATGCTAACCTGCTGTCCCACCGCCTTTTTAAGGCAAGAGACGTGAAAGACGTTATGAATATTGATACCCTCTTGTAGCTCTAGATCGTATGCCACCTCGCCTATCCTCCTGATGACTCTGTATGGCCCATAGAACTTTGGCTTCGGTTTCTCTGCTCTGCTCCTCTTCAAGGAAGACTTTCGGTATGGATGTAATCGCAGGAAAACCAAGTCTCCTACCTCAAAACTGCGCTCAACTTGGTGTCGATATGCATATATCTTCTGTTGATTCTGAGCTGACTGCAAATTCTCCTTTGATGATTGCAGGATCCTGTGACTCTCCTCCACCCAATCCTTGGCCCCCGGGACCCTGTTGTCCCCAAATGCAACATCTATAAAGGAGGGTGCATCATATCCATACAATGCCCTGAATGGTGACATCCTGATGGACATATGGTAAGTTGTGTTGTAGCAATACTCATCCATATGTAACCACCTCACCCAAGTGCGTTGTGGTCCCCCCACATAGTTCCTCAGATACCCTTCCACCCATTTTTTGACGATCTCTGTCTTCCCATCTATCTGTGGGTGGTAGCTGGTACTGGTAGCTAACTCTGTGCCTGCCAATTTGAAAATCTCCTGCCAAAAAGTGCTGATGAAACGCCCATCCCTATCACTGACTATCTGCCTGGGTAAACCGTGCAACTGGAATACCTCCCTGAAGAACAACTCTGCTACTTGTATGGCCTTGCAGTCTGTGGGTATGGCGAAGAAATGTGCGAACTTGTTTAGTTTTTCGACCACTACAAATATACAGTCCCTTCCCTGCACTCTAGGGAGACGTGTAATGAAATCCATGGAAATGCTCTCCCATTTCTGCTCTGGAATGGGTAGAGGCTAAAGTAACCCTGCAAGATGTGTCTGCTCGGACTTGTCCTGCTGACAAGTTGTTCACTCTCTTATGTGTCTCAGCACATCATCCTTGAGACCCTTCCATGAGAATCTCTCCCTGATCTGCCTATAAGCTTTGAAGTATCCTTGATGCCCTACTACTGGTGAATCATGACACACCTTCAAAATCTTCCCTTTCAGGGTGGATTCTGGAACCAAGTATATTCGGTTCTTGTATAAAATGACGTCATCCAGAACTTAGAACCTATCATCGATCACTTTCCCATCCATCACCTCACAAGAAAATTTGTTTTTGGAGTATTCCACCAACAAATGAGCTTTCCAATCTGTACAGATATCCATCATCGAACACCCTGTTGGTCTCTTGGACAATGCATCTGCCACAACATTCATCTTTCCCTTGACATAATCAATATCAAAGTCAAATGCTTGGATATTTGAGACCCACTTCTGCTGCCTCTCGCTGAGGTCTTTCTGGTCAAGGAAACACTTGAGACTATTATGATCAATCTTCACTACAAACCTGCTACCAACCAGATACTGCCTGAATTTGGTTAAATCATGCATGATTGCTAGCATCTCCTTGTCATAAATCGGATAGAGTCTCTCTGAATCGTCGAGATTTCTGCTCTCAAACACAATGGGGTGCCCCCCCTGCATCAATATTTCTCCAATCCCCACCCATGATGCGTCACACTCTAAGACAAATGGCTGAGAAAAGTTTGGGAGGGCTAGAACAGGGCATGTGCTCATAACCTCCTTCATTTTGTTGAAGGTATGCTTTGAATCCTCTRTCCAATGAAAAGAACCCTTCTTTGTGAACTCTATGAGTGGTGCTCCCAACTGTGAAAAACCCTTGACAAACCGCCTGTAGTAACTGCATAACCCAAAGAATCCTCTCAGCTCCGTGAGATTCTTGGGCGTTGGCCAATCCACAATGGCTTTGATCTTTTCCTGGTGAACCTGTACTCCTTGCCCACTGATGATATGACCTAAGTACAGTAGTTCCCTCATGCCAAATTCACATTTGGATTCCTTGGCATATAAAGACTGGGTCTTCATAATATCCAAGACCTTCTCCAAATGTGCCAAATTCTCATCCCATGTCTTGTTGTAGATCAATATATCGTCGAAGAATACCAGAATGTACTTCCTCAACTGTCCTCTAAAGATATGGTTCATGCAAGACTGGAAAGTGGCTGGTGCGTTGGTTAGTCCAAATGGCATGAACAAGAACTCAAAATGTCCGAAATGGCATCGGAATGTTGTCTTCTCAATATCCTGCTCCCTAATGTTGATCTAATGGTATCCTGATCGTAGATCAATCTTGCTGAAGAAGACTGCCCCATGTAACTCATCCATCAACTCATCTATGCGTGGAATAGGATAACGATTTTTGATCATTTTCTTGTTGAGCACTCTATAATCGATGCACATCTGTAATGTTCCATCCTTCTTCAATACCAGTACTACTGAAGATGCAAAAGGACTCATGTTGGGCCTGATATGCCTCATAGCGAGCAATTCTTTGATCGCTTTCTCAATTTCGCCCATAAATTTCTTGGGGTGTCTATAAGGTGTTGTAATCACCGGTGTTGCTCCTACCTCTAACTCAATCATGTGCTCAAAACCCCTGTTTGGCGGTCTCCCTGGTGGTATTGGCCCAAATACTGGCTCATATCGTCCCAGAAGCTCTTTGATCTGTGGATGGTACTGCTCCCTACCCTTTGAGTCTTTTTGTGTGGTGATACAACACTCTGTTGCGTAAGCCACATCACCGTGACGAAAAATCCGCTCCATCCTCTTTGCCAACACTGCCCAAGGCGCCCCTATAGACATACCTCTCGGCACAACTCTTGATCCACTGGAATCTCTGAAGCTCATGGTCAACGTATGATAGTTGAACCCAATCTCCCCCAATGAATATAACCACTGTACCCCCAATACGACATCCGTATCTGATAGGTCAACTACATAAAATGTGTTGGTCAGGGTGTAGTTTCCAAGTTTGACCTCTAGGTCAGGGATCATGTCTAAGCATGACATCGTGTATCCATCAACCACTACCACATGGAATCCCTCAAACTCCTCTGTGCGTAACCCTCTCCTGGCTACCAATGATGCATCTATGAAGTTGTGGGTGGCCCCACCGTCAACTAACGTCGTCATGCATTGCCCTTGTACAAGGCCCTTGATCCTGAGGGTGTTGTACCTGGGTACTTCAGAAAGGGTGGCTATGGTTCCCCCTTTCACCTCTCTACGAGGTTTGGCCTCCTCCTGGGGCTTGGCCCTGGCCAGTATCTGAGGTTTCTTCGGCTGCTTCTCTGGCTCATGGGTAGTCTCAGTCTCTGAATCATTGTCTGTAGATGCCTGACTATCCTCATCCTCCTCCTCATTGCCTGATTCCACCTCAATATAGTGGATATGTCCCTTCCCCATGCATCTATGCCCGGGGACCCAAGGATCTCTGCAGGAGAAGAAAAGATTCTTCCTCATCAACTCCTGTCATGTATCATCATCCAACTTGGGCTTTCCCTTCCACTCCCTCGGAGGGTTCTTCTGATCCTTGCCTCTCTGCGGTACAAAGGGTTTAGTGAAAGGTTTAGTTTTTGGCACCGAATCCGACAAATCTCTAGTGCGTTGGATGACATCCTGCAAGGAATGAGGCTGGTATGCCTTCACCCAACCTCTCAAGGGTTCTGTGAGCCCTTTGGGGAATAGCATGACCAATCGCGGCTCAGATATGTCTGTCACTACCACTGCTACTCTATGAAACTCCGAAATGAATGCCTCTATTGTGCCAGTTTGCCTCAACTGGGCTAAATCTCTGAAGTGGATCTCAGGATCCCTCCTATCAAATCTATCCATAAGTCTCTCTGTGAACTCTCTGTAGGAGGTGATGTGATCATGAACCAATGTCACCAATCCATGATACCACCACTCGTGTGCCTCACCCTCCAAGTGTAGGGTGGATAAACTGATGGCCTCTGCCTCTGTCATCTGGTTGACCTTGTAGTAGGTATCTAGTTTCTGTACCCAAGCTCTGGCAGTGCATCTGGATGATCCATCAAAAGAAGGTATGGTGAGTTTACCAAATTTTTGGATGAAGTCAATGTTATGTCCCTGCTGCTGCTGCTGCCCTCCCCTGAGTTTGAGTCCACAATATTCGACTAAGCTCATGTCCTGCTGAAAGTCACGGCCCAAGGCCGCATACTCTCTCCAATACTCTGCAATGTCCTCTGCATGTGTGGTCGATATCTGTGCTATCGGTATATGTGCTGCTACAAGGGTGGCCCTCTGGAAACTGGGAAACAACGAGTGTGGAATCCTACTCACAGAGGTATATGTGCGAGTGGGTGAATGGGGTCTACTACCTGCCCCTGAGTTCCCATGCACTGCATGTGGGCCTTGAGTGCTCAGAATATCAACCATAGCCAGTCTATCTGCTACCTGAGCCAAAGACTGAGACATGGTCCGCTGGATAGCTAGCATGTCACTGATAATATGCATGAAGGCTACGTCTGGATCTGCAGGGGTCTTACCACTGCCCTCTCGTCATTCATACCTGTCACCTAGCCTCTTCTCTGCTTCGTGCTCGGCCTCGCACTCTGCTCATCACTCTGCTTCTCTAAGTGCCTCTTCCTCTTCCTCTGAACTGGGAGGGAAAGGAGGAAAGTTAGTCCTATCCCTTCTTCCCTTGCGCCTATTGTATGTGACATATTCGTCACCTTCGTGCTCACGACCATCTGGTTCTGCTGCTGGGTTCATGGTCTTTAGTCACAGGCTAGCAGGACTAAATCTCTGATACCACTGAAATATCCCTGATCTGGTTGATCAATATATTTGCTACTGTTCTTCTACTCTGGCATGCAGATATGATACACTGGGGGTTTCTCGATGCGTTTTCGCTGTGTGAATGAGATGTTCTTCGGTTATTGTGTTTGCATGTTGGTTATTGTGTTTGCATGTTGGTTATTATGGTTGCATGTCGGTTATTACATGTGCATGTTGCATAATGAAGGTTTAAGAAGCATATAAAGACGCATGCAACAATATAGAATGTCAACTGCTCAATATCATGAATAATAATCATCCATGCATGGAAATACAAATAGCCTACTAAAAATATAGAGTCTAGACGTCAGTCAGATCTCCGGGATCTATACTGGAATACAATCAAATAACAAAATAAATACCCGTGACCATAAGAAGACAACAGATCTGCTGCATGCACGGATAGATAGGAAAAAATGAGTGATCCTGGAGAAACACAGTAACCGCTACCAGCTGGAAAACTCGATCTAAAGAATCCACCGTCAGAATGGGCTCGAAACTGCTCCAATCAATGCGCCCTGGCCTATACACTGGAATAAATGTCTGTCGGAACTCGGATCGGACCTCTACGGCACTGGATATGGACCCCTGGGGGGTTTGCGCCCCTCCTTGGGCACTGAATGCGCCCCAAAGGATTCCACCATCAGAATCGGCTGCTATATATCTCAAAACGATCATCTTGTCCAATGATGAAATGGGTCAGAAGGGTTTGGTCAGATCTGATAGAGAACCCCTGCATGCAATGCCAAACATCTGTTTGGAATGACTACGCCCAAAATGGCTGGATGGATCGATCTACAAGATTCCACCGTCGGAATCTGATGATGAATGGCTCAATGGAAGTGCCCTGGCTGGATCTCTATTGGGTCGGAATGAATCTGCAATCGGGACAACGGTCTATTGCAGATCTTTGAACCCTCAAAATGACTTGCGCCCTCCTTGGCTGAGCTGCGCTCTCCACAATAAAATCTCCTGAAATGAACAGTGAGATACCTGGATGGTATCTCCGATGGGATAGGGTGTGTCTCTCAACACCGAAACCAATCAAGGGTGGTGGTTTCCTCCATAAATCCACAAAACAATAAGGTCGGCTCTCCTCCTCCTCTGGAATCTCTCAACATCAAATCAAAACAATGCATAATGAGGAATTAGGTCAAATTCCTCTCTTTATATATTTCCCGACCTAATTCTTCGTTTACATCACTTAAACTAGGCGCCTTCCCTCCTAAGTGATTTATTTGTCAATTAAGTCGCCCCCTTATCACCTTTTCATTCTAATTCTTCGTTGACTTAGGCTTAAGTGACTTTTCCTAAGTATTTTGGCTTAATTTATCGTTTAGCCTTAATTCCTCCTTATTTCTCCATCTGGTTCCATGTTTGTGATTGACTATAGTCTATGGGAACATATAGACTACTAAGTCACTCCCTGTTGGCCTAATCTTAGGGACGGGACATCACACAATGTTATTTGACAATTTTCATCGTGTGGAATTTTTTTCCTTTTCCATGTTGTAGTTGGTATACATACATTTGGAATACGATTATCTTCCTTCATCTCTCTGCAATCTCGTGCTTTGTGACCAAGATTATTGCAATTGTAACAAACAATATTTTGATCTATTAATGGGTCAAATGGATTATAATTTGTATTGAAAGGTCTACGAACATTTCCATATCTACTATTTCCAGCATCCATGTAGCTTGCATAGTTATTCGTTTCATTGATTCTACAATTGATTCCCTTGTGTGAAAAATAACAATGTCCAAGAAAGAAATTTTGATACCTGGGAGTAAGTGATCTTATTTGTGGTGTGGTCCATCTGGGTTGACGATATATTCTTCTATATTTTCCTTCATAATTATTTCTTTCATACCTGATGGAAGAGGATATTCTTGATGTCTCATTCCTTCTGAATTCTAGTCTTCTATATTTTTTTTCAACTTGTTCTTGAGTGTTGGTTTCATCATTTTCATCTTCCTTCTCTTCTTTTGTCGTCTTCAAACTGTCATTGTATCCTAGTCTTTTCTTATCATTTGAATATCTTTGGCTTCTAAGGGTATCATCTAATTTTTCAGTGCTTTTTTCGAACTTCTTCAAATTTTCTATTGTGAATAGTAGCTCCCCTTTTGTGTGATCCAACTTTGCTTTCAATTTCTCATAATATTATAATTGTTCCTTCAATCTATCAATGATCTTTTCAAGATTGTAATTTTCTTCTTCACAACTACTCAATTCACCTTTTAGCATTATGTTTTTGTTTCTAAGATTTATATTTTCAGTTTCAACATGATTCAACCTTTCAATATTGTCATCTTCGTGTTCACTCTTTGCATTGTCTTTATATCCCCAAAAGGAATAAAGGTTGGTTTCTTCATCTGAATATTCTTCACAAATGATTTCTTCTTCTTTATAGTTCTTTTGATCATCATCCTGGGTTTCTTGGGCTATGAAGAGGACTTCTCCTCCATCATTATCTTCTTCATCACTCTCATCTGAGCAGATGTCATCATCCTTGGAGTAGAAGCTCTTTTTATTTTTTAGACTTCTCTTTTTATAGTAGCAGTTTTAAACAATATGTCATATTCTACCACAGCTAAAGCATTTGAGAGGAGACTAACCTTTGTATCTTCTGCTTCCCTTTTGGAACCTGCTTACGAAAGTTTGTATTTCTTCATCAAGGTCGTTATCCTACAAGTATTTTGTCTTCTTTATGGATTAAAGGTTGCTTCATTGTTTGGCTGTGTAATGTCCCCAAGGCTCAGCCCTGTTGTAAATCATGTCTATGAAGTGTAAAGCTTGCATTATGAATTGTAATAATGTTTTATAGGTTGGTGAGCCAAGTTTGTATAAGTTGGTGGGCTTATGTGTTATTAGGCTACAGAGCCTAAGTGTTAAGGCCGGGAGAGTGCTTTTGTATATATAATCATGTAGAACATTAATAAAAATATAAACACCGCTGCGTGCAGACCAACCACAATGAATGAGTGATGGGGGACTAAGCTTCCACAGAGTGGGTAAGGGATTCAGGGATGGAAGGATGGAAAGAGGGGATAATCCTAGGGGCTTAAGTCCTTGGGAATAATATTTTAATATTATTCCAAAATCCATGTGAAATGTGATGTTTTATCCTAAGTTATTTGGAAGGACGAGTGACTTCCAAATGGGAGGGAACGAGCTTCATGGGTGACAAGTGTCAACCCAAGTGCATGCAGTTAAAACTGTTGAGTTGAGACATGATGGGGGTTTGTTCTCCATTCTACGGTTCGTTGTCTAAATGGTGTGACCTCTTCATCTGAGCTAGACATATCCCACACAACACTGAAAACCAAAACCATGAGACCTTTGTGATTGTCTGGTGTATTCTCGTCTGGTCTCTGCGTTTGACCTCCATCCTCAACCTCTGCATAATTTCCTGTCACGCATCCTATAACCGGTAAACCATGAGCCAATTTGTGTCTTCTGTAGAACCAGACACCTGGATAATTTCTTGAGCATGTTGTGTTTTAGCATCTAGTCGTTGCCATTTGCGGAACTATGCTCGTTTTTTGTTGTGGTCGTCATCCTCATGTCAACTGAGTGCTTGATGTTGTTGCAGTTTTCCTCACCCGGTTGGAATTGAGTTGAAGGGTGTGATGAAGAATAGGGTCGTTAGGCCTGTGGTAGAAGAATCGAGTTGTCAGGCCCATGGTAGAAGAAGCAAGTTGTCAGTCTTGTGAGAAGCTCCCTCCAGGTGAGAGAGTCTCCTGGGAAGTGGTTTTCTCCCAGAGAGAGTCCAACACCAGCTTCATAGCTCTGAGAATTCCTGATATGGCCTGTTGTTGAGGCCCAAAGAGGGAGGTTAAGAACCGATGGACTGTGCTTATGAAGGTGTGTACTCCTGGGTGGAACAAGCATGTGGGGAATGAGAGTCTGTTAGTAGTGGGCATAAGAGGGCATCCTGGGAAGAATCCTTCTGGTTATTTGGTACAGTTTTCCCTGTAACCTCAGCCTAGACGAGGATTCCTTGCCTTGGGTGGAGCTTAGTCCTAGCTCGGGGGTGACCCACTGCTGAGAGTGATGAGCAACGTGGCCTAAGGCTGGGAAGTTCATGGAAGGCCTGCATGTGGTTGGTGGAATTATGCCAGTAATAAAAGATAAGTGTTAATTTTGTACTTAATTTATAAGTATATGCATGTATGTGATGCTTATATGTAACATCTATTCTATGTGCATATGAGTTATTTTTAATGTCGGGGATTATTTATGTTAGCAGTAACCCTATGCTTAATCTAAGTTAAATGTGTTTAATTTGATTTAAATGCATGCTATTAATTAAGTATGAGAATGATGTTGTTCCACACAGTAGCATATTGCCCGACCAATGGGATTAAGGCTGAGGGAGCACTACAGTATGGTATCAAAGCCTAGTTTCAACACTTAGCCTGGATGGGCCAGATAAGTGGTCTTTGGACTGAGGTTTTGAGAATAAATTGTGTCTAGAGGACTAATTTCAGACCTCAGAATGTTTCTAAGTTTCAACAGACTACTTGACCATGTTAAAAATCTTAGGAGGGATAACACCTTTGAAGTGTTCAAAGGGAGACAAAGATCAAAACCGTCGAATAGAAATTAAGTTCAGGAGGAAGAACACTCAGTCATTGGGCAGAAGTCATTGAGGAGAGAATCGGGCGGTCAGAATTCTCTGTGGAGAGCTCGTGAAATTGCGAGGATCATAGGATCCAGTGGAACTGTAAAGTGGTTAGGAGTTGGATGAACACACCACCCTAATATCAAGAATCAACGTGAACCATTGATCATGGTCAATATGAGTCATTGATCTCATTTCAACCCATGTCGTTAGATCATTTCGCGAATTCGGGGTTCGTGAGTTTGGAGGGAAGACCAAATTATTGGTTTCTTGAAGTTCTGAGTTGCGAGGAGTAGGGAAGGAGATCCAAACCGTTGGATCAGAACCTTCGCGGGGTATCACGTATCGGGTGTTCAGGGGTTGAAATATTTTCTCTTCGACTGTGCAGTCGCGAAGTGTCGAGCGTCAAGGGCTTGTATGAACACATAGCACATCCATTAGGTGGGGATTGCATGGTTGACAAGTGGACCATGTGTCACTACATTGGTGGGCGACAGCTGTGCTATGGGCCCAGAGGGTAAGAAAATCAAATTTTCGGAAGTCGGGGGTTGGAGAGGGAAGCAAGTATGAGAGCCTTGAGGACCAAAACCCTGAAACCCGAAGTCCTGAAGTCCCAAAATCTTCGAAGACGGAAGAACCGTAGCAGATTTTAGCCATTGGATGTTGGGTAAACATGGACTGTCGATCCACCCAATTTGCATGAATTCGGTAAATCGAAACTCCAAGAGATAGATGTGCATGCCTTAAACTCTTCGAAGGTCGAAATCCCGAGTAGCACCTAGTAGTCTAGAATTTGGTCACGACCTTTGGTTACAAGGGTAGGAAGGAAGAGGGAGCTATCACCCAAAAATTACAGAGCCGAGCAGAACTCGAAAAATTTGTGAACTTGAAGCGTTTTCTTATTCACGTTGGTTTATGAATGTTGTAGTTTTATTAAGGGTTTAAGGCATGAAAAACTTCGGTGGACTGCTCATTGTGTGTGTGCATATTTGAACGAGTGTCAGGACAGCCGTGAATCGATGTCGAGTATAGAAATGGAATATGTTTTGATTGCCTCCAATTCAAAGAACGAAAGAGAGGGAAGGGATGTCAACTTGGGAGTCGAAGGATCAAACTCCAATGGGCACGGAAGAGAATTGGATAAGGAAGGGCATGTGATGAAAATCATTGAAAGATTGCAGAAAGATGCCCAAGATCATCGAGATGATAGTCGAAAGCTCATGAGGGTCAGGGATCAGTAGGGTGAATTCAACTTAAGGATGTTGAAGAGCCTGGAAAGAATAGAAAATAAACTGGAAAAGGAGAGTGACACAAGCAAAACAGGGAGTCGCAGGACCCCTGAGAGAAAAATAATATTGAGGAGGGGTAGGAGACATCGCCGTTGCTTCCTAAAGCATTCTAGTAAGGAAGCACACAGTAGTTCGAGCCCATCCCCTACCAGAAAACACCAAATATATGAAGTGGATGAATTGAAAGGGGAGATGAATAAGATTAAGCCTCCTACGTTTGATGGAGAACATAAGAAGGAGGAAGATGTCGAAACATGGTTTCTTGGCATGAGGAAATA
Source organism: Picea engelmannii (assembly GCA_009831015.1). NCBI lineage: Eukaryota > Viridiplantae > Streptophyta > Pinopsida > Pinales > Pinaceae > Picea > Picea engelmannii. The sequence continues at coordinate 891,294 of ML776606.1, forward strand.
TTTCCAACTACAAAATTATTCCTCTCACGCAGAAGGAAGAATTGCAATGTATCAACTAAAAGGAAAAGCATTCATGTGGTGGTATAAACTTGTGCAGGTGCAGGACGTTAGAGAGAAAGATATCACATGGATGGAATTCAAGAGGTATTTCGAGAGGAAATACCTGACCAAAATATACTATGACAGAAAGATGAAGGAGTTCTTCGAACTCAAGCTGGGCAGCATGACCATTGATGAATACGAACAGAGGTTTTTGGAATTATTGAAGTATGTTACATTCATCAAAGATGAGGTTGTCAAGATTCAAAGGTATCTGAGTGGACTTCCACCTCCCATTGGTGACAAGATTTAGTATGATGATCCTAAGACTATGGAAGAAACAATAAGAAGAGAGAAATTCTTATATGAACAACACAGAGAAAATCCTACCTTTCGGAAGGCTTGGGATGACCAGAATAAATTTAAGAGAGAATAGAGGCAGAAGGGAAACAAACCTCCCTTTTTCAGAAAGAGTCCTCAAGGACATCCATCATTTAGAGAGTTGAGAATGGCTGAAATGGGAGAACAAAGGCTGAGACAGATGCCCATTCAGTGTTGGGGTTGTAAAGAGAACCACAAGTACAAAGATTTTCCCCATAAAAACGGCAAAGAAAGAGTTGTCCATAATGTTCAACAAGTTGAAACAGTGTGGGACATGGGAAGTAGAATGCCAAGGATCTATGCATCCCTCGACAAAAAGCAAGCTGAATTTCAAGTGCACATGATTGAAGTGGACGGTATGATTAACAACCAACCATTTATTATTTTAATTCATTCAGAGGATAACCATAGTTATATAGACCCTAGAGTGGTGGAAAGTTTGCATTTATCAAGAAGCAAACATGAAAAGTCCTGGTTAGTGAAGTTGGCTATAGGAACCAAGAGGAAAGTCATTGAGTTGGTCAAGTCCTTTCCGGTGGACATGAAGGGATTGAGCACGAAGGATGAATTGAATATTATGTCGTTAGTCTCTTATGACTGTTTAATTAGGATGGACTATTTGGACCAGCACCATGCCCTCCTGGACTGTCGTAACAAGGAATTTACATGCTTGGATGAGGAGAGGAATCAAAAAATAGTCCAAGGAATTCCTAGAGCTGTTACTGTTAGAGAAATCTCAGCAATGCAACTGAAGAAGTGCTACATAAAAGGTTGTCAATTATTTGCATCCCATGTGGGGGAAATGACTAAGGATAAGGTGTCAATTATTGAGGATCATGAGGTACTAACAGAGTTTGAAGACATATTTCAGAAGGTACCCAGTCTACCTCCGAAGAGAGATATCGATTTCTCTATAAACTTGATGCCTGGAGCAGCTCCAGTGTCGAAAGCTCCGTATAGAATGATTACGCCAGAGTTGAAAGAGTTGCAATTGCATCTTGAAGAGCTTCTAAAGAAGGCGTACATTCACCCAAGTGTGTCACCTTGGGGTGCCCCGGTCCTATTCGTGAAGAATAAGGATGGGACGTTGAGGCTGTGTATTGATTTTAGACAGTTGAACAAAGTAACTATCAAGAAAAAGTATCCTCTATCAAGGATCGACAGAGGATACTTTCGATCAGTTGAAAGGTGAAAAAATATTTTCGAAGATAGATCTCAGATCGGGATATCACCAGGAAAGAATAAAGGATGAAGACATCAACAAGACCACCTTTAGAACAAGGTATGGTCATTAAGAGTTCACAATGGTATTGTTTGGGTTGTCGAACGCACATGTTGTTTTTATGTGCTTGATGAATGGTGTATTCAGGGACTATCTAGATAAGTTTGTCATAGTCTGCCTGGATGACATTTTGGTGTATTCCAAGTCAGAGGAAGAGCATGAAAAACACCTAAGGATGGTGCTGCAACTGTTGAGATAACACCAACTGTATGCCAAGTTGAGCAAATGATTGTTTTATCAAAAGCAGATCCATTACTTGGGGAACATTATTTTAGAAGAAGGGATCACTGTGGATCCTGAGAAGGTTGAGGCCATAAGAGAATGGTCAGTGCCAAGGAATGTGGAAGAAGTTAGATACTTTATGGGTCTAGCGGGCTATTACAGAAGGTTTATTGCAGGGTTCTCAAAGATAGCTCACCCTATCACTTCCTTGCAAAGGAAGGAGGAAAATTTCCAGTGGACTAAAGAGTGTGAGAAAAGTTTCCAGCGATTGAAGCAGTTTGTTGTGGGTACCAGCGCTCCAATCTTGAGAATTGCAGATCCAAATGTGGATTTCATGGTGTGCAAAGATGCATGTAACGAAGGGTTGGGATGATTTCTTAGTTAGAATGGATTTGTAATCTATTATGAGTCCAGGAAACTGAAAGAGCATGAAAAGAATTATGCCACTCACGACTTGGAGTTGGCAACAATCATTCACGCTATGAGGAAATGGAGACATTACCTCATGGGAAGGAGATTTGAGTTGAGAACATACCACAACAATCTGAAATATTTGTTTGATCAACCAACCTTAAATGCTAGACAAAGGAGGTGGTTGTAATTTCTGTGTGAGTACGAATTTGAGATCAAGCATATCAAAGGAAAGGAGAATAAAGTGGCAGATGCACTCAACAGGAGGGTGCATGAATTACATGCTACAACCATTATCATGTATCAAAATGATATTAAAAGAAGAATTTTGGAGGCTGCAAATGTAGATCTGCAGTATAGAGAATTGGTATCCAAGCTACAACAGGGTAAGATGCCACATAAGATGGAAGTTTATAAATTAGAAACAGATGGAATATTGTTGTACAAGAACAAAAAATTTGTACCTAATGTCCAGTTCTTGAAACAAGTGATTTTGTAGGAGATGCATAATGTGCCTTATGCAAGGCACCTTGGATATCAGAAACCAGTTGCATCGGTCAAGAGCCATTACTTTTGGATGGGTATGAAGAGAGAGATCGCATAATACATCACCATATGTATGGAGTGCCAGAAAGTTAAAGTTGAGCATAGGCACCCATCAGGGTTGCTGCAACCTTTATCCATTCTTGAGTGGAAGTGGGAAGTGGTGACAATGGATTTTATTACAAGATTGCCCAAAACAACCAAGCTGCATAATTCAATCATGGTGGTGGTGGACAAGCTTACAAAAGATGCCCATTTTATTCCAGTGAAAACTACTCACAAGGCAACATAGGTTGCTGATATTTTCATGAAGGAAGTGGCATGATTGCACAGAATTCCTAAAACGATTGTGTCTGACAGAGACCCAAAATTCACCTCTAATTTCTAGAAATGATTGTTTAAAGTATTCAGAACAAATCTGAAATTTAGTACAACTTATCATCCTGAGTCTGATGGACAGACAGAGAGGGTGAACAGAGTAATAGAAGACATACTGAGAATGTATGTGATGGACAAACTAGCAAGATGGGAAGACTACCTACACTTGGTAGAATTCACCTACAAAAATGGGTATCATGCATCATTGAAGATGAGCCCATTTGAAGCACCTTATGGAAGAAAGTGCGATACTCTAGTGAGCTGGGATAATCCAATTGATAGAGGAGTAGTTCGGCCAATGTTGCTCAAGGAGATGGAGGACGAGATGATAAAAATTAAGCAGAATTTGAAAGCTGCCCAGGACAGGTAGAAAATTTATGCTGATAAGAACAAAACCCACAGAGAGTTCAAAGTGGGTGATCATGTTTTCCTAAAAGTGAAATCTAACAGGAGTTCCCTGAAGCTAGAAAGTTGTGCCAAGTTGGCAGCCATATTTTGTGGGCCATTTGAAATCCTTGAAAGGATTGGGCCAGTTGTATATATGCATGCATTACCTGCATATATGACTGTACATAATGTGTTTTATGTTTCATTGCTAAATAAATATATACCCTGTGCTAATCATGTTATCGGTTGGAATGTGATTCAGGTGGAACAAGAAGGTGTCATGCAAGTGCATCCTATGCACATATTGGATAGGAAAAAAAAACAGCTTCGAAATCAAGCTATAAGGCTTGTAAAGGTCCAGTGGACCTAGTACGGTCATGAGGATGTGACATGGGAGGATGAAGATGTTATGCGGGCATAGTACCCGCATCTTTTTGAAAATTTTGAAAAGCTTGCAGATGCAGTGTAAAGTTGCACTGAGGACAGTGCAAAAATAAGGGGAGGGGATTGCAATGTCCCCAAGGCCGAGCCCTGTTGTAAATCATATCTATGAAGTGCAAAGCTTGAATTATGAATTGTAATTATGTTTTATAGGCTGGTGAGCCAAGTTTATATAAGTTGGTGGGCTTATGTGTTATTAGGCCAAAGAGCCTAAGTGTTAAGGGTAGGAGCCTGCTTTTGTATATGTAATCATGCAGAACATTAATAAAAATATAAACGATGCTACGTATAGACCGACCACGATGAATGAGTGATGGGGGACTAATATTCCATGGAGTGGGTAAGGGATTGGGGGCTGGAAGGTTGGAAAGAGGGTCTAAGCCTAGGGGCTTAAGTCATTGGGAATAATATTTTAATATTATTCCAAAAGCCATGTTAAATGTGATGTTTTATCCTAAGTTCTTTGGAAGGACGAGTGACTTCCAAATGGGAAGGAACGAGCTTCATGGGTGACAAGTGTCAACCCAAGCGCATGCAGTTAAAACTGTTGAGTTGATCCATGATGGGGGTTCGTTCTCCATTCTGTGGTTCGTTGTCTAAACAGTATGACCTCTGCGTATGAGCTAGGGATATCCCACACAACACTGAAAACAGAAACCATGAGACCTCTGTGATTGTCCAATGTATTCACGTCTGGTCTCTGCGTTTGGCCTCCATCCTCAACCTCTGCATAATTTCCTATCACGCATCCTGTAACCGGTAAATCGTGAGTCGATTTGTGTCTTCTGTAGAACCCAACACCTGGATAATCACATGAGCGTGTTGTGTTTTAGCGTCTGGGTGTTGCCATTTGCAGGACTATTTTCATTTTATGTTGTGGTCATCATCTTGATGTGAACTATGTGCATGATGTTGTTGTGGTTTCCCTCACCCGGTTGGAATTGAGTCGAAGGGTGTGTTGAAGAAGCAACTTCTTAGGTCTGTGGTAGAAGAAGTGGGTTGTCAGGCCCGTGGTAGAAGAAGTAAGTTTTCAGGCCTGTGAGAAACTCCCTCCAAGTGAGAGAGTCTACTGGGAAGTGGTTTTCTCCAAGAGAGAGTCCAACACCAACTTCAGAGCTCTGAGAATTCCTGATTCAGCCTGTTGTCGAGGCCCAGAGAGGGAGGTGAAGCATCGATGGACTGTGCTTGTGAAGGTGTATACTCCTAGGTGGAAAATGCATGTGGGGAATGAGAGTATGTTAGTTGTGGGCGTAAGAAGGCATCCTGGGAAGAATACTTTCGGTTATTTGGTGCAGTTTTCCCTGTAACCTCAACCTAGACAAGGATTCCTTGCCTTGGGTGGAGCTTAGTCCCAACTTGGGGGTGACCCACTGCTGAGAGTGATGAGAAGCGCGGTCTAAGGCTGGGAGGTTCGTGGAAGGCCTGCACGTGGTTGGTGGAATTACGCCAGTAATAAAAGATAAGTGTTAATTTTGTACTTAATTTATAAGTATAAGCATGTCTTTGATGCTTATAGGTAATATGTATTCTGTGTGCATATGACTTATTGTTAATGCCAGGGATTATTTATGTTAGCAGTAATCTTGTGCTTAATCTGAGTTAAATGTGTTTAATTTGATTTAAATGCATGTTATTAATTAAGTATGAGAATGATGTTGTTCCGCATAGTAGCATTTTGCCCGGCTAGTGGGATTAAGGCTGGGGGAGCGTTATAGGCTGGTCACTTTCTATACCTGTTCTCATTTCATATTCTATAAGAAACCCATGTAATTCATTCGTTGTCATTTGGTCAATTTCCTAGTTTCTTCAATGACGGAGACCTTAGCATTATAAATCAAGAGAAGTGTTCTCAACATTTTTTTTACAACCAAGGATTCATCGAGCTCTTCACCTAATCCTCTGATATCATTAACAAAATCATTGACTATAAGAAAATAGGATGCAATATCTTCCTTTTCATTCATCTTCAAATTTTAAAATTCTTCTCTATGTCATTGAATCTTGACCTCCTTAAATTTTGGATCACCTTCATAGATACTCTTGAGTTTGTGATGCAGGAACATCGTACAAAGCCTAAGCATGTGCCTAGCCAAAGGAACAACTAGATGCGTAGATGAAAAAGGGGCACGTTTTTACGAAAACGTTTTGAATTTTGAAATCTGAAGTATTAATGTAAGAGCTAGGAGAAGCGTACTTACATTTATGTCTTGGAGATATGAATAGATCTAGAGAAATTACTCTCATCTGCCAGATGTAATAGGAATTTAAGTCTTTTAATGTAAGTAGGTAAATTTAATTTAATAGATTAGACTGTTTAGAAGCGTAGGAGGGAAAATGGATATAGACACCCTCACCCTTGTATCATTGTAATTTTGCATGATCATTCAGAATTCATAAGCTGTAGAGCTGTAGCAGAGAGCTGTAGAGAAGAACCCATGTATAGGAGAACTTGAGTTAATATATGAATCGTTGACTCAACTTTCATGGTGTTATGATGCTTACTATTTACATTTGTTGCATGGTATGTTTACAGTTGATTTGTTTCTCTATTATGCATTTGTTTAAATGTTGTGTTGTGTGTATGATTTCATGTTGAATGTATGAAGTCTGAGAAAGAATAAGAATGAGTTTGAATTGTTTCTCTTCCTGAGAATTCCTACAAGGAGTGTAGTGAACGTCCGCAAGGTGTACATTGAAGAGGGTCTAAGTTTTATCTTAGAAAGCTCATGAGAGATATCATTGTTCTCATACCAGAAGAAGTGCAAGAAAAGAACAGAGCCATGCAAGGTGTACACGGGATGGTGGAAGTCTTAGAACTTATCAACTAAGGGGAAAGTTGAAGGACTACTGTTGCAAAGAGTGCACAGTGTTGGAGACTCAAATAACTAGAGGTTATTTGAAGGTTTTCCACAAGGAGTGCTTGCAAGGATCCTTTTGGGAAGCTTGAGTTTACAAGTGAAAGGTCAGGAAGGATAACACCTTTGAAGTGTTCAAAGGGAGACGAGAATCGAAATGGTCTCATAGAAATTAAGTTCAGGAGGGAGAACACTCAATCGTTGGCCAGAAGCCATTGAGGAGTGAATCAGGCAGTCAGAATTATCCGTGGAGATCTTATGAAATGGCGAGGACCATAAGATCCAGAGGAGCTGTAAGGTGGTTAGGAATTGGATGAATCTACCACCCTGATATCAAGAATTGACGTTAAATGTTGATCGTGGTTTGATATGAGTAGTTGATCTTGTTTCAACCCATGTTGTTGGATCATTTCGTGAACTCGAGGTTCATGAGTTTGGAGGGTAGACCAAATTTCTTGGTTTCGCGAAGTTCCGAGTTACGAGGAGCGGGGAAGGAGATCCATAACATTGGATCCAAATCACGGGAGAACCATTGGATAAGAAGCTTCGTGGGGTATCATGTATCGGGAGTTCGGTGGTTGGAAGAATTTATTTTCAACTACGAAGTCACGAAGTGATGAGCACCAAGGGCTCGGGCGAACATGCGTCGTGTCTGTTAGGTGGGGACCACATGGTTGAAAGCTGGCACAAACATAGATCGCACAGAAAAGACGAAAGTGGGTGAAAGGTGGGGGACATGCGTCGCCTGGGAAGGAGTCAACCCATTGTTGACTTATCGCATCTCGGCGATTTGCAAAGGAGGAGAACAAGGGATTAACACTCCAACTTCCAAAGCTGTGAGTTGCGAGGCGTGCTAGAGTTAGGCCCTAGCCATTGGTCGCTTGTGGAGGTGCTAGAGAGGAAGGAGCCATACCCGTATCCCATCTCGGGTATCAAAAGTTTGGATTCGAGGGTCTTCAATTCACAAACTCGCGAGATCACGAGTCATGAAATGTGCTTGCGCTAAGGCTCGGGTTGTGGTCACATGGAGATGTAAGTCTCGCACCTCGTGTTAAGTTGTGTAGGGCAGTTTTTCACGAAGGACTTGTGGATTGTGTAATTTGAGGTTCCAATAGGGATCTGAGGGAGCCGCTTCAGCTCGCGGATAAATTAGAAGGATCCTGTGTGGATCTAAGACAAAGGGTCAGGGTCTGCTTTATCAAGTGGTATTAGAGCCTAGAAAAAATTCTTTGCTGTCTGTAGTAGAGAGAAAAGAGAAAAAAAAATTCAGCCATACTGCAGAGAAGAAGAGATAGGCCAATGCTTGATCCAGCAGTGGAAAGAGAAATGCGTGAGTTACATGTCAGGCTTGATGCTATGGAGACAGCACAGAGGCACATAGTCGACGTTGGGTATATCAGTGAGGCTGAAAGTGAAAATGAAGTTGGAAACGAAGGAGAATAAGTTGCAGTCGAAGATGCTACAAATGAACGCCTATTCAGGGTTGTTGCAAGGATAGGTTCTAGAGAAAAAATGGACTTTCCAGTGTATGAGAGAAACTTGGATGTTTAAGAACTTCTAGACTGTATTAGAGCTCCAGAAAAATACTTCGACTATGAGGATGTCAAGGAAGATAAGAAGGTAAAACATGCTATTACCAGACTTAAAGGGCATGCAACACTGTGGTGGGATGAACTACAGGCTGACAGATGCTACAAGGGCAAGCAAAAAATCAAAAGCTGGGATAGAATGGTTGCAAAGATGAAAGCCAAATTTATACCCAGGCATTATCAAATCACTCTGTTTCGGAGGATGCAGAATTTGAGACAGAAGTTGATGTCAGTGAAAGAATACACTGAAGAATTCTATAGGATAAACATTAGAGCAGGTCATCGGGAAGGCGATGATGAAAAAGTTTTCAAGTACATGAATGGTCTGCAATATGACATTCAAGATGAGATGGGCATGGTGACCATTTGAAATGTGGAAGATGCTTATCAGATAGATCTGAAAGCTGAAGAGAAGCTGAGACGGAAGCAAGGTCAAAGAGTTCAAGGTAGAAGTCAATCCAGAGGCAAAACAATTGCCCAAGAAAGAACTCAAATACCTAAAGAAGAGGGAAATAAACCTAAAACTCAACTTGAGAGAGGAGGAAGCTCACAAGGAAGGCAATATGCTGATAGAAATACTTTTCCTTGAGCCAAAGGAAGAGAAAGAGGTAGAGGAGGTGAAGTGAAATGATTTGTCTGTGAAAAAATCAGACATAAATCCTATGAGTGTCCAAATAAGAAGAAATATGGTGGTAAAACACACATTTATGAATCTCAAGGATGGAATGTTGAGGCATAAGACGCTGAGGGCGAAAGATCTTTGATGATGAGGAAAGTTCTCTTGAAGCCAGAGAAGGAGGCAGAGAACCCAGCCCAAAGAAACAGTCTGTTTAGGACTACTTGCAAAATTAAGGATAGAGTATGCAAGGTCATAGTGGATAGCGGTAGCATAGAAAATATCGTATCTACAGAGATAGTAGAAAAGATGGAGCTGGAGACTAGTGTATATCCAATCTCATATAGAGTTTTGTGGCTACAAAAAGCACATTAGGTAAATGTCACTAAACAGTGTTTAGTTGAATTTAAAATAGGAGGATATAAAGATGAAATATTATGTGATGTCATTCCCATGGATGTTTATCATCTATTGATGGGTATACCATGGCAATATGACAAAAACGTAGTTCATGATGGGAGAAAGAACAAGTACACCATGGAGAAAAATGGTAGGACTCACATGTTGCTGCCGATTATGAACCAAGAGGTGAAAATAGAGACGAGCAACACTGTACTTCTCATGAGTGGGAAGGAACTTCTTAATGAGGTTAAGAAGAAGGAAGACACACAATTTATTGTGTTAGGAAGCCCATAATTTTTTTGACCTGTATGAGGATAGATGATTTACTAGAAGAAATCCAGGAGTTGTTGGGAGAATTTGTTGATATAGTAGTGGGCGAACTACCTTGTTTGTTGCCACCTATCAGGAGTATAAGTCATCATATTGATCTTATACCTGGAGCCAGTTTCCCAAATAAAGTCGCGTATAGGTTGACGCCGTAGGAAAATGAAGAAGTTAAGAGACAGGTCCAAGACTTAATGGACAAGGGATTGATTTGAGAAATCTTGAGTCCATGCACTGTTCCGACAGTGCTCAACCCAAAGAAAGATGGAGGCTGGAGAATGTGTACAGACTCAAGGGAAATCAATAAGATTACCATCAGATATAGATTTCCATTGCGAAGGATGGACGACTTGATGGATTGCTTGAGTGGAGCAAGATTTTTTTCAAAGATTAATTTGAAAAGCGGGTATCATCAAATTAGAATGAAAGAAGTGGATGAATGGAAGACAAAATTCAAGATGAATGAGGGGCTATACGAATGGATTTTCATGCCATTTGGCTTAACGAATGCACCCAGTACTTTCATTGGGAAATTCGTCATTGTATATCTTGATGATATATTAATTTTTAGCAAAACAGAAGCAGAACACTTAAAGCATTTGGCTCTAGTAATGAGGAGATTACAACAGGAGAAATTGTTGATCAATATGAATAAATCATCATTTATGAGGAAATAACTCATTTATTTGGGTTTTGTTATCTCTGTAAATAAACTAAATATGGATCTGGAAAAGATAAAGGCGATTAAGAATTGGCTATCACCGAAGAGCGTGTTTGAAGTTCAAAGCTTCCATGGTTTGGCTAGCTTCTACAAGAAATTCATCAGAAACTTCAATGGAATTAGTGCACCAATGATGGATACGGTGAAGAAAAGACATAAATCTTTTCACTGGATAGAGTAAGCAGAGAAGAGTTTCAATTTGCTGAAGAAGAAGATCACTAAGCAACCAATTCTGGTTTTGCCGTATTTTAGCAAGACATTCCAGGTCAGGTGTGACGCGAGTGGATTTACAATTGGAGCCGTCTTGAGCCAAGACAATAGGCTAATCATATATTTCAGTGAAAAACTGAATGAATCGAAGATTAAGTACTCCACATATGACAAATAATTCTATGCTGTCATACAAGCGCTGAAGAAATGGAGACATTATTTGGTTCCCAAGGAGTTTGTTTTGTACAACAATAATCACACTTTATAATTTGTGACTCAACAGGAGAAGTTGAACAAAAAACATGCTAAATGGGTTGAATACATGCCGAATTTTACTTTTGTGATTAAGCATATTTCTGGAACTGCTAACAAAGTTGATGATTCTTTGAGAAGGAAATCTTTTCTTATGCAGGAATTCAAAGTCAAGACTTTGGGTTTTGATAACCCTGAAGAAATGTATAGGGATGATCCAGACTTCAAGGAGGCATATGAGGCATCTGATAATCCAATTCTCAGGGACATAAGCCAATGGATTGAATAAATGATCCAAGATGGATTATTGTTTAAGGGAAATCAACTATGTATTCCAAAATGCTCCATGAGGGAGAATTTGCTGAAGGAAAATTACAGTGGAGGATTGGATGGACATTTCAATCATGACAAGATGTTCTCAAAGTTGAATGGCTCATATTTTTGGCCAAGGATGAGAACAAATTTTAAGAAATTTGTGGACAGGTGCAAAATTTGTCAACACACGAAAGGAAAGAGGCAGAACGCAAGGTTATACCAACCATTACCCATACTTGAAAGGCCATGGGACACCATGAGCATGGATTTTGTATTGGGAATGCCAAGGACACAGAGAGGATATGATTCGATCTTTGTGGTAGTCGACAAATTTTCAAAAATGGCACATTTCATACCATGCCAGAGAACCAGCGACACAACTCATATTATGAACCTGTTTTTCAAGGAAGTCGTCAGACTTCACAGCTTGCCAAAGAGTATCATTTCTGATCGAGATACAAAGTTCGTGGGACATTTCTGGAGGACATTATGGAAGAAGTTGGGGACAAGTTTGTCTTTTATCTCAGTGTATCATACTCAAACGAATGGGAAGACAGAGGTCATAAATAGGAGCTTGGGAGATTTGCTAAGGAGCTTAGTGACTGAACACCACAATCAATGGGATCACATTCTGCCACAGGCGAAATTCGCTTACAATTATTCAATCAATAGAAGCACAGGGCAGAATCCATTCCAAATTGTATATGGAATGCAACCAAGGGGATTTTCTGAATTGAAAGATTCGAAACAAAATGAATTTAGGAGTGCTAGTGAAGAGGACTTTGCAGAAGAAATGAAGGGGCTTCACAGCTGAATCAAGGAGCGATTGTAGAGTTCAAGTCAAGAATACAAGCAGAGAGAAGATCGACACAGGCAAGAACTTCAATTTGAAGTTGGTGATCGGATTCTTACACATCTGAGGAAGGAGAGGTTCCCAAGGGGAATGTATAATAGGATGAAGATGAAAAAGATTGGACTGTGCAAGGTCATAAGGAAATTTGGGCCAAATGCATATCAGATTGAATTACCCGATGGGTTTGGAATCTCACCGATATTCAATGTCGTGGATTTGTACCCTTATAGAGATGGAGAAGCAAGAACAAAGGATGAGCAAGAAAAAGTTCAATTGACAAAAAAAATGCCTCTAGCTGAAAATCCATAGATGGAAGGAATAATTGACAAGAGGATTAGCAGAAAGAGTAGGAGAAAGGAGTATTTTGAATACTTGGTTAGGTGGAAGGGACATCTAGTGGAAGATGCCAGTTGGGAGGATGAAGCAACAATTCAAAAGCATGGACAAACCGTGCAAGAGCTCATGACCAGGAGTTCATGAAAATTTTCAAGCAAGGGAGTATGATGCAGGAGAATCGCACAAAGCCAAAGCACGCACCTAACCAAAGGAACAACTGGACATGCAGATGAAAAATGAGCACGTTTTTATGAAAGCGTTTTGAATTTTGAAATCTGAAGCATTAATGTAATAGCTAAGAGAAGCGTACTTACATTTATGTCTTGGAGATATGAATAGATCTGGAGAAATTACTCTCATCAGTCGGATGTAATAAGCATTTAAGTCTGTTAATGTAAAGTAGGTGGATTTAATTTAATAGATTAGACCATTTAGAAGCATAGGAGGGAAAATGGATATAGAGACCCTCACCCTTGTATCATTGTAATTTGGTACAATCATTCAGAATTTATAAGCTGTAGAGATGTAGCAGAGAGTTATAGAGAAGAACCCATGTACAGGAGCACTTGAGTTAATATATGAAGCTTTGAATCAACTTTCATGGTGTTATGATACTTACTATTTAGATTTGTTGAATGGTATGTTTACAATTGATTTGTTTCTCTATTATGCATTTTTTAAATGCTTTGTTGTGTGTATGATTTCATGTTGAATGTATGAAGTCTGAGAGAGAAGAAGAATGAGTTTCAATTGTTTCTCTTCCTGAGAATTCTTGCAAGGAGTGCAGTGAACGTCCGCAAGGTGTGAGTTGATGAGGGTCTAAGTTTTATATCAGAAATCTCAAGAGAGATATTGTTGTTCTCATACCATCAAAAGTACAGGAGAAGCACAAAGCCATGCAAGGTGTACACAGGCTGGTGGAAGTCTCAGAAATTATCAACTAAGGGGAAATTTGAAGGACTACTGTTGCAAAGACTGCACAGGGTTGGAAACTCAAATAAGTAGAGGTTATTTGAAGGTTTTCCACAAGGAGTGTGAGAAGGGATCCTTTTGGGAAGCTTGAGTTGACAAGTGAAATCTCAGGAAGGATAACACCTTTGAAGTGTTCAAAGGGAGATGGGAATCGAAACCGTCGCATAGAAATTAAGTTCAGGAGGGAGAACACTCAGTCATTGGGAAGAAGCCATTGAGGAGTGAATCGGGCGGTCAGAATTCTCTGTGGACAGCTCATGAAATTGTGAGGACCGTAGGATCCAAAGGAGTTGTAAGTTGGTAAGGAATTGGATGAATCCACCACCCTGATATCAAGAATCGACGTGAACCATTGATCATGGTTCGATATGATTTGTTGATCTCGTTTCAACCCATGTCGTTGGATCATTTCGCGAACTCAGGGTTCGTGAGTTTGGAGGGCAGACCAAATTTCTTGGTTTCGCGAAGTTCCAAGTTGCAAGGAGTAGGGAAGGAGATATAGACCATTGGATCCAAATCACGAAAGAACCGTTGGATCAGAACCTTCGCGGGGTATCGCATATCGGGAGTTCGGTGGTTGGAAGAATTTCTTTTTGACTGCGAAGTCGCGAAGCGTCGAGCGCCGAGGGCTCGGGCGAACACGTGTCGCATCCATTAGGTGGGGACTATGTGGTTGACAGGTGGCACAAACATAGAGCACATAGAAAAGACAGAAGTCGATGATAGGTGGGAGACACACATCACCTGGGAAGTAGTCAACCCATTGTTGACTTATAACGTCTCAGGGATTTTCAAACGAGGAGCACGAGGGCTCAACTGTCCAACTCGCGAAGTTGCGAGTTGCGAGGGGTGCTAGAGTTATGCCCTAGCTAGTGGTCACTTCTGGAGGCACTAGCAAGGAAGGAGCCATACCCGTATAACATCTCAGGTATTGGAAGTTTGGAGTCGAGTGTCTTCAATTCACAAACTCACGAGATTACAAGTCATGAAAGGTGCTTTCTCTAAGGCCCAGGTTGTGGTCGCATGGATACGTAAGGCTCATGCCTGGTGTTAAGTTGCGCAAGGCGGGTTTTCACGAACGACCTGTGGATTGTGTAATTTGAGGTTCCAATAGGGATCTAAGGGAGCCACTTCAGCTCGAGGAGAAATTAAAATGATTCCGTGCAGATCTCGGATAGAGGGTCGAGGTCTGCGTTATCAGTTTGTCCCATAACTATTTAGCAGTGTTGCAGCCCATCACTTTGCTAGCAATGGTTGGTGCCAATGCTGCTAGATTAACATGTCTGGATTTTGAATTACAACTCATAAGCTTCTTCTGATTTGGATTAGTTTGAGCATTATTTGGGATTACATAGCCATTTACAACTGAGTACCAAATGTATACTACCAAATAATTTAGGTAAGTTTTCACTCTATCACTCTAGTATCCATAATTTATTCCATTAAATTTTTGAATCACATTTGAAATGTGCTCATGGTCATCCATCTATGCTCATGATTTTCCTTCCAGTGGTTAAACTGTTATGAAGGCAACCTTCTCTGAAACCAATTGTTGATACTCAGAGGAGGGTGAAGCAGTATCAAGAACAATTTAAAAAAAAATTCAAATTATACTTAAACCATTCAATTATATCCAATGAGAAATGACCAGTATTATAAGAGTTACACCAATACACCACAATACACCATGCACAATATATGAGAAATAATCAATAGTTATTGTTCAACGTAAGTAATGACTTCCAAATGTATCTACAACTTCCAAAGATAAAGGGAGGGATAAAGCTCCAAGAGGAAGATACAATCCTCCAATATCAAGAGAGGGTTGACCTCTCCATCCTTTACCCTTCCTTCCACCCAAGAATATATGAGAGAGAATAAAACTTTACATTAAATCATCATCATCAACCAACCATCACATATAACCTGATAATTCTTTCTAAGACTTATTCAACTTATGTTATTTATCAATTCTCGGAATACTCTCATACTATAGATAATATTACTAAATGTATTCTATGAAACTCCTCCAAGTTTCACGCCTTAAATCCTCCCCAAAAAGAAGTTATAGAGAGAATGGTAGACCTTATTCTATTTTGGTTTATTCATGAGAGAGAACTTGTAAAGAATGCCCTGCGCTCAATATTTAACATCAGATTCTGAAACTCGCATGGAAAAAACTAAGGCCAATAATATTTTCAATGAAATTGGTCTCGCTTCATTTGGATTATATATGAAGAAGTTATGACTTTTTTACCTGGAACACCTTAGAACACATCACCAAACGACTTCATCCAACCTTGAAATCCGGCCTGCTTTACTTCAGATTTCCTCTAAAATTTGACTTGTGTGTTTAAAATGAATGTATAATGATATGTTTTTATACCCTTTATGTCACTTCCTCTTAATATTAGGGTCGACCTGACACTTTGTTATTTTGTAATTCTTTTCTTCAATTATCTTTATGGTTGACATGTAGTTCCTTCTTCAATTCAGTTTGTCATCTTCAAAAATTCATTTCTCCTCAACCATGAGGAACTGCGTGACTTTCCACCTACCACCAGAAACAACATGATGTATACTATCCATACCTAGGTGTTTTGTCTGCATGTGCACTATCCTTCATGTCCAAATATCTTCATCAATCTTGCAGTCCAAATCCAATGACTAGGGTTGACATCAATGACAACAACCAATCTCCCAACAATCTCCCCCTTTGTCATTGATGGAAACAGTCATGCTCCCCCTATCATCATGATCTCAATTCTCTCCCCCTTTGACATCAATGAAAAAGGGTGGGGATGCTCCCCATGAGTTGAATGGGAAAAGGTAACTCTCCTCTTTGGGGCTGCTCCCCCTGAACATGTGGCACTCAATAATACTTCATCCGTATTTTTGGTATTTGAGAATTTTTATTCCTTGGAATCCTTTTGAGCGGCTTATCTCTTCTCTATATTCTTCATGTCTAGGATGTATATGTCGTTCGGTCTTCTTGTTGTAGTTGTAACCAATCTTCCTCGGTTATTTTCTCTGATTTTACATTTTCGGGAGAAATGTAAGAGTGTATCCTTGATCACATATTTTTTTGACATTGAGGAGATTATGCTTCAAATATTCAACCAACATGACTTTTCCTTCTTGTACATTTTCACTTCCAATATTTACAGTTCCTTTTCCAAATATTTTTGTAGATGTGTCATCTCCAAATTTAAGATTTCCACCCTTTTTCTTCAAGATGACAAATTTTATTTGATCTCCGGTCATATGAGATGATCACACACTGTTTATGAACCATTCATCTTCTTATTTGCATTATTTAGCGACCAATGTTATTCGACAATTTTCATTGTCTGGAATTTCTTTCCTTTTCCATCTTGTAGTTGCTATACAGACATTTGGCATACAATTATCTTCCTTCATCTCTCTGTAATCTCGTTCTTTGTGACCAAGATTATTTAACTTGTAACATACAATATTTTTAATCATTAATGGGTCAAATGGATTATAATTTATGTTTACAGCTCTACGAACATTTCCATATCTACTATTTTCACCATTCATGTATCTTGCATAGTTATTCCTTTCATTGATTTTAGAATTGATTGCCTTGTGTCCAAAATTTCCACAAGTATAACAATGTCCAAGAAATAGATTTTGATACCTAGGTGTAAGTGATATTCTTTGTGGTGTGGTCCACCTTGGTTCACGATCTATTCTTCTATAGTTTCCTTCATAATGGTTTCTTTCATACCTGATGCGAGAGGATCTTCTTGATGTCTTATTCTTTCTAAATTCTAGTCTTCTATCTTGTTGTTCAACTTGTTCTAGAGTGTTGGTTTCATCATTTTCATCCTCCTTCTCTTGTTTTATTGTCTTCAAATTGTCCTTGTATCCTAGTCCTGTCTTGTCGTTTGGAGATCTTTGACTACTAAGGATCTCATCTAATTTTTTAGTGTTTTTTCGAACTTCTAAAAATTTTCTATTGTCAATAGTAGCTCCCCTTTTGTGTGATCCAACTCTTCTTTCAATTTCTTATAATCTTATAATTGTTCCTTCAATCTATCAATGGTATTTTCAAGCTTGTAATTCTCTTCTTCACAACAAATCAATTCACCTTTTAGTATTGTGTTTGTGTTTCTAAGCTTTCTATTTTCAGTTTCAACAATCTTCAACTTTTCAAGATTCTCATCTTCTTGTTCACTCTCCATATTATATTTGTATCCCCCAAAGGAATCAAGGTGGGTTTCTTCATATCAATCTTCTTAAAAAATTATTTCTTCTTCTTTATAATTCTTGTGATCATCATCCTGTGTTTATTGGGTTATGAAGAGGACTTCTCCTCCATAATTATCTTCTTCATCACTCTCATCCGAGGAGACGTCATCATCCTTGGAGTAGAAGCTCTTTTTATTGTTGAGACTTCTCTTTTTATAGTAGCATTTTTCAACAATATGTCCTATTATACCCCAGTTAAAACATTTGAGAGGAGACTTACCTTTGTATCTTCCACTTCCCTTCTGGAACCTTCTTACAAATATTGCTATTTATTCATCAATGTTGTTGTCCTTGTCTGTTGTCTTCTTTATGGATTTAAAGGATGCTTCATTGTTTAGCTGGTCACTCTCTGTACCTGTTCTCATTTCATATGTTATAAGAGACCCATGTAATTCATGCATTGTCATTTTGGTCAAGTCCCTAGTTTCTTCAATGGTGGAGACCTTAGCATCATACTTCAAGAGAAGTGATATCAACACTTTTTGTAAAACCAAGGATTCATCGAGCTCTTCACCTAATCCTATGATAGCATTAACAACTCAATCCACTCTAAGAAAATAATTTTCAATATCTTCCTTTTCAATCATCTTAAAATTTTCAAATTCTTCTCTATGTTGTTGAAGCTTGACCTGCTTAAATTTTTTATCAACTTCGTAGATAGCCTTGATTTTGTCCCATACCTCTTTAGTAGTGTCTACAACCCATCACTTTGATAGAAATGGTTCATGCCAATGGTGCTAGAATAACATGTCTGGATTTTGAATTACAACTCATAAGCTTCTTCTCATTTGGATCAGTTGGAGCATTATTTGGGATTACATAGACATTTACAACTTAGTACCAAATGTCCACTACAAAAACCATTAGGTAAGTTTTCACTCTATCACTCCAGTATGCATAATTTCTTCCATCAAATTTTTGAATCCCATTTGAAATGTGCTCATGGTCATCCATCTATGCTCAGGATTTTCCTTCCAGTGGTTAAATTGTTTTGAATGAAACCTTCTCTGAAACCAATTGTTGATACTCAGAGGGGGGTGAATTAGTATCAAGAATAATTTAAAAACTTTTTCAAATTATACATAAACCTTTCAATTATATCCAATGAGAAATGAACAATATTATAAGAGTTACACCAATACATCACAATACACCATGCATAATATATGAGAAATAATCAATAGTTATTGGTCAAGGGAAGTAATGACTTCAAAAGGTAGCTACAACTTCCAAATATAAAGGGAGGGATAAACCTCCAAGAGGAAGATACAATCCTCGAATATCAAGATAGGGTTGCTCTCTCCATCCTTGCCCCTTCTTGCCACCCAAGAATATATGAGAGATAATAAATTTTTTCTTTATATCATCATCAACCAACCATCACATATAACCTGATAATAATTCATGAGACTTCTTCAACTTCTGCAATTCTTCAATTTTGAGAATACTTTCATATTGTAGATAATATTACTAAATGTATTCTATGAAACTCCTTCAAGTTTCACTCCTTGAATCCTCCCCCAAAAAAAGTTATAGAGAGAATGGTAGACCTTATTCAATTCTAGTTTATTTAGGACAACGAACTTGTACAGAATGCTCCATGCTCAATCTTTAACATCAGATTCTGAAACTCTCACACACAAAAATACAACCCATACTCTTTCCAATGAAATTTTTCTCACTTCATTTGGATTCTCTATGAAGAAGTTATGATTTCTTTACTCGAAACACCTTAGAACACATCACCAAAAGACTTCAACCTCCCTTGAAATCCAACCTTTTTTACTTCATATTTCCTCTAAAATTTGACTTGTGTGTTTAAAATGAATGTATAATGATATGTATTTATACCATTTACGTCACTTCCTTTTAATATTAGGTCTGACCTGAAACTTTCTTATTTTGTATTTCTCTTCTTTAATTATCTTCAGGGTCGACATGTACTTCCTTCTTCAATTCAATTTGTCATCTTCAAAAATTAATTTCTCCTCAACCATGATGATCCATGTGACGTGCCACCTACCACCGGAAATAAGATGATGTATACTATCCATCCATGGGTGTTGTGTCTACATGTGAACTGTCCTTCATGTCCAAATGCATTCATCAATATTGCGGTCCAAAACCAATGACTAGGGTTGACATCAATGACAACAACCAATCTTCCAACAATCTATATATTATTTCAATTTCAAATGGTACTAATAAGAATGTAAGTTAAACTAAGTATAATTTTTAACAATTTAATTGTGAATAGAGTCAATAGGAATGCATACAATTCTCATGGGTGTCAATATTAGAAAATGGGAAGGTATTGAGATACAATCCTAGATATCGATAACAAAAATAAGGTAGAGGGGAGGTTATAGTTATATTAAAGGTAAAGTTAAAACCTTAAATAGATAAGGCAACGCGCTTGATAACCAGACCTCAATCACCAATTAAAAGGGTATAAGATCAAGATTGTTATTAAGAACATTACATAAAGGAAATATGATTTGGAAACAATATCTTAGAAGGAGTTCCTCATTGGGCTAACAAGTTGAAAATTTATAAACACAATAAAATGAATTAACAATTACCTAATGATACTTACCTTGTGTAACAGCCCCACACTTGTCATTACGAAAAAAAACGACATACAAAAGGTAAAATTTGTTCCTTTAATTTTGAGGAACTAAATATCACGATTAATAATGACATCATTGACACATCATCCAATACTAATGAAACAAAATAACACAATATCAATTATTCGCTACATAAAGTTGACACATTATTTCATGAGGGAGGATACACATATCGACACATTAACACAATAAATAACAATCCATAATCAATGCATTCATACAGTAAATGGTGACGCATAAATAATACGAATCATATAGTGCTCAACTCCTTTCATCAAGCTAATCATCAGATGACACCATAATGAATCATAAGGATCATAAGGATAATCACAAGAATCACATAACATACTACCCACCCAACCTACCCTGTAAGATTAGGACCTCGAGGACACAAAAGAAATGCTCAAGCCCAAGTTCCAATTGATTTTAACCATTTAAGGTCTCAGGGCTGACAATTGTCTTGAGGAACAAGGAGGTGTCTACTTCCCTCTATCATGATCAATCCAAGAATCTAGAAAATCAACAACATAAAAGTTCATCCATTTCGTCAATCCATCTATCTTAAATATCATTCACATAAATCATCTTATGTCATATCAATTATCAATTTGCCCAAGAAGTCTAATGTCTACATCAATCATTTGCTAATAAATTTATTGACGCAAATAAAGATTATTAATCCATCATTCATTAATGCATCAATGATGCGAGTAAAGGGTTTTAACCAATCATTCATTAAATAAAATCCAAGTTAAAAAAAAAAACATTCCCAATGGAATCCAAGTTACCCTTATGCTCAGAGTATAATTATCAATCAAAATTAAAGGTGAACGAGAAGTAAACGTCCCCTTTTCTACATGAGATAAAATTATAAAGTCATTCTCTAAATTCACAAAAAACTCATCGGAAGAAAAAATTAGGAATGGTATTGAACCTCATAAAGAAAAAAGGAAAATGGTTTTTATTTGAGAGATCAACAAGGAAAATGCAGGGACAAATTTCGCAGAGTTAGAAGATAATAAAACAAATGCTGCGCTCCTTCCTGCAAAACGTTGATGGCTTACGAGGAGAAGGAAAAAAATCGCAGAGACGCAAAACATCTTCTGAAAACGAGATCGTGGTAGCTACGATCAGTTATGTCTTAGAAGTACACTTATAAATTTATTGATTGACCGCTAACGCTTACCCCTAATTGCTAACGATTGCTTGAGGATGAAGTGATGCCACTGACGTTCATCTATCTCTCTGTTCGCTCCCTCGTGATTAGGAGCTAGAGGTAGGGTTTCTCCCTTTCCTCATGTTTTTTCGTAACAACAACAACCCTTTAGTGAAATGGATCAAATGCTGGATTGTCTGTATCTTCTCTAACAACTCTCTCTCAGAAATACGACTACTACTGCCTTTCAGGACCTTCGTTAGCATGGTTTACATGGCCCTAAGCATTGCTAGACCAGATGCTCTTGGGAAATAAATACTCTGCAATGTAATTAAAAAGGATTAGAGCTATATTGGTAACACATCATATCAAAGCTTCTACATAGTACTATCATGTTACTAGTAATACCTCCCCCTCAATTCAAGGTGTTAAGTGGTGCATCGATCTAGATGTTGTGGGGAAAGACAACCAACGTAATTGTAAAATATAGATCTAGAATCAATAGCCCAGGAGACTACTACAAATTCCCTGAGAATAAAAAGGGTTAACGCAACGTTTTAATAAAAACGTTGAGTAAGGTATTTAAAAAAAAAAAAGGGTTCAATCACTAAAAGCCGCTCAATCAAGGAGATGTTAACGATACAAAATCTCCTCCTTCTCGCGGATACTAAAAGTTAAAAAAAACACGACTAGTGAGACATAAACAATAATAAAACAAATTTTAATCTTTCGGTGGTTGTCATAACAATTCATAAAATCATTATAATCAACAATACCATTACAATTCCAACAACACATAAATCTATGCACAAATTCTAACTAATTTACAACTCCAAATTTTAAAATGTGTATCGTAACTGGCTGATGGTTTGTTGATGTTCTTCGGCTGCTGGCAATCCTTCTCGATCCCGTTTGTGATCCTCCTCGCTCCCTCTTGCTAATTGATGAGACCTCACCGGTACCTACCAACCAATGCTAGGGGTACTCTTTTTCCCCCTAGCCCCTCGAGCCGCAAAAGGGCCACACACACAAACCAAAGAAAGCTATCTCCTAGCTCACCTTGCAAGGTCGAGCTATCACTCTCTATTCAAGCTGGGTATCTCAACTCCCACAAGAAAAATAAGTCAAGAAAAATATGGCAGCATAACCTTACGCATACCAGTTGTGATCATTTCCTCATCTCCCTCATTATTTTTATACAGTTCTTCTTAATGACACTTGCCAATTTCACGTTAAATTCATTGTATTAAAAATTAATTAGGAAAAACTCTACTCCATGCACTTATCACCCAATCCCTTAGTTCCACTAAAAATTCATTTAATTAATTAAATTAACTTTTCCAATTTCCCCCACCCACCTAAAAGCATTCCTAAAAACATCCCTTTATTCCCTCAATTTCCTTTAATGATTGACTCTTTTCTTAAAGCTTTAGTTGAGTTCTAATTAAGAAAGTTCTCTAAACTAGATTCATTTCTATGTTCCACATTCCTTTTGCATTTAATTTCCCCTTTTTGTCTAAGTTATAATTTAACAAGTTTTGCACATAAACAACAATTAATTTTTAGATAATTTATTTATCCTTTAAGTTTTAAATTTGATTTTGCTCCACCCCCCTTAATTAATTCCTTAATTAAATTTTAGTCTTCATATCCTACTTAGACCTAGGATTTAATTTCAACTAGGATTAGAAATTTTTTTTAAGGGAAAAATCATAATTAGTAAACTTTACTCATACATAATTATTTTAAGGATGACCATGTCAAAGTAAAATATTGTTTTCTAGGCACCAAGGTTCATTGACTCACCAGTGATAAAAATTGTGACGTGCCCTTTAGGATGCCCTACGTGTTCCAAGGGTGTCACTCATCTTTATTAATGTTTCATTTATGCGACGTGTCCTTCAAGACGCACTACGTGCTCCAAGGGTGTCACTCATTTTTATTCATGTTTCATTTATGCGACATGCCCTTCAAGATGCACTACGTTCTCCAAGGGTGCCACTCGCCTTTTGACTGCTCTTGGTAGTTTTCCAACCCTTAGAGTCAATACTCCATCAGACGACCTTTTGGTAGACTAAGGGTCTCTAAGGAATAATGAACTTGCATTATTGCCTGCCTCTTAGAATCTTCGTGAAGAACTCTCTCAATCTACTCTTACGGCATTGTGGATCTCTCAAACTAGGTAATCGTTAACCTATAGATTGATCCATGACGGGAGTGTTAGTAGACTGTGGCATGGTTGTTTCCCCACCTCTCCCAATATATTTGGTTGTTATGCATGGCCCCTTTACTCCTAATGTGAGTCTTATTAGAAATAAATCGCCATCATGCATCCATCAACGAAACATGTCACGATCCATAAGGAACATCATAATATACCTAGTCACATGTCACATATGCAATAAAAAAAATACTCAAAACCATATACAATCCACTGCCTGACTCGATTTGGAGTCCAAGGAGGTCCATTGATGCCATTGACATCCTCAATCTATCAAGAGTCCTTGACACTCAAGAAAAGCCAATTAATAACACCTATCTATACATAAATAACATAATATAATATCGTAATCCACAATATCACCATCATAATCCATAAGTGAAGCACAAAATCATATGATGAACCAAATCACTTGCACAAAAGTCTCCTCAAAGAATAAGTAACATTGGGTGTGTGCAAGAGCGATATGTTACACCTTGAAGGAAGAGGATGGCTATTTAAATATGTTTATTAGAATGAGAATGATGATTAAATATGCAATTTTTTGTTTTTACACATGTAACAAAAGAGAATTTAAAAAGGGAAATTAATGGGTAGTATGAATTCATTATATAAATAATAAGTTTGACAAGAATATCAACATTTTAAATCAATCTTTTCTCATCGAGAAACAATATTAATAAAAAAATATTCATGTGTGATTTGGTGGTGTTACAATATCATAATAAAATAATATGAATTGCGATGTCCATAACTTCATTCCCTTGGGTACCATTATATTCATCAAATGGAGAGGTGGTATAACATACTCAAATATTAAACAACTTAGTTAATAATTTCTAATTATGAAAATTCATGTTTGATTTTATTAAGATGATTTATTGTTATTGTTTGAATGATTATGCAAGATTTTGACTTGTCAATTGTCCTCTTTAGATGGATAAATGTAAGAGACATTTTTTTAATATAATAAATGTAGGGAAAATATGGAACAACAAGGTTAAAAAGAGGTCACTATGACTCCATGAGTTGGGAATACGATGGAGCTATCTCAGAGTATTATTAGACACGTACAAAAAGTGATTATGTGTTATCGGTAGCCCTAAAAATCAAAGATATATGAAGCTATGGATTTCCAAGGAGGAAAGTAGTTTCAAGAAAAATACCTAGGCATTGAAAAAGATATAAATACAACATATGTAGGAGGGAGGATGATGCTTAGTAAGTAGAAAGAGAAAACATTATTTGTTGTCTGAGCACATGAGTCTTAGGAAATTATTTTATGTATTGTATAGAGGTACATTGGAAAAGGAGTGGAAGTCATTTCACCCTCATGGAGTCACGGGCTTCGGGATGATCAGGACAACTAACTTGGGTTTTCTACATCTACGGTTGGGTGAAACCTGGTTGTTTCATTTTTTTTTTACTTGTTAGTTACATATATGTATATTCTAAATTATAATTATATATATATATATATATATATATATATATATATATATATATTATTAATTCCTTGTTCAATAGCATATATTGTTTAATATGAAAGTTTGTTCATTATAGAAGTTACATATATGCATATTCTAAATTATGATTATATATATATATATATATATATATATATATTATTAATTCCTTGTTCAATAGTATATATTGTTTAATATGAAAGTTTGTTCATTATAGAGTTAAGGTGTTTTTTTAACATTATGTATAAACTTTATAGTTGTTAATTTTTTCATTTCAAATATATAAATTGAAAAAAAAAATTCCATACAATAATATGTTGATTAGCATTATTGATGATATTTCAATATAGTTCTTTGTTTATTATATAGATCTTGTATAATTTTTTTTTTTAAAGAAATAAGATATGAAGTGAAATAGATATCAAGATACTTGAGTATAAATAAATACTTGGACGAAAGTATTGATATTTTCTTGAACTGAAATCAAGAATTTAGACAGTAAAAATATATAGACTATATATACATGTATATATGTCACTCTTGATTTATATAATTATACAAGAAACATGATCATTTATAAACAAAAAATATCCCCTTTAGAGGAACTATTCACATTACAAATTGTAAGTTACTCTTATAAAGTAGGAACATAGATTTATATTGTATAGGACTTTGTATCAACCAAAATGTTGGAACTCAAATACCTTTTTTCTGAGATAATCTTGTCTTCATAATTCAGCCTCTATGAAACAAGCACAAGATTTAATACTGGTAAACTTTGAGATAATCTTGTCTTCATAATAATCTTCTCTTCATAATTCAATGTGTATGAAACAAATACAAGATTTAGTACTGGTAAACTTTAGACTAGGAAGTAAGAAAAATTATTGAATAAAGTGGATAGGTAAACTTACCTTAGATCCTAAGAGAAATTTATGCCTATGAAGTCACGATCTTTAAAAGTCAACTCTTATATGTAAGAAATATAGTTGAAATTTATGCTTATGAAGTTAGGATCTTTAAAAGTCAACTCCTATATGTAAGAAATATAGTCTAGTTAATACTATTGAGGATCTAAATACATTTATTATTTATGAAGAGTCGAAATACTAACTAAAAATTAAAATAGGTTAATTAACTAGATCGACCTAAAACATTGCTGAATTTGGGATCTTGTAAGAGCAGTCAAGAAGCGTATAAAGGAAGTTTTTTCAGTATCTGTTAGTGGTTCCCTCGCAAAAATAATAGTGACCCATCATTAGAGACAATACCCTAAAATTATTTAATATGTAAAATGGAATGGAATAGTAGTATTCCACGAATTAACATATTCTCAGTAAAAATGGATTATTAACCTCTTATGGAGGACTTACTTAAATTATTATATGTTAACCAAAACGACATATCGTTAGCATATCATTACTATTTTAAAATAATATGAATTCACTAAGATTAGTACTAGATGTGAATTGCAAGTCATACATCCATGCTATAGACGAATTTTAATCGAGGGACTATTAGGGTGACTCAAGCGTAGCAAAAATTACGAGTCTAAGAGACAAATGTAGGAATTTTATAGATTCAAAATCTTTACTCATTGATTTTAAGAAGATTGTTCAAAGAAATGCATAATGAAAGTTAAACCTCGGTTGATTCCCCTTCTATCATGCTTTTACTTGAGACACTAGCAATAAATTTTGAACCTTGGAAGATGTATTGATTGTCTTAGACAGAAAGTGATAGAACTATGTTTTTTCAGAGAAAAATATT
This sequence comes from Picea engelmannii, assembly GCA_009831015.1. Taxonomy (NCBI): domain Eukaryota; kingdom Viridiplantae; phylum Streptophyta; class Pinopsida; order Pinales; family Pinaceae; genus Picea; species Picea engelmannii. The sequence continues at coordinate 918,341 of ML776606.1, forward strand.
GAAATTTCCATAAACACATAACATACACATGTTATAATATAGTGGAAAAAAAAGGTTAATTTTAAATCTTTCCACTTAATCCATATTAGGCTCGAAATCTGCTAACCTTATTATTTCAGGCACAGTTCCTAAATCAACTATAAAATGAGGGTCATTTCTTTCTTACGGTGAAAGACGATAGTTACTTCTTAAAAAACCTCCCACCAGAGTTTATAGGACTTACGACGAGTTAACGAATACAAAATATTACAGGCAAAATGTGAGTTTAAAGAATTTCCATATTGTATATTAAGGGAAATGAAATGATGATCAATGCATGTTAAAACGTTGCACCAGAATTCATGGAGCTTACGAGGAAATTAGAAATATAAAACTTATTACAGGTGGAAACACTTGTAATATATTAAGATAAAATAATACGTCATTCAGAAATTCTAAATGAAATATAGAGTCGTTGCTTTCACATTTTGAAAGACGACTGATATATGTTAAAGGAAGAATTCACAGAACTTACATAGAGGTAATCAAATACAAGCAAATTCTTGACAGAACAATATTACCTGAAGGATATCTTGGATTTGTAGATCGAAAAATTGAACCCAAGAACTTCTACGAAATGATTAATATAGCAAACCATTTCCTAGAGTGAATGCAACAATGTATAGTGGGGAAAATTTGAAGAATCACTATGTTTTATATAGAGAGACACATATTCGAATAATTGTAGAGAGAATTGTACAATGAAAGGAGAAAGGAAGCAAAAGGGAAGACTCACACTTCATTCATGCGATACAAATAACCTTGATCCCATTAGAATGGAGATTCGTATCGTTTCGAGATTAGCAAAGACACGTGAATTGGAAATCTGGACACTTGTGATTGGTTCAATCCACTTGGTAGAAGAACGTGCATACAACCCTTGACTTGTAGTGGAGTTTAGCATCAAGCCATCCTATTGAAGTTGAGTACTGCTACCTAATGGAATCATCGGTAAACATACAAACCCCTTTTGATCGTTACATCACTTAGCTAATTGACTTATCATGGCCATGTGATATATCAAGTTGATAAATTTTAGTTTTGACGTTCAAATACCTCAGTTCGAGTAGGACTATAAGAATAGGGTTAAATAAAAATCGTATAAAACGTTCAAATGTATTAAGTCATTAGGAATTTAAGGTTTGGGTTTAAAAAATAGATATATATTACAAATAAGTTCCTTAGAAGATGTATGTGTTTTAAGGAAAAGTTTGATGAAAAAGAGGCACAACTTGTGAAAAAGGATTCATTCTTTTGTATGATCACACTAATTGTAATCATTTCTACACAAAATGGCGAAGAGGACAAACAACAAGGAAATAATAATGAACATCCTCTTAGATATCTTGAACATCCCAATGAAGGTAGTTCTACAACATAGGTTTTGGAAACAATGAGACATCTTATTGTAGATTTACAAATTTACAAGGAAGATAATGAGAAACTAAAGAAAGCATAGGAAAACAACAAATAAATGACTTTTTTCTATAAAGTATGGAAGAAAAAAAGAGCTCAAAGAATAAAGATATGGATGGGGAAGTAAGTAAAAATTCTACAAAAGATTCAAGAAAAGAAACAAAAAAAGAAATTAATTCTTCTAATGACACATTATAACACTACCAAATTGTAAGTTTTAAACCTGCGAAGTAAAACAATGCATATAGATTCTTAAGCAAGACAGAAATTAATCAATGGCTCATACGCAGAGTACATAGAGATTTTATACCACAAACCCTCAATCGGGAAAACCTTTCTTATATTCATTATCTCAAATTTCACCATTCGCCATACAATATATACAATGTTTTTAGGTATTCTGTAGATACCAGAACCCTAATCCCTTAATCTGGGATTAATTTACAAATCCGCTAAAAATAACAAAAACCACCCAAAAAAAAATTTCAGGGCACTGCCCCGAACGCTGCACGTAACCAGCAGAGCGCATACCTGCCCCCCCCCCCTGGGACCCCCTTAAAAAAGCACCCAACGCACACAGCAGGGATCATCAGGCTCAGGGATCGTCAAACGTAGTTGTCGTATCTGACGCGCCCACACACACACCCATGCAAAGAATATAACACATACCCAACATTCTCCCACTTGTTGTTTTCTTTTCATCAAGGGGTCCAGAGGATTATATAGTCAAAAATCCAGGGAAAAAATGCCCATTGCTTCTCTACATCAAGAGAAATTTTTTGTTCTCACAAACTTTGTCAATGAATCTGCAACATTCTTCAAAGTGTCAACCTTTTCCCACAACACCTTTTTTCCCTCAACCATGTCTCTCACAAAGTGATATTGAACATCAATATGATTTGTCTTCGAATGATAAGTTGGGTTCTTTGCGAGGAATATTGCACTCTCACTGTCATAGTCTAATCTCACTGCTTGTTGTACCAACCCAATACCTAAACACAATCTTTGTAACCATACTACTTCCTTGCTTGCATGAGTGGCTACCATGTATTCAGCTTCTGTAGTTGAGAGTGCCACTACAGCTTGTCTTTTGCTCATCCAATTGATTGCTCCTCCAAATAGGTTAAACACATACCCACTTGTAGATCTTCTGCGATCTAGATCTCCAGCCCAGTCTACATCAACAAAGCCATGTATGTAGACCACTCTGTCTAATCCCAGTCTTCCTTGGTAGCACAATCCATAAATGGTTGTGCTACGAAGATACCTGAAGACCCTTTTTACTGTTGTCTAATGCTCCTTCCCTGGTTTTGACATATACCTACTCAAAACTCTCACTGCATGTGCAATGTCCGGTCTAGTACAAATCATTGCATACATCAAACTGCCAACTACATTGGCATATGGAACATGGGACATGTCCTCTTCTTCTTCCCGTGTCTTGGGACACTGATCTGTAGATAACTTTACACCTATAGGAATAGGAACCTTGACTAGTTTACTTCCATGCATATTAAACCTCTGCAATATCGTCTCAACATATTTTCTTTAATTCAACCAGAGTTTCCTGTTTGCACGATCTCTTTTAAACTCCATTCCCAGAATGAAGTTAGCAGCACCGAGATCCTTCCTGTCAAATTTGAAGGATAGCTATGATTTCACCTCCTTGATAACGTCCATGTTATTTCGTACCAACAACATGTCATCAACATACACAGTGATCATCCCAACCTGCTTGGAATATACACAGTGATCATCCCTGCTGCTTACAAATCCCAATCCAAGGATGTATGTGTCAAACTTTTGGTACTACATCCTAGGTGATTGTTTCAGACCGTATAGTGACTTCTTTAGCTTACAGACTAGCTCTTTCTTTCCCTTCACTACAAAGCCTTTTGTATGCTTCATGTAGATTTCTTCTTCCAGATCCCCATGTAGGAATGTTGTCTTCACATCCATTTGTTCCACTTCAATATCAAAAGCATCAACAATAGATAAAAGAAATCTAATACAAGTTAACTTAGCAACAGGAGAAAAAATCTCACCAAAGTCAATTCTCTCTACCTGGGAATAACCTTTTGCTACTAACCGAGCTTTGTATTTCTCCACTTTACCTTGTGCATTAAACTTCTTCTTGAAAAACCATTTGCTACCAACTGATTTTCTTCCAGCTGGAAGCTCAACTATATCCCATGCCTCATTCTTATCCAAGGCATCCATTTCTTCAACCATGGCCTTCTTCTAGAGTTTACTATCCTTTGAATTCACTGCTTCCCTGACAGTTCTGGGATCATCATCAGTAATAGATAAAGCAAAATTGGAACGAAAATCAGGTGGACTATACATTTCTAGTTGCCTTCTATCTCTCACTAATCTCCTTAATACTAGGGTATGAGGTTATTTTTCTTCTTTTGTTGCTTCCTCTGCTTCCTCTTCTTTAGATGATTCAAATTTTGCATCATCCAAATCAAGCTCTATTTTCTCAGGTTTGTCTTGCATTGTTGGGAATTCTTGTTTGGACACATCTTTTACCTCTCTGAAAACAACATCTCAACTGTAAACAATTTTCTTCGTTTCTAGGTTCCAAAGCTTATAACCTTTCACGCCATCTTTATAACCAATAAAGATACACTTTTCAGCTTTATTATCCATCTTACTCCTATTTTACTTTGGAACATGTACATAAACATCACAACCAAACACTCTAAGATGTTGAAGAGATGGTTTCTTTCCAGACCATACCTCGTGTGGAGTTTTATCATCCAATGTTGATGAAGGTGATCGATTGACCAGGTAACATGTTGTACCCACTGCCTCTGCCCAGAATTCTTGTCCTAACCCGACACCGCTGAGCATGCTCCTTTATTTTTCCATCAATGTCCTATTCATCCTTGCTGCAACTCCATTTTGTTGAGGAGTGTATGGACTAGTCTTCTGCCTTGCTATACCACACTTCTTACAGAATTCTTCGAATTCATTTATGCAGAATTATCCACCATTATCTGTTCTTAATACTTTTATTTTCTTCTCTGTCTGATTTTCTACCAGATCCTTAAACTCTTTAAATTTATCAAATACCTCAGATTTCTTTCTAAGAAAATAAATCCATGTGTTCCTTGAAAAATCATCTATGAACGAAACATAATACACAGATTTACCTAGGGATGGAACAGGAACAGGTCCAAACACATCACTGTGTATCAACTCTAAGATCCCCTTTTCTTTTGTAGCACCAGATGAGAATCTTACTCGATTTTGTTTACCATATATGCAATTTTCACAAAAATCAAAATATAGAGTGCAATTAGACATACCTTCAACCATACCTTTACCGTGTAGTGTTCGAAGTCCCTTTTCTCCAATATGCCCCAGTCTTTGATGCCACAACATGGTCTTCTTTTCTGGGACAATATTGGTCTTGTCTCCATTGTTCTGCTCAAGGACAACATAACTGTTACACCCATTAGTATAAGTGTTTCCCAACAACTTGTACATAGTTCCACAACAAACTCCCCTCATCAACACTATTGCTCCTCATACCATATTGCAAGTGTTCTTTTCAAATATAGTTTTCACTCCTGCATCACCCAACTTGCTTATAGATATTAGGCTCCTAGATAGTTTTGGAATGTGTAGAACCCCAGGGAGAGTTATAGTCCTTCCATCATTTAGCAGGAACTTAACCCTTCCACATCGAAAGATTTATGTTGTCAATTCATCTCCTAGGAATACATCACCACCATCATATTTTTCATATTCAGAGAACCACGCCCTGTGAGGAGTCATATGGCATGATGCACCTCATTCGATCAACCATACATCATGGTCTGGATGTGTACTTGTAGATGCTAGGTAAACATCACCTCCTTCTTCAGTAGAGGTTTTTGCCTCTGTGGAAGAGGTACTATCAGATCCCTTTGGTTTTTCAACCTTCTTAGACTTGCAATCTTTCTTATAATGCCTTGTTTTATCACACTTCCAACATTTCCTCAAAGATTCTCCTCGAGACTTAGATCTACCTATAGATTTAGATCTCCATCCTGAAGGCTTACTAGGGTTCCTGTCTTGGGTACGCCCTATTACAAATAAAGCATCTGTGCTGTGACCATCCATGCTTTTTCTCCTCATCTCTTCAGATAACAAGGATGCAACTACATCCTCATAATTCAATGTAGATTGAGTGGTACTATTACCCATGATTTTGGTCGTCATGATGATGTATTGATGATGGTGTACTCAGGCTCTTCATTGGAACTTTCTCCTGAGAAAAGTTACCTTCATCTCTTTCCAAAAATCACATTTTTGAGGAATGTCCGCAGGCTCCTAGTATATTTTCCTGCGAGAATGCATGATTCTCGCAGGCTACCTTAAGCCAGGGTGCGAGAATTTCGCACTGTCTTGAACTGCTAGGGTGCGAACTCTTTCTAAAGAAGTGAAAAAGATGAATTCTCGAAGCTTCTAGAAGGGAATCTTCTAGAAAGATGAGATGGCATTTGAATGGTTATCCTAGTACTGGATTCCCTGATATTTTGGGATCATTCCTATCCAAGTAACTAATTCATTCTCTCCTATATATTGAGTGAATTCTCATGGAAAAAGTTAGAAGCAAACAAGGTTAAGCAATATATTGGAGAATTGGTGAAAGACTGTGTGAAGGATTGATGCTACAACAGCTTGGAAACTCCAGCAAGTTTATCAAAGGTGGTTGATCTTCTTCATGCAAGTGAGAAAGTGTGTGTGTCAGAGCAAAGGGTCATCGAAAGGAAGTTTGCAACATCAAGGCTCGGGTTGTAATCTTTACTTTCCATCAATATGATACAGTAATATGTCCCTTTCCCATAAAGCTAATTCCACTTTATTGTATAACTCCTTGATCATATACATAGATTGATTGTTGAATAAATTGTGCTTTCTTCACTTTGGTTGGTTTGTGTTGTCTTGGTCTTGTATGCACAAGAGCACTGGAGAAAAGAAGGAACAACAAAGACTATAGGAAGCGATTATAAGGTATGTAACTTGTTCTTGCCTCCTAGTTAATTTAATAGTCAAAATCTAGGGAAAGAGTATTATTCTGTCTTGCCTTGTTCTAGATCTAGGTGGATCTAGGGAGATTGGTTTGTGTCCGCACTTACGGATTTATCCAATAACAGGTACTACCTATTGCTACAACCAGATTATCCCAAAATTCTGGCAAAGAACATAACAAAGTAATACACTTATCTTCTTCTGCAATTGTAATATTAACATATCCAAGTTGACTTACCAGTGTATTAAAGGCATTTAGATGTTCTATCACAGAGTCTCCATCTTCCATCCTAAGATGATACAACTTCTTTCAAAGGAACAACTTGTTTACTAGGGACTTTGATTGATACAAATTCCCTAACTTATCCCATATTTCCTTGGTTGTACATTCTCCTGAGACATTCAACAACACCGAATCTGCCAGGCAGAGTCGAATAGTACTCCTTGCTCTTCTATCCAACTTCTCCCAATCTTCCTTCGACATACCAGTAGATGGTGTACTAGTAGGTTGTGTACCAGTAGCCTGTGTGCTAGTAGATGGTGTACCAGTAGGTTGTGTACCAGGATCCACAACGATCCATTGTTCTTTGTCTTCAAGAAGGTCCTCCATCTTGAGCTTCCATAGCTCAAAGTTTTTACCCTTGAACTTCTCTATCTCGATTCTAGATGAGCTCTCCATTCCTCTTTCTTTACTCAAATATCCACTGCAAAAGATCCCACTAAACCTAGGTTTATCACAGACCCAAGATAAACTTGATCTATCAATACCAAGAGAAACCCTCAACAACAAAGGTGTCCCTCTGAAGCCAAAAAACGAGCTCTGATACCACATGTAAGTTTTAAACCTGCGAAGTAAAGCAATGCATATAGATTCTTAAGAAAGACAGAAACAAATAAATGGCTCATACACAGAGTACACAAAGATTTTATACCGGAAACCCTCAACCGGGAAAACCTTTCTTATATTCATTATCTCTAATTTCACCATTCGCTGGATACAATATATACCATGTTTTTAGGTATTCCGTAGATACCAAAACCCTAATCCCTTCATCCAGGATTAATTTACAAATCCACTAAAAATATGCAGTTGTCATATCTGATGCACCCACACACACACCCATGCAAAGAATATAACACATACCCAACACAAATCACACAGGAAAAAAATTGCTAATATTATTTCTCAATCACAAGAGATAGATTTAAAATTCCTATACTCTTGTTAACATTATCATTTATATATTATGAAATCATACTACTTATTAATTTCCCTTTTTAAATTCTCTTTTGTGACAGGTGGTAAATCCAAAATCTGAATATTTAATCATCATTATCATTCTATCATTCTATTGTTCTCATTCTTAATAAATTCCTTCTCCTGAGATCACATGTCCTAATTACAACAACTTACTCTCATAAAAGTCACATTTACTATATTTTGCATACAATTGATGTTCCCTTAACGTTTGTATAACTAACATTATATGCTCTTCACTTGAAATGTTTTCAAAATCCCATTTAGAAACAATACATTCAACAGTTTTTTATGATTCTTTACCTTTGATGGTCTTCATGTAGTGGTGTTCAATTTCTTCCTTCTCCTTCTTTCTTTGATATGTCTCCTCCAACTTTAGCCATAGATCCTTGGTGGAAGTGCATTGTCCCATGCTCTCTTTGATAGGGCTTGAGAGTCCACTAAGAATGGTCTTGAGAGCCAATGCATCATTCTTCTTTCCTTCCCTTTGAGTTGCAAACATTGACTTGTTCTTCAACGAAACATATCCACCGATGGTTGTATTCCAAATAGATGCTCCCATTGTCTTCAAATACACTTTCATCTCTATTCTCCAAGTAGAATAGTTTTCCTCATCAAGGATTGGAACTTCATCATCCAATTGTGTGTCTATGGATCTCCTTCAATCTTTTTAAGGATTGTAGTGGAGGCCCTCTCTGATACCAATTGTTGGACACACCTACCACACTTAGAGGGGGGCTGAATGAGTCTGGGGATCTTTTTCCCAAAACTTCCCTCTTACACAAAAACTCCTTAGTTAACATTCAACATTTGTTCATTGCTCATTGTTGTCATTTATAATAAGTTAGATGTGAATACATATCAACAACATATATCATAAACATATCATCAATAAATCATCTCCACAAGGAACACAAATAACACAATATGTATGTACAGTTTTTCTTTTTATTATGGACTTCAATCTAGAGGTTTTTTAGCAACAAATAAATAGAGTAAAACTCTACAAGAGCACCAGCTCTATATGCAATGCTCAACTTACATTCTCAGCACCAACTGAGATGAGGCAACAATCCTCAACAAATATCAATATGTAAACATAAAGACATGCATCAACCATGCACCAAACTATGCCAAACAACCTATAATCAACCTGTACCATAAACAAGTGTATCCAACCATGCACCAAGTATATACCAATCATGTGTCAAATACTCATCAACAATGATTCATTAATATGTACCAACATCATCAACTATACACCTCATGTATGCGCCAACTCATCAACTGCTTGTCTCAACCATGACGAGTTTTGGATTAGTCAACAACCCCAACTTGAAATAATCATAAATTTGTACTTGTAATGAATAAATATCTAAAACTAATATACAATGTTCTTCAATGTGTTTTATGCAATTCCTCCAGGTGGAACTACTTGGAACCACTCAAAAAAAGTGTTATAGAAAAAATGACATACCTTGTTGAATTCTGACTTATTCTAGAGAGCGACCTTGTAGAGCGTGGCCCGCACAAAATATCCATTGAATTGATATGAAATTGTTAAAAAACATACCACATACTGTAACCTAACCAACATATTTGATATCACTAAATTTGGATCTGTTATGAAGAAGTTATGACATTTTTACTCGAAACACTTGTTTTTGACTAGTTTCAGGACTAGCCAGAAACCCTATTTTCCATGGAGTGTAATTCGCAAAATACAACGACCCACAAGATAAATTTTTAACCACAGATACTTGGTTATGTTTTCTCAATGGAATAACAATTTCACAGTCTGAATCATTATATAAAAAAAATTATAGCAAAAATTGTGAGATGACCTGTAAATAACATACCTTAGAAAGCACCATCAAAAGAATTTATCCTTCCTTGCATTTAGGCCTTATTTTCTTCACCTTTCCTCAAAATTTTGGATTAGGTATCATTGGTTACCTCAAACACATATAGATATTGAATATTCTCAAGTGTTATTAAAATGAGAGAGCCTTGCCTCTTATTTATACTCTCCAAGTAGTTTCCTTAAAAACATCTTCTAGGTCACTTGGCCCCACTTTCCTTATTTTAGGGTCAACCCACTTCTAATTTATCCATTAAATTTATTATTTAAATAATTTATTTTGTATTCCCTTTGAATTATAGTACACTCATCACTTCACTTTATTATATACCTTTAAAATCCCTTAAAACACTTTGACTACTTTGACCTTTTGGGGCTTCTAGATGACATGTGAGGGTCCTCCAACTTCGTAAGGCCATAACTCTCAAAATGTGAGGAGTTATGTGACGCTCCACATACCACCAGAAATGGAATGAAATTTACTATTCATATAGAATAGTATTGTCTGAAAATATATCATAACTCATATCATTACCCATCAAACAAACTTGGGTCCATTACCCAAACCTGGGGTCTCCAACATCTCATGGCCATAGCTCTCTAACCATGACGAGTTATGTGACGTTCTACATACCAACGGAAATTGCATGACAAGCACTATACATATAGGATAGTTTCACCCACAATTTCACTGACCTTCATCTCATTATTCCACATACAAGCATGGGTCCTCCAACCATTCTTCTAGGATAACTCAATCCACAAAGCGTCTTCTAGTGAGGGATTTCAACATAAGGGGACCACTTTGGAGTTCATACATTGATGCACCTTATCAATCATGATAAGACAATAATGAGATCATGGGTCCTCCAACCATTCTTCTAGGATAACTCAATCTGCAAAGCGTCTTCCCGTGAGGGCTTTCACCATAAAGGGACCACTTTCGAGTTCATCCATTTGTGCACCTTATCAATCATGATAAGATAATAATGAGTCATCTATACATTTTTCCAACAATGCATCATATACCAATGAAACCACATCGATCCATCTTCATCATGTATCGATGACAACTCATTGATCCATCTTCATCATATCAATGACAACTCATTGATCCATCTTCATCTATGCATTCTCATCAAGGAAAATACATATTATATTACATAAATCATCAATCAATCAATCCTTTGACGTCAATCAATCACTTGACATCAATCAATCAATTGAAATCAATCAATGACATCAATCAATCAAACCATTGGCATCAATGACAACATGATACAACAATATATTCAATTCCACACTAGTTTTCATTCTATACATAGTTATTATGCATTACTTGACCAACTCAACTACCTTTCATTTTGTACCGGTAGCTAGTTGTACTAGCCAATAATTTCTATGTTTTACTTTTTTCAATTTACAGTGTTCAACTATAGTAGGGGAAACAAATCTTAAGCTTGCATGAGGGTCAATTAAAATAGATACATATTTTTGATTGATCATACCTTCAATTTGTACCATGGTAGACTGATGATCAACTTATCGGTTGTCCAAGGATGCATTAATCTTGTGATTTCACCGTTCCATTTCATTAATTGTTATTGCTTCCTGAATAATATGCATTGTCAAGTTCATGTTCTTATTTAGAGGGAAATCCTTGTATAGATGAGGTTCTTTGCAACCCCAACACTGTAATGGTCGTATGATTGATTTATTCAGTGTCCATATTCTCCCATAGTATATTTCAAAATGTATCGATAAATATGGTATCCTTTTCTAAGATAATTATCCTTAGTATCCTGAAGTGCACCTATACTTGTTCAAAGAACATGTTTCCTGATTATTTTCCTTTAATGGTATTTTTACAAGGCACGAGAATGCATATATTGTTGAACATGTAAAATACCTCAAATATATATTCATGTCCCTTCTAGGTTGTTGGTAAACCTCCCACAAAATCCATGGAAATGATTTCTTATGGTCGAGCGGGTATAGGAAAGGGATGTTATATACCTTTCTTCCTCTTACTAGGTTTTTTGGTACAAAAACGTATACATCCTCTAATATATTGTGATACATATTCTTTCATTCTCAGCCAATAAACATACTTTCAAAATTGGAAACTGTCATCCCAACACCAAAATTTACTACAACCTTGGAGGTTTGAGCCTCTCTCATAAGCTCCAATTATTCACATTTATATACATGGAGCTTGTGATCATTGTAGATTAAAATATTGTGTAAATAATAGTCATCCTTACCATCACCTTCTTATATATGAGTTTGGCCATGTAGTTGTTGAAACACCTCCTTGAAGTCCTTATATTTTGTGTATCCTTGTTTATATGCATCACGGGTAAAAGAATCCATGTGAAATAGAGTTCCCAATGTTGTAATACTGGATGTGGGTGGCGTGGAAAGAATGTCTTAGAACTTGTGTATTTTTCCCGTATTATACTATATGACTAGATGAAATTGTTGTAAAAACCCCATCCACATGTAATTCCTGGTTTGTTGTAGCTCAGATTGGGCCTACAAATACTGTAGCAGTTGGTGATATAATTGGATGATGGTCTTGTTTCCCATTAGATGGTGTTTCCACTTCTTGATAGCTTGAACTAGGGAATATAGTTCTTTTTCATAGTTAGGGTGGTTGAGAACTACCTTGTGAAATATTTGAAAATGATAGAATACATGACTTCCTCCTTGCATTAAAATCACTCCCATGGAATACCCACTTGGATTTGTCTCCACTTCGAAAGGATTTTGCAAGTTTCATAGTGTGAGAACTAGTGTTTGAATGATGTCCCTTTTCATTTCATTGAAATGGTTTTGTTGATTCTTCCACCACTAGAAACTCTTACCACTCATTGTTATGGCATGGAGTAGTATAGAAACTACTAAAAATGAATCTATGAACTTTCACAAGTACTATGACCCCACCAAAAATATCCTAGCTTCAGTGAAAGTCATAGGAACTAGCCATTTCATCATGGCATCCATATTTGTGAGATATATATTGATTTCCCCTCCACTGATTACTTACCTCAAATAAACCAATGATTATTGATAAAACTCACATTTCTTGAGGTTAGCCATCAACTAGTTATTTTTCAAGGTTTCCAACACTTGCATAATATTTGAGATGTGCTCTTCACAGATAGAGTTATAAAAAAATATATCATACAAATATACTATGAAAAAAGAATCTAAATATGGGTGTAATATATCATTCATTAGTCTCATAAACATAGTTGGTGCATCGCATAAGCCAAATGGGATGACCAACCATTCACATAGACCTTTCCCTCTCTTGAAGGAAGTCTTCCAAGTGTCTTCTTCCTTGATGTGCACCTGGTGTTATCCCAATTTAAGATCCAACTTGGAGAAATATTTTGTGTCTTGCAATTGATATAATATATCAAAGATCTTGGGAAAAGGGTATGCATTTTTTAGTGTAATATTGATAAGGTGAGGCTCTTGCTTGAATAACACCCTTCTTCAAAATTTGTTTCAAGTTCTTCTTCGCTTCATTTAATTCCAATATGGACTGTCTATACAACCCAATATTAAACAATGGACAATCTGGGAATAACTGAATTTCATGCTCCAATTCCCTATTGGGTGGTATCCTTTTAGGATCCTAGAAAACTCTTATGTATGCTTTTAGCAACTAATCCAACTGATATTTCTTATCTATAGTACACACCTCTAGGGATTCCTTTATTCTTAGCGACTCACCCTTGGATTTGTTTTCACCTAAGAAACATAAGCCAAATTTAAGACTAGAACTAATCGATTTCTTGGCTTGGTCTACACTTACTAGTGAGATGTGTGAATTTTATTTACATGAATATTTAATTCCTCATATACTTGTAGGGGCTTCCAAGAAGTACTCCAGATAAGTCAATGGGTACTATTTACAATTCCACTTTATCAATAACATCAACACTTACAACATATTTAATCTTATCGTATTTTGTTAGTTTGATCACTACATGAATTTTTACCCATCCCAATGGATCTAGGATAGGATGATATTAAAAATCCAATCCAATATTACTAGCGAGGTCCGCTGATATGAGATTATTCTATGAACCATATTTGAAAACGAAATCTGTAGTGTAACCCTAAATTTCATTAAAAAAACAATTGTAGGGAAAAACTAAAGTGTGTTAAACAACAATTTCACTATTTATACACATAACAGTTTCACTCCATTAGATTATCCATCCTAAAGTTTGAAGTAGATTTAAACCAAACCTATCTCCTATTGTTACATTTCATCATAGCATTGTTTTTATATTATATTTATACATTTAAATACATCGACAACTTAGAGGCTAGGACTGTCAAACTCCATATCATGAGCCTTAGGGTTGCATCAAACCATGCTATCTATAATATAATAGGTAATAAGATATGTTATAAAATATGTAAGTGATATACTCATGTCAACAATATTAAAACCCTAAACAGACACATGGATGAACAATGAGACATAACTATCTAAGTTATAATCTATGTGCTAGGGTTTATAACACCCATAACAACACAATATATTAGCATAGTGTAATGAAAAATATGTAAACAAGGAAAAACAATGTACATACAACAATAAACATTGTAACCCTACACATAATCTAACACGATTTTCCTCGATCTAAGGCTAAACATATACACCCATCATTTAAGTGGTCCATAAATCATCTTTGAGGTGGATGATAGTGTTAGGTCTAAACCTAGGCCTTTCTAGCCTGTATTAATTTACATTATGGATGACTCATTAATGGAGATAGTTCATTCCCAATACCCTCCAGAACTGACACTACAGGGAACCGTCGAATGGGGTCTCGCCACTTCATTCGATTTCACATGGCCAGGGTGTGGGGCCCATCAATCACTCTTACATCGCTAGTGAGGGGCTTGAGGTATCATTTGTTCTTCGTAGTTTCCTATTTGGCCTCATAAAACATTTTTCCTCTTAAATGTATGGGACCGGCGATTTTGGTAATGCTCAGCTCTCCTGAGGGATACAAGTAAACAACACATTCCATGTTTCTCAACATGCATGGGTGATTAACCATTCTATTTATTGTGTTCTTTGTGCAATGTATTTTTACATAATTTCCTTCTCTTTCTGTGTTGTGTATACTCTGTGTAATGTATTTTTACATAATTTCCTTCTCTGTCTATGTAATGTATATTTTTTGTAATGCATTCTCCATCTGGTGCAATGTAATATTTGTGAGGTTCTATGCCACATACCTTACATTTTATTTTTATTTTGAGGATCAATATCATATGATAGTTGTACCTTCGTATGCGTTTTTGTTGAAGGTTCCACCGTGTTCACGATTTCATTTGTAAGTTATGTGAAATCCCTTAAATTTCTCACTCGAGTTAGAGGGGTTTTTGAGTTTATTCTATGTTGTCTATCAATATTCAAGCCCGTATTATTTTATGTTCCTTCCCAGTCAGATCGTGGTCGAAAACACTATAACTATAAGTCAAACCCTATGACATTATCTTTGTTTTGGTTTTAAAACTGAACAAGGGTCGTGACACTCGCGACCCTTGTTGGGAGGGTACTGTAAAAGAAAATAATCTCTAGCCCAGAGGACTATATGGCCAGACCCTGTTGAAAGTGGCGATCAAAAGATTACAATGTTATTATTACACTCTAGGATTCATCCAAAGCCTTCGAAAATTATTATGTTGGTTGACGTTGTTACAGACTTCACGATTGTTGAAACTCTATAGATAAAATTATAATTACACTATGTACATGGATGACAACATTAAAACGCTCTTATTCACTTTTTTTTCTTTTGAAAATAGATACATCACTTCTTTGTATTCGCTAGTTATAAAATTTCTCTATCGAGAAGAATCGTGCTTTGTCCCACGACCACCTCGGTAGTGGCCTTTACTTGATCGATCGTTTGGTACAGTTACAAATAAATCGTTTACGTAAATTTAAGGTTTTCTTATTTTCGACAAATCTTTACTAACAAAAGAAAAGGTATCCTTATTTATTACATGTTATACCGTAAGATTGTATTCATTTGCCACATCATTTATTGAATGTTTGAGGAAATATAATCGTAGGGTTTGGACATGTTTTTGTGTTGTTAAAATTTAACCTATGAATTAGGTTCTTACTGTAATTTTCATGAACTCAGTTTTCATTATTTTCACTTCTGTAAATGCTACTTGATTTAACATTTCTTGCTATGATTATTACCATATATATAATATGATCAGATTGCATATCGTGTGTCCCTGTCATTACTTATTAATTAACACTTTATTTTTTGCAAGAATTATCCTTGTCAGAATTCCATCTGTGTATTATGGAACAAAAGAATAGTTTTCTTTTAAATGTTACTTTCTCGATGGTAATTTATTTCCGTTCTATATCCCTTTACATGGGGTTTGGAAATTTCGTCGAGGTAATATTTATTAGTTAATTGGTACTATTTTTTGTTGTTTATTAACTCCACCCCTCTATTAAATTGTTTATTGGCCCAATCTTTCTCTTTGATTACAATTTGTATTTTGGGGTAATTTTTTTTCACTTTGTTAGAAAAACATGATCACGAAGAAATCAAGTAAAACAAATGTGGAAATAAAACACATAAGATACAAAATACAATAGAGACACAAATATACGTCGTTCACCCAGTGTGGGCTACGTCCACCATAGAAATTTCCATGTCATTCCTTTATTATTATCCAACAACTGAAGGGATACAAAATATAACTCACCCATTGTAACTTCCTTTTCTTTATCTCACAGTCTCCTCACTCAGAATACAATATTTACAATGATACATAGTCGCAATACATTTCACTCATAAAAGAGGGTTTCCTTCTAGGAAAAAAAAACCTATCATAACTTCTACCATCAGACTTGTGACCTTATAATGAATGGTCCAAATTTACTATGAAATTACAATTTAAATTTACAAGGAAAATTTTCCTTCAGGGGCTTCACCCTTGAACTCCTTTCGTGGGCCTGCTTTCCCCCAGACCCCGAAACAAGGGTAACCCTCCCTTGCACTCCCCCACGTGGAGGAGTGTACATTCTTCCAGGGTGTAAAGTCTTCATTGGGTATAAACATGGTTGAAAAAAAAAAATTAATCAGGAAGATAATCAGGCTCCATGACCAACATACTTTACAATGAAATATGTGTACAGGGATACACAACTATAGAACTTGATTCAAACTCTGTTTCTTATTTTAATTCTTTCCTAAGTAAATAAAATTTTCATATATATCAATGATGATGGGTCCCTTTGTCTTGTGAGGGAACTCATCAGATGAATTTCACACCCACTCCCCTTCCTTGTTCTTGGGAAATTGCTTCGCAAGGCAATGAAGATACTCCAATATGAAATAGAGATCGAAGATAAGTATACTTTGACTCTTTTTATTTATCTCATGATTTAATGTTTTTTACATTAGTAAGTTACTAACACGACCGAATGGCTCTTTTGCATATTGGGGAGAAAACAATACACTTAATGAAATAAGCGACCTCACCAGAAAAGGTATTCGGGTTCCATATCTCTTCCACCATTCCATGCACGCACACACATACATTTTTATATAGTCTTTTAAATCTCTATTTAGAATAGATATGGAGTTCTTAGGTCTATACAAAACATGGGTCAACGACCAATTTTTTGTAATAAATATATATTTATTTTTATCAAGTACCATGTGATCTACTATATCATATATATTTGTTTTTATAATAGATAAAAGAATGTGTTGGGAATTTTATTCTTTATACTCATCATAATAACATAAAATTCAATATAGTTTGTTTATACTTTTGTTTCTGAGGTATTTGATTATATATAGGAATGAACAACAATCAAGAAAACTAGATATATCATGGCCAATAGGCACATGTACACTATATATATATAAATATGTGTGTGTGTGTGTGTGTGTACTAAGCTTTAATAAAACTCCACTACAAGTATTTTCACATAGTGGAAAATCCCAAACTATTATGGCTATACAGTGCACTTAAACAGAGTCAACTCATAACTATAGTAATATAAAGCATGGCATCAACTACATAACATCAACAATATAATATCAATATTATAACATCAACAATTTGAGTACATAGATGAGATACATATATGAAGAATGATGCTGGAAAAAAAATGGAACAACCATGTTCCATCCAACTGTAAAACAAAACAACCACGATCACTTGTCCTGATCACCCCCTAGCCTGACCATGACTCCATAAGGGAAAACTGAATCACAATCCTCAGACACTGTCACCTTCAACAGTTCTAAAAATACTATGCCTCACACAAGATGTGCTGATAACAACAAAACAATTCTCAATACCCTAATGTACTAAGTAGCGTCGTGCCTCCCACATATGTTGTATATGTCTTGTGCCTAGGTATTTCCAATCCTTTCCCTCCTTGGGGAAATTCAGACCTTTAAAAATACATGATTTTTAGGGGCTACTAGTGACAAAATTCAACTTCTACCACTTCTAAAAATCAACTATGAGTTAAATCAAAATTGTTCCCCACTCAGGAGTCATAGTTGGCTATTTTTAACCTGGTTGTTCCATTTGTCTTCAAGCATTTAATTTATTAAGACATTTTTCTCATACATATGTCCATTAAAAGAGGACAATTCAGAAAATCAAACCTTTTCCCAATATTCATAAAAAAATAATTACAAAATCCAAGATTCTAAATTTAGATTTTCCATAAATGGAAATTTATTCTTAAATTCAGATTTTCCAAAAATGGAAATTTATTTCTAAATTCAACTTGGAATTTAATTTCTGATAATTTAAGGATATCAAATCCTCTCCGCCTTAATTAAAACATCGTCCTCAGTGTTCAATCATCTCTCAGAATAGTATCAGATAAGATTTATGCATATCTTCTTTGAATTCCCAAGTGGCCTCCTTAGGACTAAAGTGCTTTTATTGCACTTTTACATGGGTGATGGCTCTGTTCTAAAGTAAGTTTTCTTTTCTATCTAGAATGAAAAAAAGGGTCCACTTGGAAGTCCCCTTATGGTCCCACCTGCACCATGTTCCAATCAATTATGTGAGTAGGATCATGAATATATATTTTTAATAACGAAACATGAAAAAAATTATCAAGTTTTAATTTTGCAGGAAGTGCTAGTTGATATGCCACAGGTCTGATTCAAGTTAAAATCTCTAAGGGGCCTCAAAATATTTGTGCCAACCTGGACCAACTTCCTATATTTAAAGAGATTCTTCTTTTTTTTACTTTTAGATATAAATATTCCCCAATTTAGAATTCCCAATGTCTTCTTTTTAGATCTGCATAGATTTTATGTCAGTCTTGTGCCTCTTTCAAGTTCTTTTGTACCCTTTTTACCATTCTTTCCATTTCTTGTAGCATTTTCAGTCCCACCATGATACTGTCAATTGGATTATCCCAACTAATCGGGGTTGTGCATTTCCTTTTGTATAATACTTCGAAGGGACTCATCTTAATTGATTCCTAATAACCATTATTATATGTGAACTCAACTAAGTGTATATACTCTTCCCATTTAGTTGGTTTTGTTCTTAGGTACATTCGTAACATGTCTTCGATAATTTGGTTTGTTCATTTTGTTTTCCCATCAGTTTGTGAATGGTAACTTGTGATGAAATTCAAATTAGTACCCAAACCTGCAAACATATATTTCCAAAAATTGGATGTAAATTTGACATCTTTATCTAAAATCACCATCTTAAGAATTCCATGCAATCTAAAAATTTATTTCATAAAACATTCAACGATATTAATCGCTTTGTAAGTTGATTTCAGAGGTATAAAATCTGTATATTTACTTAGTTTATCAATCACTAACATAATTGAGTCATTTTGTCTTTGAGTCTTACGCAAACATGTGATGAAGTCCATCGCAATAATTTCCCATTTCCATTTGGGTATAGGAAGATGTTTTAACATACCTCTCGGATGTTGGTGCTCAACCTTTACATGTTAACAATCTAAACATTTAGACAAATATTCAACTGTTTAATTTTTAATGTTAGGCGAATAAAATTGTTTCCTCAATGTTGTTATCATTTTCTGGTATCGTGCATGACCAGAATACGATTTTTTATGCAACTCATCAATAATTTTCATCTTTAAATCAATAGACTTAGGTACTCATAAAATGTTATTGAACCTTAAAAACCCATTTTTATCTATAATCAGATCTGTTTTGTTTAGATTCTTTCCATTTCCTTGCAATTTTGTTGTTGTTTTGATGTAATTTTCATAATTACTTCCTGGATATTTTATTCTAAGTTTGATATCGTTTTATACTGTGTTGATAATTATTTCATAAATCCTACTAGTCCTTTGACTTAGTGCATCTACAACCTTGTTTTTCTTACCCTTGATGTGTTGTACTTCAAAATAAAACTCACTTAAAAAGGACAACCATCTCGCTTATATTGCATTGAGATTTGGTTGAATCTATATGGATCTGCTACTTTTAGGATAGGTGTTGTAGTTAACAGTCCTTTTAGATTATCAAAAATGTCTTGACGTTCCTGTGACCAATTAAACTTTATTCCCTTTTTTTGTAGTGATGTAATTGGATATGCAATTATGTAAAATCCTTCAATAAACCTCCGGTAATAACCGTTAATCCCCATAAATGACCTTATGCATGCTACATATTTAGGAATAGGCCATTCCATAATGGCTTTAATATTTTTCGAGTCCACTGCAATACAATCCTATGATATTACGTTCTGTAAATACTATATCTTTATTTGGTGGAAATAACTCTTATTATACTTAGCATATTACTTATGTTCTCTTAAAGTCTATAGTACTAATTTGAGATGCTCTTCATGTTCTTGTTAAATTTTTTAATAAACTAAAATATCATCGATAAAAAACAATGCAAATTTATCCAGTTATTGGTTGAATATACTATTCATCAAGCTCATAAAGGTTTTTGGTACATTAGTAAGTCCAAACAAAATCACTACAAATTCATATTGTCCATAATATTTTCTAAATTTTGTTTTGGTTAAATATTCATGTGTTATCCTAACCTAGGGATAACTAGACCTCAAATCTATCTTAGAGAATATCGTTCCTTCTACAACCAGCTCAAAGAGATCATTAATTCTAGGTAAAGGAAACTTATTCTTAATCGTCATTGTATTCAGTTGTTGATAATCAATACACAGTCTCAAAGTTCCATCTTTAATTTTAACAAATAAAATTGGTTCCCCCTAGGGTGAAACACATGGTCTGATATATTCTTTATCTAACAATTCTTGTAACTGAATTTTATTTATTTTAATTCATGTATACTCATTCTATAAGGTTCCTTTGACATCGGGGTAGATCCAAGTAGTAGATTGATAGAGAAATCTATCTCTCTCCTTGGATATAGTTTTGGTATTTCTTCTATGAATACATCTTTGAACCCATGTAGGACTGCAAAGTCTTCTAAAATTGGTTTTCTTTCTTCACCTAAGATATTAGTTACCTGAACAATATATACTTGGAAACCCTTATTAATACATTTCTTAAATTGCATTGCTGATATTTTCTGTAACGCTCCCTCGGCCTTAATCCCACTGGCCGGGAAAAATGCTACTGTGCGGAAAACCATCACTCTCATAATTAATTAATAACATGCATTTAAGTCATATTAAACACATTTAACTCAGAGTAAGCACAAGATTACTGCTAACATAAATAATCCTTGGCATTAACAATAATTCATATGAACAACATAATACATGATACAAATAAGCATCACAGACATGCATATACTTATAAATTATGTACAAAATTAACACTTATCTTGTATTACTGTCATAATTCCACCAACCACATGCAGGCCTTCCATGAACCTCCCAGCCTTAGACCATGTTTCTCATCACTCTTAGTAGTGGGTCACCCCCGAGATGGGACTAAGCTCCACCCAAGACAAGGAATCCTAGTCTAGGCTGAGGTTATAGGAAAACTGTACAGGACAATCAGAAGGATTCTTCCCAGGATGCCTTCTTACGCCCACTACTCACGGAATCTCATTCCCCACATGCCTATTTCACCCGGGAGTATACACATTCACAAGCACAGTCCATCACTGCTTCAGCTCAGTGATCAGGAAGTCTTAGAGATTCGTAGATGGTGCTGGACTCTCCCTAGAAGAATACCACTTCCCAGCAAACTCCTTCACCTGGAAAGAGTGTTACACATAGGCCAGACAACCTATTTCCTTCAACTCGATTTCCATCACATTCAAGTAACCACGAGGCTCCACACGAACATACAATGGTCTACAAGCCACACGTAGTCAAGCATTGTGCGACCACAACAGTCCACTGGAAACACAGACATGCGCTTCACAAAACTGGTGATAGACATATGCTACAGCATAATAAGGCTTACCAATTATGGGACATTCAGTTTTCCCCAACCAACAATATAGGACAGACTCACGGCTCAGGTTTCGGGGATGCATGAGGGTGTACAGAGATCCCACGTAGAGACTTAATGGTTCAGGTAAGGATTCCCTAGAACAAACACCGAAATAGAGGTCGATCCTAGACACCCGCGAGTTCAGATGGAGGATGGAGAATGGGAGTTCAAACAAAGACTCGACGATTTTGACAGAGGGTGTACCGGCTCCTCCAGAAATCAACACAGAATTTTTTTGGTTTTTCCCCCCAAGTTGTGTGAGGGTATTCTTGCAGAGGTCATCAAGGATTTCTGGTTCAGACAGTCAATGGTAGAATGGAGAAGGAACCCCCAACACGACTCACTTCTCTGGTTTTAACTACATGCACTTGGGTCAACGCATGTCACCCATGATGATGCATGCACTCCATCAACATGCGTTCCTCTCCAGGAACTTAGGACAAAACAAATATTTCACATGGCTTTTGGAATAATATTAAAATATTATTCCCAAGGACATAAGCCCCTAGGCTTAGCCCCTCTTTCCAACCTTCCATCCCCCAATCCCTTACCCACTCTGTGGAACCTTAGTCCCCCATCACTCATTCATCATGTTCGGTCTGCACACATCAATGTTTATATTTTTATTAATGTTCTACATGATTACATATACAAAAGCAGGCTCTCAGCTTTAACACTTAGGCTCTCCGGCCTAATAACACATTAGCCCACCAGCTTATATAAACTTGGCTCACTAGACTATAAAACATAATTACAATTCATAATGTAAGATTTACACTTCATAGACATGATTTACAATAGGGCTGGGCCTTGGGGACATTACAATCCCCTCCCCTTATTTTTGCATTGTCCTCAGTGCAAATTTACACTGCATCTGCAAGATTTTCAAAATTTTCAAAAAGATGAGGGTACTCTACCTGCATAACATATTCATGCTCCCATGTCACATCCTTAGGACCGTACCAGGTCCACTGGACCTTTACAAGCCCTATAGATTGATTCTGGAGCTGTTTGTTTTTCCTGTCCAATATGTGCACATGATGCACTTGCAGGACACCTTGTTCCACCTGAATCACATTCCAATCGATAACATGATTAGGATCTGGTATATATTTCTTAAGAAATGAAACATGAAACACATTATGTACAATCATAGATGTAGGTAATGCAATCATATATGCAATTGGCCCAATCCTTTCCAGGATTTCAAATGGCCCACAAAATCTGGCTGCCAACTCGGCGCAACTTCCCAGCTTCATGGGAACTCCTGTTAGCTTTCACTTTCAATAAAACATGATCACCCACTTTGAACTCTCTATGGGTTTTGTTCTTATCAGTATAACTTTTTTGTCTGTCCTGGGCAGCTTTCAAATTCTGCTTAATTTTTATCATTTGGTCCTCCATCTCCTTGAGCAACTCTGGCCCAACTACTGTTCTATCAGCTGGATTATCCCATCTCACTGGAGTATTTCACTTTCTTCCATAAAGTGCTTCAAATGGGCTCATCTTCAACGATGCATGATACCCATTGTTGTAGGTGAATTGTACCAAGTCCAGGTAGTCTTCCCATCTTGATGGTTTGTACATCACATACATTCTCAGTATGTCTTCTATTACTCTGTTCACCCTCTTTGTCTGTCCATCAGACTCAGTATGATAAGATGTACTAAAGTTTAGATTCGTTCTGAATCCTTTGAACAATTCTTTCCAAAAATTCAAGGTGAATTTCAGGTCTTTGTCAGACACAATCATTTTAGGAACTCCATGCAATCGTGCCACTTCCTTCATGAAAATTTCAGCAACATATGCTTCCTTGTGAGTAGTTTTCAGTGGAATAAAATGGGAAGCTTTTGTAAGCTCATCCACCACCACCATGATCGAATCATGCAGCTTGGTTTTTCTGGGCAATCCCATAATAAAATCCAGCATTACTGCTTCCCACTTCCACTCAGGAATGGCTAAAGGTTCCAGCAACCCTATTGGGTGCCTATGCTCAGCTTTAACTTTCCGACACTCCATACATCTGGTTATGTATTCAGCGATCTCTCTCTTCATACCCGACCAAAAGTAATGGCTCTTGACCGTTGTTATTGTTTTCTGATATCTAGGGTGCCCTGCATAAGGCACATTATGCATCTCCTGCAAAATCATTTGTTTCAAGCACTGGACATTGGGTACAAAAACTATGTTCTTGTACAACAGTATTCCATCTGTTTCCAATTTATAAACTTCCATCTTCTGTGGCATCTTACCCTATTGTAGCTTGGCTACCAATTTTCTGTACTGTAGATCTACAATTGCAGTCTCTAGAATTGTACTTTTAATATTAGTCTGATACATGCTAATGGTTGTAGCATGTAATTCATGCACCCTCTTACTGAGTGCATCAACCACTTTATTCTCCTTTCCTTTGATATGCTTGATCTGAAAGTCGTACTCACACAGAAATTCCAGCCACCTACTTTGTCTAGCATTTAAGGTTGGCTGATCAAAAAAATATTTCAGGCCATTGTGGTCTGTTATCAATTCAAATATCCTTCCCATGAGGTAATGTCTCCATTTCCTCAGAGTGTGAACGATTGCTGCCAACTCCAAATCATCAGTGGAATAATTATTTTCGTGCTCTTTCATCTTCCTGGACTCATAATAGACTACAAATCCATTCTAACTGAGAACTCCTCCTAACCCTTCTTTACACGCATCTATGACCACCACGAAATCCACATTTGGATCTTCAATCCTCAAGATTGGAGCGTTGGTTCACAGTTGCTTCAATCGCTGGAAATGTTTCTTATACTCTTCAGTCCACTGAAACGTTTTCTCCTTCCTTTGCAAGGAAGTGATAGGGTGAGCTATCTTTGAGAACCCTGTGATAAACTTTATGTAATAGCCCACTAGACCTATAAAGGATCTAACTTCTGCCACATTCCTTGGCGCTGACCATTCTTTGATGGCCTCAACTTTTTTAGGATCCATGACGATCCCTTCTTATGAAATAATGTTCCCCAAGTAATGGATCTTCCTTTGATAAAACGAGCATTTGCTCAACTTGGCATACAACTGGCATTCTCTCAACACTTGCAGCACCAACCTCAGGTGTTGTTCATGCTCTTCCTCTGACTTGGAATACACCAAAATGTCATCTAGGAAGACTATGACAAACTTGTCAAGATAGTCCCTGAATGCACCGTTCATCAAGCACATAAAAGAAACAGGTGCCTTCGACAGCCTAAATGGTATCACTGTGAACTCGTAATGACCATACCTTCTTCTAAAGGAAGTCTTGTTGATGTCTTCATCCTTTATTCTTACCTGGTGATATCTTGATTTGAGAGCTATCTTCGAAAATATTTTCGCACCTTTCCACTGATCGAAAAGATCATTAATCCTCAGCAGAGGATACTTGTTCTTGATAGTTACTTTGTTCAACTATCTGAAATCATTACACAAGATCAATGTTTCATCCTTCTTATTCACGAACAGGACTGGGGCACTCCAATATGACACGCTTGGGTGAATGTACCCCTTCTTTAGAATCTCTTCAAGTTGCAATTGCAACTCTTTCAGCTCTGGCATACTCATTCTATAAGGAGATTTTGACACTGGAGCTGCTCCAGGCATCAAATTTATAGAGAAGTCGATATCTTTCTTCAGAGGTAGTCTGGGTACCTCCTGAAATATGTATTCAAACTTTGTTAGTACCGCATGGTCTCCAATATTTGAGACTTCATCTTTGGATTTTTCCTCCACACGGGCTGCAAACAATTGACAACCTTTTCTGTAGCACTTCTTCAACTACATTGCTGATATTTCTCTAACAATAACAGCTCTAGGAATTCCTTGGATTGTTTTTCGATTTCCCTCCTCATCCAAGTATGTAAATTCCTTGTTACGACAGTCCAGGAGGGCATGGTGTTGGTCCAACCAGTCCATCCCTATTAAACAGTCATAAGAGCCTAAAGGCAAAATATTCAAATCGTCCTTCGTTCTCAGTCCATTCATGTCTACAGGACATGACTTGACTAACTCTATGACTTTCCTCTTAGTTCTTGTAGCTATCTGCACTACCCAAGACTTTTCATGTTTTCTTCTTATCAAATGCAAACTTTCCACCACACTAGGATCTACGTAACTATGGCTAGCCCCTGAATCAATTAAAATAATAAATGGTGGGTTGTTAATCATACCTTCCACTTCAATCAAGTCCGACTGAAATTCATCTTGCTTGTTGTCCATGGCCGCATATATCCTTGGAATTCTACTGCCCATGTCATCCACTGTTTCAGTTTGTTGAACATTATGGAAAGCTCTTTATTTTCCATTTTTATGGGGACAATCTCTATACTTGTGGTTCTCTTTACAGCCCCAACACTGAATGGGCGTCTGTCTTAGCCTTTGTTCTCCCACTTCAGCCATTCTCATCTCTCTAAACGATGGATGTCCTTGAGGACTATTTCTGAAAAAGGGAGGTTTGTTTTCCTTCTACCTCTGTTCTTTCTTAAACTTCTTCTGGTCATCCCAAGCCTTCTGAAAGGTAGGATTTTATCTTTGTTGTTCATATAAGAATTTCTCTCTTCTTATTGTTTCTTCCCTAGTCTTAGGATCATCATACTGAATCTTGTCACCAATGGGAGGTGGAAGTCTACTCAGATACCTCTGAATCTTGACAGCCTCATCTTTGATTAATGGAACATACTTCAGTAGTTCCAAAAACCTTCCTTCGTATTAATCAATGGTCATGATGCCCAGCTTGAGTTCGAAGAACTCCTTCATCTTTCTATCATAGTTTCTTTTAGTCAGGTATTTCTTCTCGAAATACCTCTTGAAATCCTTCCATGTGATATCCTTCTCTCTAACATGTTGCACCTGCACAAGTTGATCCCACCACATGGATGCTTTTCCTTTTAGTTGATACATCACAATTCTTCCTTCTGCATGAGAGGAATAATTTTGCAGTTTGAAATATTTCCTCATGTGAAGCAACCATGTTTCGACATCTTCCTCCTTATGTTCTCCATCAAACGTAGGAGGCTTAATCTGTTAAGAACCAAACATCAATATAGCATAGAATAACCTCAAGAAAAGTACTCAATGCCTTGAAAAAGAGATAATTTTAGATAATAAGCCTCTTCGAGGGGGCAACCTCCTTTTACCCCACTTAAATGTTCAAGTACAAGATGATTCAAAATGAAAATGTCTCCTTGGTATATATAG
>ML776606.1:949515-963457 GCA_009831015.1 Picea engelmannii
TGTGATTGGGTCCTTGCCATCAAACTTCCTCATATCAATCTTAGGAACGTGGTTGGTCTTCAAACCAAAGTTGGAGTTTCTCCATTCTTGATTCACCTTCCTTGTGTCCTCATCATGAATTTCATGAAATGCATTTTCACTTTCAGTTGTCTCCTCTGTTACGAAATTTTTCAATACTTCCATGATCTCCCCTTTTAAACAATCTATCTTAGTATCCAACTTAGCTTCCATTGAATCCATCTTAGTATCCAACTTAGCTTCTATTGAATCCATCAACTTAGCTTCCATTGAATCCATCTTCTTTTGTAGTTCATTTATGTCCCTACGCATCTCTTCACCTTCATCAAGAGTCGAATTAGGATTTTCTGGAGGCTTATTTGGTGTAGAAGGTCCCTTTTTCGGTGGCATGTTAGCCAAGTATCACTTTTGAATCTTGATTTTGAGGCGGTTCTACTAGACAATATTTATTATGTTCTATCTCCCAAGTTTCAGCCCTTCTGGGTATGAAAATTTATTTTAGGTAGTTCTTTGATATTTCTTCTCTGCAATTCCATAGGTCTGATCAAAATTGGATGTGCCAAGTTGAATTTACGGTAACTTCCTCACAACTTGCCGATTTTTTGCCTTTCCAAGAGATCTCAATTGTATAGCATGCCCCACACAAAATAATTGATATCAAATTCTGAAACTTGCACCCAAAATACTACATACTGTTCACTATCCAATGAAACTTGTCCCACTCAATTTGGATACTCTAGCAAGAAGTTATGATTGTTTTACCTGGAACACCTTCTTGAGACTAGTCAATAGGACTAGTCAGATACCCTATCTTACACAAGGTGTATCTACAATATTATGATGACCCAGAAGCTGAATGTTTTACCACAGATACCTTACTAATTTCTATAATTTTTCTCTGGATTTTAGGGTTTTAAACGTTACAGAATTTTTTTTATAGCGAAAGTTCCACAATGACCCATTTCAGGATGATTCCAGAACCCTATCTTGTATAGGCTGTATATCCGAAAGTATAAGCCCTCAGGAGCTGAATTTTGAACCCAACGTACCTTGATCCGTCTACTAATTTTTCTCCAAGTCGTTCCTTCTAAAACATTGTAGAAAAAAAGTTATAGCGAAAATACCATGGTGTCTCAGATGTAGCAGCGAAACCCCAAGACCTTGAGCTCTGATACCATATGTTAAGAACCAAACATCAATATAGCATAGAAAAACCTCATGAAAAGTACTCAACGCCTTGAAAAAGAGATAATTTCATATAATAATCCTCTTCAAGGTGGCAACCTCCTTTTACCCCACTTAAATGTTCAAGTACAAGATGATTCAAAATGAAAATGTCTCCTTGGTATATATAGGAGACTAGGAGGTATAATTACAACTAATGGCTTAAAGACGATATAAATAAAATCACATTACTAATCTAATATGCCCCAATTAAGGGTTAATGAGACAATATTAGGGCTTAACATAATCTTGTTCATCTCCCATTATCATTCATCCACTCCAGGTCATCGGTGTTTTCTGGTAGGGGATAGGCTTGAACTACTGTGTGCTTCCCTACTAGAATGCTTTGGGGAGCGACGAAGATGTTTGTTGAAACTCCTTGATCTTTTTTTTCTCTAAAGGGTCCTGCGACTCCCTGTTTTTCTTGTGTCACTCTCATTTTCCAATTTCTTTTCTATTCTTTACAGGCTCTTTAACATCCTTAAGTTGAATTCACCCTGTTGATCCCTGACCCTCGTGAGCTTTCGACTATCGACTCGACAAGCCTGGGCATCTTTCTACAATATTTCAATGATTTTCATCAGATTCCCTTCCTTATCCAATTCTCTTCCCTACCCATTGGAGATCGATCCTTCAATTCCCAAGTTGACATCCCTTCCTTCTCTTTCATTCTCTGAATTGGAGGCAATCATCACCTCTTCCATTTCTATACTCAACGTCGATTCATGTCTGTCCTAACACTCGTTGAAATGTGCACACACACAATGTGCAGTCCACCGAATTTTTTCAGGCCTTAAACCCTTAATAAAACTACAAAATTCATAAACCAACACGAATAATAAAATGTTTTGGTTCCATGAATTTTCTAAGATTTTTTTGGCTCTACAATTTTTGGGTGATAGCTCTGTCTTTCTTAGACCCTACCCTTGTAACCAAAGGTTGTGACCAAATGCTAGACTACTAGGTGCTACTCGGGGTTTCCGTCACACACCAACTACGACAACTATATATATATATATATATATATATATATTGGTATTTTCTTTGAGGGACAGAATCCTTGAATTTCTACAGGGCCTAGCACAGACCATCCGTTCCCTTATCCTCCTCCAAGCAACCACAACTTGGCCTTAGCGCAAGCACCTTTCACAACTCGTGATTTCACGAGTTGGAGTGTTGATCCCTCGTGCTCCTCCTTTGCAAATCACTGAAACACAAAAGGTCAACGTTACATGGACTTTGCCAAAGAGACGCGTACACACCACTTATCTCCTCTGCTATACTCTACTTATGAGCTGTGTCGCTACCGCACGTCACATGAGACCTCGACTCTCGGTGTTTCGCGTCATTAGCAATCAAGGTGCAACTCCTTCACCCTTCGAAACCTTGAAACACGATAAGTCAACAATGGGTTGACTCTTTCCCAGGCGACATGTGTCCACCACTTGTCAACCATGTAGTCCCCACCTAATGGATGTGCTGCGTGTTCGTATGATCCCTCAACGCTCGGAACTTCGCGAATTCACAAAAAGAAAATCTTTCAACCCCTAAACTCCTGATATGCAACACCCCGTAAAGGTTTTGATCCAACGGTGCTCCCATGGATTGGATCTGATGGTATGGATCTCCTTCCCTGCTCCTCGCAACTTGGAACTTTGCGAAACCAAGAATTTGGTCTTCTCTCCAAACTCATGAACCCTGAATTCGCGAAATGATCCAACAACGTGGGTTGAAACAAGATCAATGACTCATATTGACCACGATCAACGATTCACATTGATTCTTGATATTAGGGTGGTGAGTTCGTCCAACTCCTAACCACCTTAGAACTCCATTGGATCCTACGGTCCTCGCAATTTTGGGAGCTCTCCATGGAGAATTTTGACCGCGCGATTCACTCCTCAATGACTTATTCCCAACGACTAAGTGTTCTCCCTTCTGAACTTAATTTCTATGTGATGGTTTCGATCTTCGTCTCCCCTTGAATACTTCAAAAGTGTTATCCCTCCTGAGCTTTATAACACAGTCAAATAGTCCGTTGAAACTTAGAAACATTCTAAGGTTTGAAATTAGTCCTCCAGACACAAATTCTTCTCAAAACCTTGGTCCAAAGACCTCTTATCTGGCCCATCCAAGCTCAGTGTTAAAACTAGGCTCTGATACCAAACTCTAATGCTCCCCTGGCCTTAATCCCACTGGCTGGGCAATATGCTATTGTGAGAAACACCATCATTCTCATACTTAATTAATAACATGCATTTAAGTCATATTAAACACATTTAACTCAGAGTAAGCACAAGATTACTACTAACATAAATAATCGTTGGCATTAACAATAATTCATATGCACAACAGAATACATAATACAAATAAGCATCACAAACATGCATATACTTATAAATTAAGTACAAAATTAACACTTATCTTTTATTACTGGCATAATTCCACCAACCACGTGCAAGCCTTCAATGAACCTCCCAGCCTTAGACCATGCTGCTCATCACTCTCAGCAGTGGGTCACCCCCGAGCTGGGACTAATCTCCACCCAAGGCAAGGAATCCTAGTCTAGGCTGAGGTTACAGGAAAAATGTACATGATAACCGAAAGGATTCTTCCAAGGATGCCTTCTTATGCCCATTACTCATGAACTCTCATTCCCCACATGCATGTTCCACCCAGGAGTATACACCTACACAAGCACAGTCCATTAGTGCTTCACCTCCCTGTCTGGGTCTCGACAAGAGGTCGGATCCGAAAGTCTTAGAGCTCTGTAGCTGCTGCTAGACTCTCCCTAGAAGAATACCACTTCCCAACATACTCCTTCACCTGGAAAGAGTGTTACACATAGGCCAGACAACATGTTTCCTTCAACTCGATTTCCAACATAGTCTGACAACCATGAGGTTCCACACAAACATACAATGGTCTACAAGCCACACGCAGTCAAGCACTGCGTGACCACAACAGTCCACTAAAAACACAAACATGGGCTTCCCAAAACTGGTGACAGACAGATGCTACAACATAACAAGGCTCAACAATTACGAGACATTCGGTTTTCCCCAACGAACAATACAGGAAAGACTCATGGCTCAGGTTTCCAGGATGCATGAGGGTGTACAAAGATCCCACGTAGAGACTTAACGGTCTAGGTAAGGATTCCCTAGAACAAGCACCGAAACAGAGGTCGATCCTGGACACCTGCGAGCTCAGACGGAGGATGGAGAATGGGAGGTCGAACACAGAATCAAAGGTTTTGACAGAGGTTTTAGTGTCTCCTCCAGAAATCAACACAGACTTTCTTTGGTTTTTTCCCCCGAGTTGCGTGAGGGTATTCTTGCAGAGGTCATATGAGATTTACGATTCAAACATTCGGTGGTAGAATGGAGGAGGAACCCCCAACACGACTCACTTCTTTGGTTTTAACTGCATGCACCTTGGTCGACACATGTCACCCATGATGCTGTATGCACTCCATCAACATGCGTTCCTCTCCAGGAACGTAGGACAAAACAAATATTTCACATGGCTTTTGGAATAATATTAAAATATTATTCCCAAGGACTTAAGCCCTTAGGCTTATCCCCTCTTTCCAACCTTCCATCCCCCAATCCATTACCCACTCCGTGGAATCTTAGCCCCCCATCACTCATTCATCGTGGTCGGTCTGCATGCAATGATGTAGATATTTTTATTAATGTTCTGCATGATTACATATACAAAAGTAGGCTCCCGGCCTTAACACTTAGGCTCTCCGACCTAATAACACATAAGTCCACCGGCTTCTATAAACTTGGCTCACCAGCCTATAAAACATAATTACAATTCATAATGTAAGATTTACACTTCATAGACATGATTTACAACAGGGCTCGACCTTGGGGACATTACATTTTCCTAACAAAAACTAGTTTTTTGATTCCTTGTACTGTTCTGACTGTATTATTTTCATATTTATATGCAAACGAATTTCCATAACAATTTAATATCACTTTATGTTTTTCTAACTAGTACATTTCGATATTTATATCATAAGACCCCAAAGGTAATACATTCATACTTAAATTTTTACTATGACCATTTATATTGAGTTCACAATTAGAAATGAAATTTGTTACCTTCCTTTTGGTCCCCGTTCCTAGTTGTACTAACCAATATTTAGTATGTTTTACCTTCTTTAACTTGTTCAATTCTACTAAAGATGGAGTAATATAACTTAGACTAGATACTGGGTCAATTAGTATAGAAACATTGTTGAAATGAATTTTACCTTCAACTTCCACAATAGTGGATTGATGATATGCACGTCTTCCATCTAGAGCTGCATTGATCTTATGCATGCTTTCACCAATGTCTCCAACTGTTGAAGTCTCTTCCAGATTGTGGAATGAAGTTCCTGTTGTTGGGTTTAAGCATGGTTTCTCCTCATGTGGGGTTCTCCACACTCCCAACATTTCAACGGTTCTCTCAAGGTGCCCCTGCCTTCTTGAACCCCAAATTAACTGGTTTATTTCCACCTTAAATATTTTTTGTATTAGAGTGATAGTCCTTCCTTTGAAAAACCTTTGCCATGCTACAAAAAGGGGTTGGTTGTTAGCCTTTATTACACTGATTAATTTTATCCTATTTCTTGTCTTTCTAGGCCTTGGGAATTTCATATCTTTGTTTGTAATGATCATAATATATTCAAGCCTTTCTAAATACTTCAATTAAAGACTTAGGATTATCAAATTAAATCATGTCCTTGTAATATTGTGGTAAACAGATTAAGAACCTTTGTATATTTACCTTATATTCCTTGATATACGATACAAAACTCAACTGATCTAGGAATTTATTTATTAGATCATCTAGGGCAATTTGTCCTAGTCTTAGTTCGTAAAATTCCTTAGTCTATCTTTCATAATAATGTTTTGATAAGTACTTCTTCTTGAAATACTTTTTGAATTCTGACCATTCCATTTGTTTTTCTTTCAATTCCTTTGCTAATTTCATGTCTTGCCACCAGATGCTATCTTTTCCTTTTCAGTTATATAAGGCCATTCTAACATTCATATTACTAGAGTAATTATAAATCTGAAAGTATTTTTTAATTTATAAAAACCATGGTTCACATGTTGGTTAAGGTTGGTTGTCATTGATGCCCCACAGCACAAAGGTTTGGGTAATGGACCCAAGATTGTTTGATGTAAATATGACTCATTATTGTCTTCTCATGGTTGATACTAAGTAAATATGGATGAACTCCAAAGTGGTCCCCTTATGGTGAAATCCCTCATGGGAAGATGCTTTGCGGAGTAAGAGAACCCATGCTTAACTGTGGAATAATGAGATGAAGGATAATGAATTTGTCAGGGAAACTATCTTAGATGGATAGTGCTTGTCATTCCATTTCTAGTGGTATATGGAATTCCACACGACTCCTCACAGTTAGAGAGTTATGACCATGTGAAGTTGGAGAACCTAGGTTTGGGTAATGGATCCAAGTTCGTTTGATGGATAATGGTATGATTTTTGATATATTTGAAGGTAATACTATTATATATGGATAGTAAATGTCATTCCATTTCTGGTGGTATGTGGAATGTCACATAACTCCTCACGGTTTCAGAGTTATGGACTTATGAAGTTGGAGGACCCTATTATGTCATCTAGAAGCCCCAAAAGGTCAAAGTAGTCAAAGTGGTTTAAGAGATCTTAGAAGTTAAATAATAAAGTCAAGTAATGAGTGTACTATAATTCAAAGTGAATACAAAATAAATTATTTAAATAATAAATTTAATGGAGAAATTAGAAGTGGGTTAACCCTAAAATAAGGAAAGTGGGCAAAGTGACCGATGTTTTTAAGGAAGCTACTTGGAGAGTATAAATAAGAGGCAAGGCTCTCTCATTTTAGACACACTTGAGAATATTGAATACATATAGGTGTCTGAGGTAACCAAAGGATATATAAGCATAATTTATGATGAAAGTGAAGAAAAGAAGGCCAAAATTCAAGGAAGGATAAATTCTTTTGATGATGCTTTCTAAGGTATGTGTTTTTCAGGTCATCCATTTTCACAATAAATTTTTTTATAGAATGATTTAGACCATGAAATTTCTATTCCATTGAGGAAACATATCCAAGTATATGTGGTACAACATTAATCTTGTGGGTCATAGTATTTTTGGAGTTACACTCCGTGGAAAATAGAGTTTGTGGCTAGTCCTGAAACTAGTCAAAAACAAGTCCAAATTATGTAAGAAAAAATGTGTTGGTTATAGTACAATCTATAGTATTCTGTGTAATATTTTGAGATCAATTAAACAAATATTCTGTGTGGGGCACTCTTTACAAGGTCACTCTCTAGAATAAACCATAATTCAGCAAGGTCTATCATTTTTGCCATAAGTCCTTTTCTGAGAGGTTCCAAGTAGTGAAACTTGGAATAATTTCATAGAAAACACTAAATAACGTTATGTATAAGTTTTGGATATTTATTCATTACAGGTACAAAGTTATGATTCTTTTAAGTTAGGGTTGTTGACTAATCCAAAACTAGTCTTGTGAGACTAAAGAAACATTTGATGAAAATGTTAGTCTCTTGTTGTTAAAGTTGAGGAAGGTTTGTAGGTATGTGATCATATACACCAGGTATATTAGAGAGTTACAAATCATATTTGGATGATGAAATTGATGAGGGATTTTGTTTGAGGTACAAGTTGGGTACATGGTTGAGACAAGTAGTTGATGAGTTGGCACTTACATGAGATGTATAGTTGATGATGTTGGTACATATTGATGAGTACTTGACACATGATTGGTACATACTTGGTACATTGTTGGTTTGACTTGTTTATGGTACAATTTGATTATAGATTGTTTGGTACAAGTTGGTGCATGGTTGATGCACTTGTTTATGGTACAGGTTGATTACAGGTTGAGGTAAAGGTTGATGCATGGTTCAGATTTATTGGTACATATTTATAGTGGTATATCTCACAATGATAGTGTGACATCGGTTCCATCATTCTACTTCTACTTCAGGGTGGTTCAACGGGGTAAGGACAGGTGCTTGTAGCCACCTTCTTGTTGTAGCCAGAGAACATAAGGGGTTTTATCATCCTTATAGTTGTAGCCAGAGAATTGGGGAGTTGGAGCTTCCCTCAGGTTGTAGCCTGAGAAACTAGGGGCTTGGAGCCTCCTTCCAGTTGCATCTAGAAAACAAAGGAAGTTGGTGCTTCCAATGAATGTAATTCTTCAAGACATATAAGATAAAGCATTTTGTGGTTTTCTCCCAATTTGGGTTTCCACGTAAAACACTGGTGTACTATGTATGTGTGTGATTGTTCATTTCTTATTGCGCATTATTGGATAATAATTCTACATTGATATAACACTTGTATTATTTGGAGAAAAATGATTATAATTACATTATTTTTTATTCACCCCCCCTCTATGTAATCCAACATCACCCTCATAACTAGTCTTAGATTATCCATCAAAGGTGGAGGTTTTATCTTTTTGAACTCATATTCTAATTGCTTTACTTGTTTTCTTTTTCTTTCTCTAGATTCTTTATTTTCTGTCATGTATGTGTCTTTGGAATAATTGTCTTGTTTTCCTTTTACATGAATAGAGTTCTTAGAGGAATATTTGTGGACCTATTCTTCTCTTTCATTCTCTTTTGGAATCTTCTTTGTTATTATACTATCTAACAACATTACATTTTTTTCCAACTGGTCTTCTTGTGCTTTCTTCAACTTTTGTGTTATCTTCTTTAAATACCTGTAATTCCATGATAAGATTCCTCATCGTTTCCAATACATGGGTGGTTGAAATTCCCTGAATTTTATTTTTTGGTTCTCTAGGAAGTTGTTGGTTTTGATTCCCCTCAATTCTATCTCCTTCCTCATTCTGCACTGACATTTTCTCAAAAGACAATTTTTTTTCTGTTTGTAATAGTAAATATATTCGTTAGATTTTTCCTTAAAAAAAAATACCATTCTGGTACTGTCGTGAGGTCCAAGCATTGTAACCTACAACTCTAATACCATATGTAGTGTACCCAAAATTTCATTAAAAAATAAATTGTAGGGGAAAACTAAAGTCTATTAAATAACAGTTTCACTATTTATACACATAGTAGTTTCACTCCATTGGATTATCCATCCTAAAGTTTGAAGGAGATTTAAACCCAACCTATATCCTACTATTGCATTTCATCATAGCATTTTTATTATATTAGATCCATACATTTAAATACATTGATGAATTAAAGGCTACGACTGTCAAATTCCATAACATGAGCCCTAGGGTTACATCAAACCATTCTATCCATAATATAATAGGTAATAATTTATGTTATAAAACAAGTAAGCGATATAATTCTTGTCAACAAGATTAAAACTTTAAACCGACACAAGGATGAACTAGGAGACATAACTATCAAAGCTATAATCTATGTGTTAGGGTTTATAACACCCATAACAACATAGTATCTTATGATACTGTAACTAATTATGTTTAAACGAGGAAAAAAGATGTACATACAACAATAAACATTGTAACCCTACACATAAGTTAAC
Source organism: Picea engelmannii (assembly GCA_009831015.1). NCBI lineage: Eukaryota > Viridiplantae > Streptophyta > Pinopsida > Pinales > Pinaceae > Picea > Picea engelmannii. The sequence goes on from ML776606.1 coordinate 959,326, forward strand.
ATGGTTTTCCCCGATCTAAGGCTAAACATATACACCCATCGTTTAAGTGTTTCGTAAATCATCCTTGAGGTGGATGACAGTGTTACGTCTGAACCTAGGTCGTTCTAGCCTATAGATATTTAAGTTATGCCTGACCCATTAATGGCAATAGGTCATGACCAATACCCTCTTGAACTGACACTACAGGGAACCACGCAATGTGGGCTCGCCACTTAAATCGATTTCACATGGCTAGGGTGTGGGGCATACCAATCACTCTTAATCCACTAGAAAGGGGCTCGAGGTATCATTCTTTCTTTGTAGTTTCATCTTTGGTCTCGTAAAACACTTTTCTTCTGCACTGTATGAAACCGGTGATTTTGGTAATGCTCAACTCTGGTGAGGGATGGAAGTAAACAATACATTCGAGGGTTCTCCATGCACATGGGTGAGTAAGAGTTATACTTCTTATGTTCTCTATGCAATGTATTTTTACATAATTTCTTTCTATGTATGTGCAGTGTATACTCTGTGTAATGTACTTTTACATAATTTCATTCTCTGTCTATGCAATGTATACTCTATGTAATACATTCTTTGTCTGGTGCAATATAATATTTTCAAGGTTCTATGTCACATACCTTATGTTTTATATTTTTTTTTAGGGAAGATATCGCATGATAGTGGTACCTCTATATGCGTTTTCATTCCAGGTTACATCGTGTTCATGATTTCATTTGTAATTTAGGTGAAATCCCTTAAATTTCTTAATCGGGTTTGAGGGGTTATTGAGTTTCTTATCTATTGGGTATCAATATTTAAGCTCATATTCTTTTGGGTTCCTTCCCAGTTAGACCGTGGTCAGAAACACTATTACTATAAGTTAAACCCTTTGAGATTTTTCTTGTTTTGGTTTTAAAAATGAACAAGGGTCATTCAACCTGTGAGACTTGTCAAGTGCATGTTGTAAAAGAAAATAATCTTCAACACAGAGAACTATACGGGAAGACATTGTTGAAAGTCATGATCAAAAGATTATATTCTTATTCTTACATTCTGGGATTCATCCAAAGCCTTCAAAACTTCCTATGATTGTTCACGTTTTTACAGACTTAACAGTTGTTGAAACTTTGTAGGTAAAATTATAATTACTCTCTCTACATGTCTGATAACATTAAAACGCCCTTGTTCTGGTTTTTTTCTTTGGAAAATAGAAACATCACTTCTTTATATTCTCTGGTTATAAATTTTCTCTTCTGAGAAGACTCATGCCATGTCCCGTGACCACCTCGGCAATGGCCTTTACTTCATCGCTTGTTTGATATAGTTACAAATAAATTGTTTACGTAAATTTAAGGTTTTTTTATGTTCAACAACTTTGTACTAAAAAAAGGAAAGGTATCCTTATTTATTACCTGTTATACCCTAATATTGTATTCATTCACCACATCATCTGTTAACTATATCACGAAAGATAATCATAGGGTTTGGACATGTTTTTGCATTGTTAAAATTTAACCTATGAATTAGGTTCTTACTATACTTTTTATGCACTCAATTTTCATTTGTTGCACTTCTGTAAATGTTGCTTCATTTAACGTTTCTTGCTATGATTATGACCATATAGAAAATATGACCAAATCACATCATGTGCTTCTCTTTCATTACTTCTTAATCAATACTTTCTTTGTTCCAAGGATTATCCTTTTTGGAATTCCATCTGTTTATTATGGAACAAAAGAATAGTTATGTTTTAATGTTAATTTTCCCATGGTAATTTATTTTCTTTCTTTAGTCTTGTACAACTTCTACGTAAGGCAACGAAGATAATCTGATATGCAATTAGGATCCAAGATAAGTATAATTTGAATCTTTTTGTTCATCTCATTCTTTAATGGTTTGTTCATTAGTAAGTTAATAACACAGTCGTATGGATATTTTGCAGGTTGGGGAGAAAACACTGCACTTGACGAAATAAGAAGTCTGAACACAAAAAGTATTCAAGTTCCATATCTCTTCCACCAGTTCATGCATGCACTCGTAGACAATTTTATGTAGTCTTTTAAATATTCATTTAGACGATCTATGGAGTTCTTAGGTCTATGGAAATCCCAAACTGTAAAATGTTGGTAAGAAAGCTATTGTTTGTAATGAATATATATATTTTTTATCAAGCATCCTTTGATCTACTGTACCATATATATATTTTTTTATAATAGATAAAAGAATGGATTGGGAATTTTATTCTTTATAGTGTGCATAATAGCACAAAATTTAATACAATTTATTTATACTTTTTTTCTGAAGTATTTGATTATATACATGAATGAACAATAATCAATAAAACTAGATCTATCATGGCTAATAGGCACATGTACACAATATATATATATATATATATATATATATATATATAGAGAGAGAGAGAGAGAGAGAGAGAAATATGTAATAAACTTTAATAAAACACCACTACGGGTACTTTTACATAGTGTAAAACCCCAAACTATTATGGCTATAGAGTCCACTTAAAAAAATTCTACTCATAAGTATAGTAATATAAATCATCGCATCAACTACATAACATCAATAGTATAACATCAACAATTTGAGTGCATAGCTAAGATACATATTTGAAGAATGATGCTAGAAAAAAATGGAACAACCATGTTCCACCCAACTATAGAACAAAACAACCACCATCACTTGTCCTGATCACCCCCTAGTCTAACCATGACTCCATAAGGGAAAACTGAATCACACTCCTTAGGCACTGTCACCTTCAATAGTTCAGAAAATACTTTGCCTCATACCAGATGTGCTCATAATAGAAAAACAATTCTCAATCCCCCAACATACTAAGCAACATCCTTCCTCCCACATATGTTGTATATATCTTGTGCCTAGGTATTTCCAATATTTTCCCTCCTTGGGTAAATTCACATCTTTACAAATCCTTTATTTTTTGGGGCTTCTAGTGACAAAATTCAACTTATTCCACTTTTAAAAATAAGATCTCAGTTAACTCAAACCTTTTCCCCACTCATGGAGTCATAGTCAGTTGTTTTTAACCTGGCCATTCCATTTGTCTTCTCGCATTTAATTTATTAAAATGTTTGTCTGATAGATGTTTCCATCAAAAGAGGATATTTGGGCAAGTCAAAACTTTTCCCAATAGTCATAAAATAATAATTACAAAATCCAAGATTCTAAATTCGAATTTTTCATAAATGGAAATTTATTTCTAAATTCAACTTGGAATTTAATTTCTAATAATTTGAGGATGTCACATAACCTATATTGGTGTTCTTTATCTAGATCTTGATGTTGAATATTTTGTTAATATCCTTCTCTTCATCGTGATGAATGCTACTAATATTTTCCACCTCTTTCACTAATGTGCACATAATATTCTCATCCACATATGAGGTTCTTTCAACCAGATTACAAAAATCTGTGGCTAGAAGATTCTTTTTCTTTGCGTCCTTCTTATAGTTCTCTGGTTTCATCTCTAGATGTAGTTTCTATAACATTTCCTCAATGTTCCCATCAATATTTCAATTGTTACCATGATTGATAATTTCCTTACATTGTTGTTCAAAGGATGTCCTTTTTTTATCCTTTACCCATTTCCACCTCTTCTTCCCATCCTTGGAATCTTCCTGGTGCTCAGGGTGGATGTTCAAGAATATTCTAGGAAATTCAGTATGTGTCCTAGCCGACACATTTATGTAATGTGTTTTTGGCATTTACTCGCACCATGGTGATCAATACGGTAGGTCCACTTGCATGAGACATAACTTTTGCATACAAAGTTTCGCTGTAGTAATTATTACACCATTGAAAATGTATCGGTGTGTAGATTATAGCCTCTTGGTTCATGCGATGTTTTGTACCATACAAAAGTGTCATTTGATGCCTCAAAATGGTTCTAAAATATTTCAAATAATGTTTGGACCCAACTTTCCAAATTGGAAGTAACCACTAAAATGGATATACAAATTTATTCCTCTAATTGCTTTCACCTATAAAGAATTGAGATAGATGAAAAATAATACAATGATCAAATACAGATTGAAATAGCTATCGAAAAAGTTCCAACGGTAAATACTTTATCTAGCATTACCACTGTAACATCCCCCCAAAAAAAAAAAAA
>ML776606.1:971835-983436 GCA_009831015.1 Picea engelmannii
GGAGTGTTAAATTTTTAATTAAAATAATGTACCAAGGCAAGTGTTTCTCTTCCCTAGGTGCCTAAGGGGGAGAAATTGCCGAATATGGTTCTTAGTCAAATTAATTTGTGAGATGCAAATTAAAAGATAACTTTATGATTAAAGTAAGGGTGAGTGAAGAGACACTAAATCTCAACCACCCATCTAATCTAATACCAGTTGTTAGATTAGAAAATTCCTCACCTTCCCTCATGAGGTTGATTAAGGCAAATGGGCGCACCCATTCTTGGTTGTGGAAAAAATCTTGGTGAGAGGCCAAGAGGCTTTTTGGTGAGATGCCAAGAGCAAGAGGAAGCTCAAGCATTCTTGTTTAGAGAACAAGAGGAGCTCAAGAATTCTTGTTGAGAGAACAAGAGAAGCTCAAGAATTCTTGTTGAGAGAACAAGAGAGAGCAAGAGAGAGGTCGAGCTGAAGAAAAGAGATAGCAGCTACAATTTCTGGGAGTATTGGCATGCATTCCAAGATTGCCGAATAACATTTAGTGGCACAGAAATTGAATCTTAGAAGAGTTTTGGCACGAATTTCGTGATAGTCCGTATAGCATTAATTGACGTACAATTGTACGAATTTCTGGTTCAGAAATTGAGGAGAAAAGCTACAGGAATGTCCAGATAAGTTTGTGTAAATATCTGAAGATGAAAATGTTGTAAAAGAATTTCTCAGAAGCTCATAAATAATACAAAGCCCTCTCTAACTGGTTTTCCCCTTGTGGGTTTTTCCACGGTCGAAGTTAGACCGAATATCTTTGTGTCTATATTTTCTGAGTTTTGCATATTGTTGATATTTTATTTCTGCGTTCAAAACGATGTTCAAAATCCTCATGTTTCAGTTCTGAAATTTATTTCTGTAAAGTTTTTTTTTATATGCTGAAACACCAGGCTGTAGCTTATGCTGAAACACCAGGCTGTAGCTTATGCTGAAACACCAGGCTGTAGCATATGCTGAAACACCACTGTGAGTATATGATGAAACACCAGGCTGAGTATATGTTGAAACACCAGGATTAGTATATGCTGAAACACCAGGCTGAGCTTATGCTGAAACACCAGGCTGTAGCTTATGCTGAAACACTAGGCTGTAGTATATGTTGAAACACAGTGATGAGTCATATGCTGAAACACTAGGCTGTAACATATGATGAAACAATGCTGAAAATGAGTTTGGCATTTAAATTTGACAGAAAAATCAGCGAGACTGAAACTGGGTTGGGATTTTGAAAAATTAACAGTGACAACCTCGGACAGGACCCTGCACACACCTCCGTTAAGGAACTGGACGGAGGGTTGAATGTGACCCTGACAGTTCCACCACCGGTTCTCGCATCGAGTTAATGTGAAGGAGGGAAAGGTTTCAAAACATTACCCTATTACTAACGAAGTTAAGCCCAATTCAATTAGATTGTTACGATTCATTTCGTAAGGGGTAACCCTTTGATTCTGACGAGAAACGACCAACCCTTTTTGTCTTAAAGTGAAAGTGGTCCAAGAACTAAACTTATATGAGTTTTCCTTGTTGGTATAATTTTCAGACTAAGACCCTGATATCACATCCATACCAGGATTGGGACTACTGTCTCTTTGCCTAGAATAGTCTTAGTTTGAAACTATGCCAAAATGCACTATCCCTTATACCTTAGTACCATCTATACGAGAAATCGAAAGATGCTCAGACTTTGGAGTTTACCCTATTAGAATTATTAATACCTCGAATTATATTTTTATAAGAGGTCTTTGAAAGTATGCATGCGATATATTCCAAATATATGTAGCTTCACATAAAAAGGAATTAATGGATAGGAAGTTATATCTATATATATATATATATAGATATATACTAGACTGTATTTTTCAAAGAATAGGGATTGTTTTATTGAATATTGTTAACACGTCCATAATGATAGAAATATAGAAAGTTATTCAATAGGCTAGGAATGATAAGGCCATTACTAGCTACTCTTATGATTACCTTGTAACTTGAATAATTCCAGGAGAGTAAACAAATTAGGAACATAAGACTAGGAAGAGTGGAACATAGATAACGTTTGTTTCTAGAACTTATCTTTACATCTTGGAATATGTGAACTGTAAATAAAGGAAGTTAAGTTAATTGTAAAAAAGAGATTTAATGTCCCTAACAATTTTTTTTTTTATTTTGGTAATTTTGGGGTACATTACATATGGTATCAGAGCAAAGGTTACAACACTTGGACCTTGAACAAGGCCGAAATATTTACTTAGCACATATTTTGTCTATGAAAAACTAACAAACCATTAATGTTACAAACATGAAAACTTTTTTTGTTCTGTTTTAATCATGGCAGCCCAGGATGAAGCATAAATAAGATTTGAGGGGAATCCTGAAAAAAGACCTCCTGAAGATCAGAGATAGAACATTGAAGGAAGCTCACCTACTAAAGTTATGGAAACGATGAGAAACCTCATTGTTGAGATGCAAGTTTTCAAAGAAGACAATGATAAACTGAAAAAGACACAACAGGAACAACAAGAAATAAATGAAGTCATGTTGCGAAGTATAGTGACAAAGAAAACCCCAAAGGATGATAACCAGGAAGAAGAGGTCAGTAAAGGGCCTGCAATAATTCTGGTCCTAAAGCAGAAAAAGGGGACAGCTCATCTGAAGGTACACCTTCAACTGAAGATAAAACAAAAATGGGCAAAAAGAGGAAATAGGTAGATCACCTTGAGGGAGAGTTTAACAAAATAAAACCATCTACCTTTGATGGGAAATATAGAAAAGGGGAGGAAGATGAAGCATGGTTATTAAACATTGAGAAATATTTCTAGATATACAACTATTCCAACAATATGAAGGTCTGAATGGTCATCTATAATCTGAAAGGGAAAGCTAGCATTTGGTGGAAAGACCTGAAGTTGGCTAAGGGTCTAAAATAAAAACAGATGGAATGGTCGTACTTTAAGAAATACTTTAAGAAATAGTACCTATCGGAAAGTTACTATGAAAGAAAAACCAAAGAATTTTAATAGCCGTGACTCGGTCAAATGGCTATGGAAGATATGATAAAAAATTCTTGGAATTGTTAAGGTTTGTACCTTGTATCTGGGAGGGTAAAGTGAAAATCCAGTGGTTCCTAAGTTGTTTACCACAGTCCTACAAGGACATAATCGAATTTGATAATCCCAATTCTTTGAGTGATGTATTAAGGAAAGTCAGAATGTGCTACGACCAATACAAACAACAGTCAGAATTTCCCAAGTCTTGGAAATACAAGAAACAAGACCGAATGAACCAGTGGAAGAAGGTATATCCACCAACCCCTTATCGAAACGCAAAACTTTTTTTCCAAGGAAATATTTTTACTCCAACCATCAGAACACCCAAGGAGGTGGTAAACCAGTAAACCGGGGAACAAAGAAGTTCGGGGATATCCCCCATGACTTGTTAAAGTGATGGGAATGTGGAGAACCTCACTTAAGGAGGAACTGTCTATGTTTGACTTCAGCAACCAGAATTACAGTTCACAACCTGCAGGAAGCCTCTACAGTGGGAGATGTGGGTAGAAGCTTGCATCGGATAAATGTAGTCATGGATGGATTACAAGCTGACCACCAGTCTTTTGTGGTGGAAATTGAAGGTAAAATCAATAACACTCGTATTTATGTTTTAATTGACCCTAGAGATACATTGAGTTATATCACTCTTGGTATTGTGGAGTCAAATAAACATAAGAAAACAAGTCATGCAAAATCTTTATTATTACAACTTGCAACAGGAACACAAAGAAAAGTAGTCGACTTTATTTATGATTATGAGTTTAGTTTAATTGGTCAAAACATAAAGATAAATGTGAACATTCTACCATTAGGGTCTTATGATATAATTATTGCAATGGATTGGTTAAAAAGTCATAAGGCAGTGTTAGATTGTTAAGGAAAATCACTCAGGTATAAAGACGAAAAATGACACTACTAGGACAATTCAAGGTATACAAAAACCAATCTCAGTTAGACATATTTCAACAATGAAATTCAAGAAATGCATGAGAAAGGTTTACCAAATTTATTCCATCCAAGTAACAAACCTGTTAGAAAAAGAAAAGAAACCTAACTTGGAGGATTTCACTATTTTGCATGATTTTAGAGACGTGTTTGTTGATGAGATACCTAAATTAACCCCAAGGAGGGAGATAGAATTTTTTATCAACCTACTACTAGGTTCAGCCCCTATCTCTAAAGCACCTTACCGAATCAGTTTGTCGGAATTAACAAAACTAAAGATTCAACTACATGAACTATTGGAAAGAGAATATATTAAACAGAGTGTTACACCATGGGGAGAACCAATCCTCTTTGTGAAAAAGAAGGATGGGACTCTTAGATTATGCATTGATTATAAACAATTAAACAAAATGAATATTAAGAACAAGTACCCCTTACCTAGGATAAATGATTTGTTTGATCAACTAGGTGGGGCAAAGATTTTATTGAAATTGGATTTATGATCTGGTTATCACCAGGTTAGGATAAAAGATGAGTACATAAGTAAAACAACATTCTGAACAACATATGGACATTACAAATTTGTTGTTATACCTTTCAGACTCACTAACGCACCAACAACGTTTATGTGTTTAATGAACAGTATTTTCAGTCAGTACTTGGATAAGTTCGTGTTGGTATTTATTGATGATATTCTAGTATATTCTAAAACAAAGGAAGAACATGAAGAACACTTAAGGATAGTTCTGCAGACTTTAAAGAAACACAAACTATATGTTAAATTTGATAAGTGCGACTTTTATCAGAAGAAAATACAATACCTATGACATGTAATATTTGCAGAAGGCATTGTAGTCGATCCAGAGAAAATAAGATCCATCAATTGAATGGCTTATTCCTAAGGACATAGCGGACATTCGGTCATTCATCGGAATCACCAGATATTACCGCAAATTTATAGAGGGATTTTCCAAAAATGCATATCCTATTACATCGTTACAAAAGAATGGAACCAAGTTGAACTAGCCACAGAAATGTCAAGACAGTTTTAATAAGTTAAAGGAATTGCTAACGAGCGCACCCATTTTAAAGGTAGCAGATCCAGACAAACACTTCACCGTCTATGTAGATGCAAGTAAAGAAGGACTATATAGTGTCCTTACTCAAGAAGGACACGTTATTTTTTATGATTCCCAAAAACTAAAGGAAGAGGGACAAAACTACGTCACTCATGACTTAGAGTTGGCAGTTGTAATACATGCCTTAAAGATGTGGCGACACTACATAATGGGCAGAAAAATTCTATTATTGGCGGATAACAGTGGTGTGAAATTTTTGTTTAGTCAGTCGGACCTTAACACAAGGCAAGCAAGATGGCTAGCCTTCTTGAGAAAATTTTACGTTGAGGTAAGACATATCAAGGGTAAGGAAAACAAAGTAGTTGATGTTTTAAGCAGAAGAGTTCATGGGTTGTTTGAAATAAACATTAGCAGAGAAGAAAGTGATATCGGGCATAGGATAAAGACTGCAGGTAATAATGACGAAAATTACACTAAAACAGGGGAAAAATTACAGAACACTACAGAAAATTCAAACAAAATAGATCCGAGTTTGGACATAAATGGTCTATTATGATTTAAAAACAGAATATACATACTAGATTTGGTAGATTTAAAGTTAATAGTTTTGGATGAAGTTCACAAGAAACCATATTCTGGTCACCCATGGTACTAGAAAATGATAACAACACTAACAAAGTTATTTTATTGGCATAATATGAAGAGCGAAACAAAAAATACTTAGCTAAGTTTCAAGATTATTAGCAGGTAAAAGTTGAACACGAGCATCTAGCCAACCTGTTGCATCCCTTACCAGTGCCGGAATGGAAATGGGAGACTGTATCACTGGACTTTATTATAGGTTTGCCTAGAACTCAAAAACAAAATGACTCAATTATGGTGGTAATCGATAAACTTAGTAATTCTGCACACTTTATTCCTATAAAGTCTACTTTTAAAGGGATTAACATCGCTAAAATATTCATGAAAGATTTTTTTAGAATGCATGGTATTCCTAAAATGGTGATTTCAGATAGAGATGTAAAATTTTCATCTTCTTTTTGGAAATAATTGTTTGTAGGGTTAAATACTAACTTGAATTCTAGCACAAGTTATCATCCACAAATGGATGGGCAGACTAAATGAACAAACCAAAACATATAAGATATGCTCCACATGTACGTAAGAACAAAACCAAGAAAGTGGGAATACTACGTACACTTAGTAAAATTTGCATACAACAATGGGTACCAAACTTCGGCTAAGATGATCCCTTTCAAAGTATTGTACGTCACAAAGTGTATGACTCCGATTAGCTGGGATAACCCAGTTAACAGACTCATGGTAAGACCAGAGATGCTCCATGAAATGGATACTATAGTAAGAAAAGTACAACATAACTTGAAAGAGGTGCAGGACAGACAAAAAAGTTACGCGGACCAGAAAATAAGACACCTGGAATTTCAAGTGGGAGACCATGTCTATTTAAAAGTAAAATCCCGAAAAAGTTCACTAAAGCTAGGGAAATGTTCTAAGTTGGCACCTAGGTTTTGTGGCCCTTTCGAGATCTTAGCTCGAATTGGACCCGTAGCATACCAAATTACACTTCCTTCCAATCTAAAAATTCATAATGTATTTCATGTTTCCTTGTTAAAGAATTATGTCCATGATCCTACTCATATGATCGATTAGAACTTGGTGCAGGTGGAACCATAAGACGAGTTCCAAGCAGAACCTCTGCACATTCTGGATAGGAGAGAAATAACACTTCAGAACATAGTCGTCACCCAGGTAAAAGTGCAATGGAAGCACTTTATCCCAGAGGAGGCCACTTGGGTGTTGGAGGGAGATTTGCAAAAATATCATCCAACCCTATTCCAAGAAAAGAATGAACACTGAGGACAATGTTTTATTGAAGGGGGAAAGGATGTAGCATCCCCCAAAAAATAAATTATTTTTAAGTCTGAAATTTCATAGGAAAGTATTTTCGCTTTTTTTAAATTTGAAATTGGAATTTTTTTTTCCATTTATGGGAATTTCGAATTTCGAATTTAGTTAATTGTAATTAATGGTTATGATTGTTGGGCAAAGATCTTATTTGACCCAACTAACTACTTGACTATGACACTTGTATGAAATACAATATTGTATATTTATTACTAATGGACAAATAGAACAACCGGGTTAAAATTAGCTGACCATGATTCCATGAGTGGGGAACATGTTGGAACTACCTCGGGGTTGATTATTATAAGTGGAAAATATGGAATTTGGCCATTGACAACCCCTGGAAACTAGGGATTTGGAAAGATACGAAAATTTTCTTAAGGGGGAAAAGACCTAGGCACAATGGCTTGGGATATATAGGATATGGGAGGAGGGAGGACACTGCATTGTATGGTAAGGAAATAAATGATCTCTTGCTACTATGAACACTATTTTTGAGTGTGAGGAAAGTAGAAACTATTGAAAAACTGAAAGACTATTGTTGATGAGGAGTTCTAAGTTCGCCCTCATGGATTCATGGTCAGGCTAGGGGGTGAACAGGACAAGTGAATTGGTTATTTTGTTCTAAGGTTGGGAGGAACTTCGTTGTTCCATTTGTTGTTCGACAATTTGTTGATATGTGTATATCTTCTCCTTCTCTGTTTAAATGTCATTGTGAATTATTGGCTGATAATTTTTCATTTGTTTAAATATGAATGAGGTATTTTGTTTACTTACTTTTGAAGGAATGTAGTGAAAATTTTGATAGACTCTCACAGATTAACTGTAGTTGTTGAGTAAAAATCCTTCTAAGTAAATTTTCTGGAATGAAAATCGAATGGTGGAAATATACCAGGAAATGTAACTGTATTAATAGATTTCTACTTCTTTAGTTTATGTTAGAAACTACCACCTGTTCGGCGCATCATAAACATATGGTTATTTTATTTTACAAGTGAATATCCATGTAGTAAACACAATTCTGGAACAAACTTGAGATTCACAAACAATACATACCTATATTACATATATACATCTCTGTGGGTTATCGCTGGATTTTAGACGATTATCCTATCACATTTAAAACTATTGTTGTAAAAGATTGTATATAATAGGAGCCAACTATGTATACAAACACATATATCAATATATAGAGAGAGATAACCACACGACTTGGAAGACTCACTTCTAAAGTCTAGAGTATGTATATCAATAGATATTAAGTATATAATGGAGGACGATTAAGTATAACCAGTTATTTTTTAAATTCTGGAAATAATGAATAAAACAAACTAAATCTTTCAATGCAAACAAAATTCTGGAACGAAATGCTAGAGGAGAGAAAGCCTGATTAACTCATAAAAGAAAACAAAATTCTGGAACCCTTTAATGTCTATGCACAATTTTCATAAATTCAAATTTCATAACTTTGTTAGCGAATGATGAATCGTGCCAACCCTCTGTATAAGTGAGACATCAATGGAATAAAAGAAAACAATAGATCTATTGGCCATAATGAAGTTTTATGGAAACAAAATAATGTAGGAACAACTAAAATTAGGGAACATGCTTTCTAGAAGCATAAAGTTGATATGCTCTTCATTTTTCATAAACAATCTAATCAGAATGAAAAACCAACGTATCAACAAAGTCTAGAATTAAATCTTTCATAATCATTGCTTTTCATTATAGTATGCAGGAGAAAAATCATGTCTTAAACATTAAAGTTTATCATACAACCCAAATCGAAACCAGGAATCAAAGGTATGCCCAACCAATTGAATTACTGCGTTATAGTCTTCCATAGTGAATACTATTACATCATTGGATTCTTTTGTTAAATAGGAACTGAGACAGAACTGTACACAATACAGTATTCGAGATTGGAACCGAGAATCTTTTCTATTAGAGATTGGAACGATAAGTGCTGAGAAATCTAAAAGAGAACTCGAGTACCTTTTCCATGAGAGGATGCCCATAATCTGAGGATTTGGATTCTCCAACCCTGCAAGGAATCAAGTAGTTTCCATTAGTAATTGCCAAGGAATGATAGAGTTTCTTATATATGATACATAATTAACTTTCTGAGATAAATTGATTTTAAAGAAAAAAAAATACATAAAATTTTGGATTGCACTTAAATTGTGGCCATAGTACAGGTAATCTTGTCTCTGCACAACCAACGAAGTCATCCACAGACTGGAAGGGAGAAGTGGGACAAAGTCAATCTCATGGGTACCCTCGCAAAAAATCAAGGGTCGCATCATTAGGTCGCAATATAAATAGTCCTTAAACTTAAATACCATAAAGAAATCAAAGGAAACTTTTGAGGATTAAAATGACCAAGAAATACAAGATGGAATGTATTCTACAATTTAGACCGAATGCAAGAATCCAGTTAAGGTAGGATTCTGATATTCTTGTCGAAAGGTATACTTTGCCAAAAATTGTAATACTGAACTAAATACTATGCCGAATATATTTTATCGAGTCCAAACATAAGTCGAATATCAGTGTCGAAGAGATTGCAATGCTCGGAGATTTAAAAGAGGCAATACTCATGGAGAACATTAATTTTCAAATGGTAACTTACACACACTGAATACAATATGATTTAAATGGAGGATGTAGCCCTAATATTAAGTCACGAATTCAAATAATAGGATGCGATATCATTGATACACAAGGCTTCCACCTGATATATGTTATCTACAGACTTACCCGAATGGGAATGCAATAACCTTTAAAAGAAAAACTACCATCATATATGTCACCTAATAATTTAAAGGAACCTACAGACTGGTAGACACCTAGACAAGTGACCCAGACTAAAAACACTCCATATCGATCGCCGAGCATAAACTAGGAAATCCCTATTGATAATATTCATATGCACTAATACTGAAATGTCTGTGCAAAGAAATCGTTGAAATCAGAAATCCACAGGCAGAGTACCAAGAAACTATAGGAGGGTTTTAACCAATCGACGAAGGAATATACGTACCCAATTAAGGAGGATGATTTGTTCGCATTGTTCTTCCACCAGGATGAATTTCCTCCTCGTTGTTTACACCAGAGCATTTTTTTTCTCCACAGTCACCCTTCAATTCTTTACACAAAGTAATCAAGCCGAAATGGAAATGAGCCTAACTAAATATTTCGGAAAAGCTAAGAGGGAAATGTTTAATGCTACCATATCAAGCCAGGTGACATTCTAGAGGTTGCCTACCCGACACGGTACACGAAGGCAGGTGATAGCCTTGAACGAAACCCTGCATAGACCTCCATTAAGGAACAGGACGAAGGGTTCAATGCGACCCTGAAAGTTCCACCACCGGTTCTCGCGTCGAGTTAATGCGAAGGAGGGAAAGGTTTCGTAACATTACACTATGACTAATGAAGTTAAGCCCAGTTCACTTAGAGTGTAACGATTCATTTTGTAAGGGGTAACCCTTAGACTTCGACGAGAAATGACCAACCCTTTTTTTTTAACGTGAAAGTGGGCCAAGAACAAAACTTATATGAGTTTTCCTTGTTGGCATAATTTTCAGACTAATGCCCTAATATCACAACCACACCATGACTAGGACTGGTGTCTCTTTGCCTAGAATACTCTTAGTTTGGTTATGCCAAAATGTGTTATCCCTTATACCTTAGTACCAACTAGACGGGAAATCGAAAGATGCTCAGACTTTGGAGTTTACCCTATTGGAATTATTAATACCTCAAATTATATTTTTATACGAGGTCTTTGATAATATGCACACGAAATATTCCAAATATATGTAGCTTCACATAACAAGGAATTAATCGATAGGAAGTTATATATATGTGTGTAATATATATATATGTGTGTGTGTGTGTGTGTGTGTAATATATATATATACTAGAGTAGACTGTATTTTTCAAAGAATAAGGATTATTTTATTGAATATTGTTAACACTTYCATAATGATAGAAATATAGAAAGGAATTCGACAAGATAGGAACGATAAGGTCATTCCTAGCTAYTCTTATGATTAACTTGTAACTTGAATAATTCGAGTAAACGAATTAGGAACATAAGCCTAGGAAGAGTGGAACCGAAATAACGTCTATTGCTAGAACTTATCTTTACATCTTGGAATCTGTGAACTGTAAAGAAAGGAAGTTAAGTTAATTGTAAAAAAGAGAATAAATTTCCCTCACATATTGTTTTTTTTTATTTTGGTAATTTTTGGGTACATTACAACCACTATAATTGTTGATCTTGATAACTTGATACATTAATTTTGATGTGGTGAACTAAGCTAAAAGAAAAGGTTAATTAAATTATATAAAACTACCACTTTAGATGAAAACTCTGTCTAGATTTCCCAAAGAGATATCAGGAAAATCCATATCGGGAAGAAATATGATGAGGAGTAACTGAAACGACAAACATATCCAATGAATGAAAACCTAATAAAAAGTATATGGTCCATGATTATCAAGAAAAATCCATCGAGGATACAATCAATGACATCCAACATGGAAAATCCGATGGAGATTCCCTGAATTTC
>ML776606.1:1007904-1044566 GCA_009831015.1 Picea engelmannii
TGCAAAACCCCCACCTTTTTCTATAAAAAACAACAAGATTAACCCTCATTTAAAAAAATGGTGCTATGGGTACCACCCCTTTTTTGTAGTGTGGTTAAAATTGTGACTTGTTTGAAATCATTTCCTTGACAACCAAAATCATTGAAGAAAATTGACCCTAAAATTAAAAAGAGATGTTACAATTAGAATTTGTTTTATTTTTAGAGTTAAAATTATGACCTAATTGAAATAGTGGACCTAGTCATTGGTATTGTCACGAACACATAACTTCAAATTTGCTTGTAAATAAAAAAGAGGTATTTTATTTATTAACCAATTTTATTTTATCTTTTAAATTTACATTAAAAAAATCAATTGGAAAGGGAAACTCGACATACATGGTTTATTTTTTTAAATCTAAAAAAACATATTTTTCTAATTAAAAACACCATTATATATAAATATAATCACATTTTTTAACGCTTTAAAAATAAGATTAAAAAAAAAATGAACATGAAAAACAAAAATTTAACTTATTAAAAAAAACCATTAAACAAAAATTAAAATATAAATAACAAAAATTTAAAATAAAAAAACCTAAAAAAACACTTAAAACAAGTTTAAAAATAGAGAGCATTAAAAATAAAATTAAAAATAAAACTAAATTTTGGAGGCGTGCGAAGGGGGGAGGGCAATGATGGGCATAGCCCCCTCGCACCTTTTCATTGGTTTTATCATACCAATGCAAGGGAATGGGTGGGAAGGGGTGTGATGCCCAACATCACTCTTCCTAACTTCCGACTTAATGAAAGGGGTGGCATGAGGAACCTCTTAAACATGAGGTCTTGGAAGCCACTTTCTTTGGGGATCCTCTTTAGAGGCAACATTCTAATTTAGCTTTCATTTTGTAGTTGGATTTATTTACCTTCTATTAAATTTGTTTAGTTCATTTTGCAACTATATTTTCGTTTATTTTCTTTCTTTCATATCGTAAACTAGGGTTTATATGATGTTAAATTATTTTTAAAGTATACTTTGTATACGCTTATGTTATATTTGTATGTACCTAGAACACAACCTCTAGGTCTAGGAATTTATTCACCCTTGCTACATATTTCTAACAACATAAATTAGAGACTCCATTGTTGGAATATGTTAATTATTCCCATTAACTATTTTTGAAAATTTCCAAATTTAGAAAGTCGTAAAAGAGTCGCAGTTAATTCTAGTTAGTTTAAGAAACATCTAGAAGGAAAGAGTCATATTATTAACAAATTATATGTATTTAACTATCTATTTTATCTATTTAGATGTAATGAATCATATTATTAATAAATTATATGTATTTAACTATCTCTTTAGATGTAATGAATCATTCATAAGTTTAGAGCTGCAACTCTTGCGTTTGGTTGTGTTTTCTTTTCTTCAGTTCATACATCCCTAGTTGTAAGTAACTCTCCTCCTCCTCTAAAGTGGTATCAGAGCGCAGGACCGGGCTAACACCCTCATGGGAGGGCCGAGGACCCTGAGAAAAAAGTGAGGTTAGTGAGAAAGGCTGCAGATCTTAGTAACATAGAACCAGAGAGAAAGCCACATATTGCAGAAAATTGGAGTAAAGGCTACACATCGCATGAGATCGCGGAAAATTTCGTGAGGGAAAAATAGAGTTTGCGCACATTCCGTTGAATAAGGCAAGCCATATGTTCCATAAATATATAGAATAAAGAAATCCATTGTTAATTTGTTTTGCAGACGTCGTTTTGAGATTACAAGTGCACTGCAAGAACACGTGCATTGGTCATTCGTAAATTTTACTTTAAGTTCTTTAGAATCCCCCAAGGAGAGAGAAGCCACGAGAGGCCAAGGGTTGCATGCCATAAAGGGAAGTCATGGAGCATAGGAGTATAAGAATCTTCACTATTTTAAATAAAAACCCATTATCATAATTTTAAAGGAAGCACGCGGGATTTGTCTATTATTTTCATTTCAAGGAAGTTTTTAAAGGAGGTCCATGGTAGTTTTTTTTTCGGGGTATTCATAAAGAAATAAAAAATATGATTTTTTTTTGGGTATTCATAAAGAAGTAAAAAAAATATAAATATGATAGTATGGGGTTTTCTAAATTTATTTTTAGAGTATTTTTGTATATTGTCTATTTGTAATAGGTCGATTGAGAATTTAGTAAACAATGTTTGTTGTATCTATGATAAAATGTGGTAAAGTGTTGTAGGGGTGCATGATCGGTTGTACCCAACACCCCAGAGTTTTTTGGTCCAAAGTTGTAAGCTTTTCCATAGAAAAGATGTACTCTGGAGGTGTTTAGTAGGCCTTGTTGAGTCACGCTTACATGGATTAGTTTGATCATGTAGATAAAGAGTGGACGTGGCATCAAGTTCTGGAATTAACCACTAGGTAGGTACAAGGGTGGCACATGTACTCAAATATAAGCTTGATGGTGAGTGAGAGAAGTTGTATCTTAGATTAAGTGGGGAATAAGAGATGGAAATCTCAGAGTGTGAGTTGGTTGGGACCAAGTCATAGAGAGAGTCTAATGCATTTATGAACCATGTATGTGAAAAGGATTCCTAGAGATCTAGAGAGTACATCAGTTCGCACCCATGTATCTTGGTAGATGGATTTCTTTTTATATGGACATCAATGATCAATTGTTTGGAGAAGAAAAATGTCTCAGGACTAATAAGTTGTATGTGGGTAAAAAAGAGAAATAAGAAGAAAGTTTGAAGATGAAGCTCAAGGTGAAGAAATCCCAAGTGAGTTCACATGGCACTTGAGTTGAGGTTCGTGGTCAATAGAAACCACTTGTATGCAGAGTTAGTGGTAATCTAGAAACCATTTGGTGTGATGGTTAGTGGTCATCCGAAACCACTTGAGCATTGTAATGGTTAAGGGTAAGCCAACGAAAAACCCTAGATATGGTGAATTGGTTGAGGGTAGCCCATAGAAAACCCATGAGTTGATTAAGGATGTAGCCATTGGAATTTGTCTTCTCCCATCATCGTATTGATGTTTTGAGCTATAGATCTTATTGATTATTTTTTTTAGTTGTAGCTAAGTCTCCCTCTGTCTTTCAAATTGGTGTAGATGAAACAACAAGAATGATGCAATGCCATTATATCTCAAGGATTGTATGAGAGTACTTTTCTCAAGTTGAAGTAGCAAGCATATTTAATATTTCGAGATGGAAAGTAATGAAAGGGGGAGAAACATCCATCAACATGAGTGTTCTAGTTATTAAAGAAGTTTATGTTGTAACAAAATAAGTAAAATATTTTGGAAGATTCTGCTGAAGTAAAAGAATATTGTTGAAGAAATTGATGCTATGAAGAATGTGAGTCCCACTCTGTAAAAAAACATCTGGATGATGTAATTGGAATTGATCAAAAAAGGTTGTAAGCCTAGATGAGACATAGACCAGCAAACATTCATGGTTAGTGTTAGAATTGTTAGTAGTCGTAATTAAGGGGGAGTGTTGAAATATGATAATTACACATGTTAACTATTTTTGGAAATTTCCAAGTTTAGAGAGTCATAGAAGAGTCTCATTCAGTTCTAGTTAGTTGAAGAAAGCTCTAAAAGATAAGATTCCTATTATTAATAAATTCTATGTATTTAACTATGTCTTTGGAAGTAATCATTCATTCATATGTTTAGAGTTGCATCTCTTTTGTCTTGTGTTTGGTTGTGTGTTCCTTGCTTGCATTCATACAACCATAGCTATAAGTAACTCGCCTCCTCCTTCATCCACTAGGATTACAGCCTATTTCTCATCCATGGTTCTGGGTGTATGTTCAATACCCCATATCGTTTTTAATTTTTTTGAGTTTTTGGGCCTATATAATTTGTTGTTTCTTTCTTGGTTTGTATGCAAAAAAGAAATGGATTGAAATCCTTGATATCTAACTTAGCGATCAATTGTCAATTATAAAGACACTTAGATGTTCCAACTCACATTATGGGGGCAACATTTGCACTGATTAGTGTAGTGTATGCGGGCATTATTTGAAAGGTGAATGCACTTTACCAAGTTAATTGTTGCAAGGGCTCATGTTATTGCACCATGTGTAGTTAAGGCTAGAGATAGATGGAAGAAGGTCAAACTGGAGAAACTAAGACTATCCCGCCACTCTCACCTCAATGGGATAACTCTTTCTATTTAGCAAGGTATTGCCCAGGGGAAACGTCCCCGGTGACCTGGGGTTTTGAGAAGACAAAGGCTTATGGCTGAGTAATATTATTCCCCCTCACAAGTAACCATCGATAAAAAAGGATGGTGTAATAGCTAATAAAGATAAAAGATAATCGAGAATAGTAACCAAGAAGTGTACCTTCCTCAGACAAAGAAACAAATAAACTATACATGTCCAAGCTCACTTGTTGGTTAGTACTTCATATAATCAATGACTTTTTGATAATAAGCAATTGAGCAATAATATTGATGAAGTAAAACAATGTTTATACAATAGAAATGATTACAATATCACTTCACAATAAATGATAAAGAAACTTTAATGATGAATGGAAATGAGTGTAACAATATCAACACTTTAGAAAAAATTCCTTAACCAATCATGCAATTGCTTTAAAGGTAAAACAAATGTTGCATAGAGGTGTTTATAGCATAAAAAAGGTGATGGAAGAAATAGGGTTCGTAGGATTAGTCTAGGATAGGGTTAGAAGTAGTTAAAGTTTTTTCAAGAATGTTTAGAAGTTGTTTGTGATCAAGGTACTTAATACAAGAGGCCTTAGATCAGTGTGCTACTAGGGCATATGGAGTCAAAGATAACTGCAAATTTTGAAGGGCTAAATGATAATGATAAAACTAAAGACAAGAGGGTTGGATGTTGAGGTGTTTCTAAAGAAAGACCTCAAAATTAAACCCTAGGTGAGAAAGGCTCACTAACGTGTAGAAACCCTAGGCCTTAGTTATTTCTCCTCCTTATTTAGCTTATTGGCAAGATAAAATCGACTAGCTTGAGTAAGAATTCATAGGGCTTATTATCATGCAATTTGTAGTAAGGATAAAGGATAGATGTAAAGAGGAAAAATAGCGTAACTGAACCAATCCTACCCAATGTCACCTCGATAGGAGGGTTCTTTCTATTTAGGGAGGTTAAGCCCAGTGTAGACATCCCCAGTGACCTAGGGTTTTGAGAAAGGAAAAATCATTGTAAGACAAGGGTAAATTTCCCCCCTCACAAGTTACCACCAATCAGATAGTCTGGCTAACAGCCAATAAAGAGAAGTATAACCAATAAAAGATAGATGCACCTTCTTGAGACAAAGCAACAAGAAACTGATATATGCAAGCTTTCTCACTTGGCTAGTACTTCATATAATAATGACTATCTGATACATATATAAGCAATTGAATAATAAATAGTGACGGATTCAATTTTTATGAAATAGAGATGATAATAAATGTCACTTATTCAATAAATGTTGAGAAAACGTGGCATTTAATGTAACAATCAACACTTCATTCAAGTAATGTTCGTAAATCAACCATTCGATTTCTCAAAAGTGAAACATTAGTTGCACAATGATGTTTATAGAAAATGATGACGGTAACACTTAGTTAGTAGGGTTAGTCCTAGGCTAGGGTTAGAATAGATATGGTTTCATTTGAAGTATTGAGAGTGGTTTCGATCATAATACTCATAGGCTAGGTCTTAGATCAGTTCATTTCCTAGGGTTAATGGAGTCAACGAGAGGACGCGGGAGATGAAGGATCAAGGAAAATAATAAGGCTAAGGATTGGAGGATTAAGCCTTGAAGTGTTGCTATAGCAAGACCTCAAGGACAAAAACCCTAGGGGAGAGAGGCTCACTTTGGTGTAGGGGAAGTAGGTCTTAGTTCTCTCTCTTCCTTCCTTACGTCAATGGAAAAAATGGCTAGCTGTGAAAAATGGAATAAGACTAAGTCAAGAGGTTTTACAAGGGAAAGTGTTTCTATGACAAGGCCTCACTAGAAAACCCTAGAAAATCGGCTCATCAAGGTGTGGAAGGACTAGGCCCCGATGCGTCTCTTCTTATTAGACTAGAAAATAAAACAAATAGCAAGATAAGATGGGGAAAGAGTGTATCTAAGGATAGGCTCTTTCTCTCTTCAAATAATGGTTGAAAAGTCTTGACGGAAACATGAGACAAGGACCTACAATGTGTGTTTGTCACCTAGGGTTTATTCAACAAATTTAGAACAAAAAATGCAAGAAATAAAAATACAACCATTCAATTAAGAAGTTTTGCAGAAATTCACTTACATTTCACCAAGAAAAATCATAGCAAACCCTAGTTGTAACACCTTCCATCAAGAAATATGCCAAAAAATGCCAAAAAATATCCAAAATTCCTTCCTTCAACAAGTGTGCCTCACAATTTAAGCCAAAGAACCCAATTGTAGTGCTAATTTCAGACATCACTAATGAGTGAGTGAAAGATGATGAAAATATGAGAGTGAAAACCCTCAATATATACCATACCAATGACCTTAATTAATTTTTAGGTCACCAAAAGGCTGATAAGGCCAAAATAGCCAATAATATTGTTTTACATTAAAATGTCATAACTTAAACCCTAATCAAGCAATAAGAAAGGCGTCATGCCCCTTCTAGGGTGACGTTATCCCTTTCTAGGGAGAATGCAACCTCCTGGAGAAAAATGTTAGCCCTCCTTGGGCTTATCCAACCTGCCACATGTGCCAAACTCCCATGACTGTCTCCCAAAACGTCCATGAAGCTGGATGATTTCATGAGCCTCATGGGTGACGTCCTCGGCCTTCCAAGGCCAACATTCCAATGAAGAGGGCACAAACCCCCTAGGTAAGGCTCTACTAGGGTGCCTCTATAGAACGTCTTCCTCTTCTCTCGTGAAAACCCCTCTGTCTTGCCTCTAGTCCCTACTGGGGTCTCAACTTTTATATGCTTGGCTCTTTAGCCCCATGGAGGTATCAACTAATCATCTGCCCATGTGTACCTATCCAATATGGTACCTGTCCGTCAGGTATGATCCTGCACATCAATAGATATGCCCTCCATGGTATCATAAGTCACAGGGATCATAGCAATGTCAATCAAGTCCAATCATAAAATTTATTAAATGTGTGCATAAAACCCTTTTTATCCAGTCAAGTGCTCAAAGATGTTATACAAATCTGCAATGCAAGTTTGGAGGAAGTGACAGGGCATCCTATTTGGCTAGTGTCCACTGGAAAAGGGATCTTTTCGAAACAGATAAAATCAAAGTCATGTAAATGGGTGAGGTGGATAAGGGATGTCCTAACAAGGGGTGCAGTGATAGAAGGGAAATGCAGGGCTTACCTATGGGTTCCTTTGTAGAAGGTGAGTTACAATTGTCCTAGATGCAATTGTTTCCAAGACCATTCATGCATTTTACACTTTATCTTTTATTTATTTTTATTCAAGAAGATAATCAAGGAAAACTTCCCTGGCATGGTGACCAGTGGTGGAAATGCTACCCACAAGCAATTTCACGAAAATGAGAAGGTTGGCTCGTGATGAGACTCCCTTTCTCTTGGCCATGCAAGCAAGAGCCACTACCCTGGCGTAGTAACCAACTGCTAGTAGTGTCATACCGCTAGGTTCCCATGGACCTAATAGGTTGGCTCGTGATGAGACCCCCTATCATCTGACTAGGTCTTGCTTTATTATTTTTTATGGGTCCCTCTTGTTTCCTTCTAAGAAGCCTTTTACTACTTTCTCGTGGATCCCTTAGCGAAGCATCTCAAGGTTTTATTTTAGGCTTTTATATTTTTCCATCTTGCTCTTACCTTTTGGGCCTTTAGCCCCTTCTTCCCACAAGGCAAGGTGAAACCCTTAAGTGATTGGCCAACCCAATGCCTAGACCAATGTAATGGGATGGATGAGCGGGAAGTAAGATGGAAAGTGGTAAGTATGACAGGAACAGATGATGAATTTTCATGGATCCCCCCAGTGGAAACTCAAAACCTATAGGCACAGGCTTACTAAGGCATCCTGTCATTCCCCCCAAACATGGTCAAGTGGATAAGTATAAGATCCAAGCACCCGTTAGAAACAAAAAGAACTAGATGCACATAGTCAAAGGTTTTGAGAATCAGAGTGACACATACCATGATACCTTGACTCATTACCCCATGGAGAAATAATTGTCTCTAATACAGGACCAAGTTGAGGTGATGGATGTTGTTATTGCTGACAAAGTGGAGGTGTTGAAAGGATAAAAAGATGGGCCCTCTAATGCCATGCTCAAGTCGATCTGGATTTTGGTACTCCATGTCTAGGACCTCTGGGCCTTGAGACATAATATCCTAGTTGTCCCTAAAAGTGGGGGATAACATCTAGCTCCAACTCGTGGACATGTGCTCACTGTAGAGCACACGAGAACCTCAACATCTCTGTCATAACCTGTAATCTCCTTGATCTCAATAGAAACTATCAATAATCATTTGGGGTGGTGATATCACCCACAACTCATATATATATATATATATATATATATATATATATATATATATATATATATAAATGAAACAAAATAAATCATATGTACAAGTGTGAAAACAAGGTACTCTAGTATGAAATGCAATGGTATATACAATGAATGCAAATTCCTATTTACTTGTACTTACCTGCTGGTTGGATATTGGATGTAGCCAAATGACCAGTGAAACCATTCCAACAATGTCCCACAATACCTGCCTTTGTGCTTCATCATAAACCAAAACAATGATAAGTTAAGCATACAAATAACATGGGTTAGAGAATATATCATATTATCGGAAATCCGAAGGTCTAACTCATGGAGGCAGGTGGGAGGGATAAAATCATTCCAAGTCATTCTCCACGAAAAGTGCTTAGTCCACTTGAATAAGGGGTCATGAAAATTCAAAGGCTCAGAAAACTAACTCAAAAGGTGCCCAAGTTGGTTACCTAGGACGTTCCCATAATCTGAAGCCTCAGAAGGGATTGACAAGGATCTAGTAAATGCCTGGCAAAATTTTAAGGGAAATTTGAAACACTGAGATGACAGACTTAAACTTGTAGTATTCAACCAACCCTTGGAATCTAGGGTTTTCTCGAGAGGAAACTCAACACCAAAAACATATTCCCCAACTACACCTCTAGAGGCACAACAAAGTAAAGTAGTCAGAGCTGGCTCGGGAAAGTTGTTACAAGGATCCTTCTTTAATCAAAGAAGTTCCTTACTCCTATCAAGATCTGAGCAAAATGGTGGTTGATAGTCATGTTCATGGAAAGAATCCAGGTTCTCAGAGAAGTACTCATCAAAACCCTCAAGGTGAGACTAAAAATTATCAGGAAAACAAGGTACTAGCTCATCGTTGCATGTTTGAAAAGTATGGGTACAAATCTCATCTCCTTGTTGCCACTAGTCAAGAGCAACCTGCTGTGATAATTGTAAAGGAAACACTTGGAAATGACTCTCGATGCCATAGATGGGATCCATATCATAACCAACTACATCCTACCTACGTCTCCCAACATGTATGAAATCATCAATGTTATCAACCTTGTCACTATTTGTATCATAACATGCATGATTTGACACATTCAAGGACTCATTTATCTCCTTCTCATCTCCCCCATCATAAATTAGAGCACCATCAAAATCTTGGGGAGCAGGGTAACTTATTGTTTCTTCTTGTGCAAGGCCTTTGAGGAATTGGGTGTGTTCAACATGCGTTATTGTTTCATCCTCATGAATTGCCCCTTCATATTTAATTGTACAATAGGGAAGATCCACTTCATCTAAGGCTTCCATTTCTCCTTCATTTTCTGAATCATGGAACAAGGTGTCCTCAGAATCTTGAAAAGGAAAGAAGCTAACCTCATCGTCCTTTTGTTGTGTAGGAGGAAATGGTTAGTGGACGAATTCATCAGAGGGAGGAGAGAAGGTTGATACTTCACCATTTTTCTTAGGTTTGAACTCCTAAACTGTGTCTTCAACGGACCTATGTTGATCCATGGTTTTCTCCCCTTCTTATTGGAAATCAACAATAAAGTTCTCAAGGGCAACCAAATTTTCCTTGCTAAGAGTACCTAAGGTAAAGAGGTATCTTATCTCGAATAAGAATATGTTTTGCTCAATTCTTGCATCCATGTTGTGAGCTTCATGGAGCATCCTTGGGCCCCTTTTACTGAGGGGAAAACCTAGATGCACCAAAAGTTCATGAGTGTAGAGATGGACAATGTCATCATCTTCAGGACAATGGCTTTTAGGAATCTGAAAAAGTGCATGCTCAAACCTATCCTGAAAGTCTTTGAGAGTGTCATTCTCAGTTTGCTTTATATCTTCGAGTTCTTTTTGTAATCTTCAGATGCCTTCTAACTGAATACCCCATTTTTCGAGAAAGGTTTCTTCCAATTTTTCCATAGTTGTCATGATAGCATTGGGGAGATTGTCATACCATTTTCTAGCATTCCCATGAAAAGTGGTGGAGAAAAATTTCATCACTACATCTTTGGCATCATCACTGACAGGATGGACTCCAAAGTAAGAATACAAATCATCCATATGATGGTCATCTCTTTCCCGATCACTACCAGTGAATCTAGGGAGACACCTTTCGTACCTCAGGGGAAATTGTTAAGGGTATCCAGAGATTTTACTCATGTCTAAAGGGATGTAATTTTCCAGATCCCATTCTGAATTCATAGATGGCTTCTTCATAAATGGAGTCACTAGATAATTTTCTTGAAACTATCAAAAGATAAGGGAAAACACCCTAAGTGGAGTCACTGGGTCAGCTTGTAAGATAAATACTCTTGAAGCAAGGCTTACCGAAAAGTGTCTTCTTGAGGAGAATTGACTCAGTGTTCCCCGACAATGGCACCAAAATCTTATCACATAATTTGTAGTTAAGGCTAGAGATAGATGGAAGAAGGTCAAACTAGAGAAATTGAGACTATCCCACCACTGTCACCTCAATGGGATAACTCTTTCTATTTAGGAAGGTAAGGCCCAGGGGAGACATCCCAGGTGACCTGGGGTTTTGAGAAGACAAAGGATTATGGTTGAGTAATATTATTCCACCTCACAAGTCACCATTGATCAGAAAGTTCGGCTTAATAGCCAAAAAAGATAAAATATAACCGGAAATAGTAACCAAGAAGTGTACCTACTCGAGACAAAGCAACAAAGAAACTATACATGTGCAATCTCACTTGTTGGTTAGTACTTCATATAATCAATGACTTTATGATAATAAGCAATTGAGAAATAATATTGTCAAAGTAAATCAATTTTTATACAATAGTAATGATTACAATATCACTTCACAATAAATGCTAAAGAAACTTTAGTGATGAATGGAAATCATTGTAACAATATCAACACTTTAGAAAAAATGCCTTCACCAATCATGTAATTTCTTTAAAGGTAAACCGAATGTTGCATAGAGGTGTTTATAGCATAAAAAAGGTAGCGGGAATAATAGGGTTAGTAGGATTAGTCTAGGCTAGGGTTAGAAGTAGTTAAAGGTTGTTCAAGAATGTTTAGAAGTTGTTTGTGATCAAGGTACTCATTACAAGAGGTCTGAGATCAATGTGCTACTTGGGAATACGGAGTCAAAGATAGCTTCAAATGTTGAAGGGATAAATGATAATGATAAAAATAAAGACAAGAGAGTTGGATGTTGAGGTGTTGCTGAAGCAAGGCCTCAAAAAATGAAACACTAGGGGAGAAAGGCTCACTAAGGTGTAGAAACCCTAGGCCTTAGTGATTTATCCTCCTTATTTAGCTTATTGAAAAGATGAAATCGATTAGCTTGAGTAAGAATTTATATGGATTTTTATCGTGCAGTTTGTAGAAAGGATAAACGAGAGATGTAAAGAGATAAACTGGTGTAATTGAACCAATCCTACCCAATGTCACCTTGATAGGAGGGTTCTTTCTGTTTAGGGAGGTTAAGCCCAAGGGAGACGTCCCCAATGACCTGGGGTTTTGAGAAAGTAAAATGGATTGTAAGAGAAAGGTAAATTCGCCCCCTAATAACTTACCACCGAGCAGATAGGCCGACTAACAACCAATAAAGAGAAGTATAACAAAGAAAATATAGATGCACCTTCCTGAGACAAAGCAACAAGAAACCGATATATGGAAGCTTTCTCACTTGGTTATTACTTCATATAATAATGACTATCTTATACATATATAAGAAATTGAATTATAAATATTGACGAAGTCAATGTTTATGAAATAGCAATGATAATACATGTCACTTCTTCAATAAATGCTGAGAAAACATGGCCTTCAATGTAACAATCAACACTTCATTTAAGTAATGCCCTTAAATCAACCATTCAATTTATCAAAAGTGAAACGTTAGCTGCACAATGATGTTTATAGAAAAATATGACAACAACACTTAGTTAGTAGGGTTATTCCTAGGCTTGGGTTAGAATAGTTAGGGTTTCATTCAAAGTATTGAGAGTGGTTTTGATCATAATACTCACAGGATAGGTCTTAGATCAATGTGTTTCTTAGGGTTAATGGAGTCAAAGGGAGGATGCAAGAGCTAAAGGATCAAAGAAAATAATAAGGCTAAGGACTGCAGGATTAAGCCTTAAGGTTTTGCTAGAGCAAGGCCTCAAGGACAAAAACCCTAGGGGAGAGAGGCTCACTTTGGTGTAGGGGAACTAGGACCTAGTGATCTCTCCTCCTTCCTTAAGTCAATGGAAAAAATGGCTAGCTCTGAAAAATGGCATAAGACTAAGAAAAGAGGTTTTACAAGGAAATGTGTTGTTATGGCAAGGCCTCTCTAGCAAACCCTAGAAAAGTGGCTCATTAAGGTGTAGAAGGACTAGGCCCTGTTGTGTCTCCTTTCTCCTGGCTCAAAAAAATAAAATGGCTAGCAAGAGAACATGGGGAAAGAGTGTAGGTAAGGCTAGGCTCTTTCTCTATTCAAATAATGGCTAAAAAGTCTTGACAGGGACATGAGAGAAGGACCTACAATGTGTGCTTGCCACCTAGGTTTTATTCAACAAATTTGTAACAAAATAACAATACAACGATTCAATTAAGAATTTTTGCATAAATTCATTTACATTTCACAAAGAAACCTCATAACAAACCCTAGTTGTAACATCTTCCATCAAGAAATATGTTAAAAATGACAAAATATATCCAAAATGCCTTCCTTCAACAAGTACACCTCACAATTTCAGCCAAAGAACCCAAGTGTATCGCTAATTTCAGACCTCACTAATGAGTGAGTGAAAGATGATGAAAATATGAGAGTGAAAACTCTCAATATATACAATACCAATGACCTTAATTAAGTTTTAGGTCACCAAATTCCCGACAAGGCCAAAATACCCAATAATATTGTTTTACATTAAAATGTCATAAATTAAACCCTAATCAAGCAATAAGAAAGACGTCATGCCCCTTCTAGGGTGACATTAGCACTTTCTAGGGAAAATGTAGCCTCCTGGAGAAAAACGTTAGCCCTCCTTGGGCTTCTCAAACCTGCCACACTTGTCAAACTGTCATGATTGTCTCCCAAAACGTCCATGAAGCTCGATGACATCATGAGACTCCTGGGTGACGTCCTGGACCTTCTAAGGCCAACGTTCCAATGAAGAGGGCATGATCCCCCTAAGGAAAGCTCTGCTAGTGTGCCTCTATGGAACTTCCTCCTCTTCTCTGGTGCAAACACCTATGTCCTGCCTATGCCCCCTGTTGGGGTCTCAACATCTATCTGGTGGGCACTTCAACCCCATGGAGATCCGAACTAATCATCTCCCTATGTCTACCTGTCCAATATGGTACCTGTCTGTTGGGTATGATCCTACACATCAACAGATCCACCCTCCATGGGCTCATAAGTCATAGGGATCATAGCAATGCCAATCACATACAATCATCAACATTATTAAACATGTGCATAAAACCTTTTTTATCCAATCAAGTGCTCAAAGATATTATACAAATCTGTAATGCAAGTTTGGAGGAAGTGACAGGGTGTCCTATTGGGCTAGTGTCCAGTGGAAAAGGGATTTTTCCAGAAGAGATCAAATCCAATTCATGTAAATGGGTGAGGTGGATAAGGGATCTCCTGACAAGGGGTGCATTAATAGCAGGGAAATGCAGGGCTTACCTATGGGTGCCTTTGTAGAAGGTGAACTGTGCCTATCCTCGATGCAATTGTTTCCAGGCCCATCCATGATTTTTACTCTTTATCTTTTATTTCATTTTCTTCAAGAATATAATCAGGGGACACTGCCCTGGCATGGTGACCAATTGTGGAAATGTTACCCACAAGAACTTTCACAGAAATGAGAAGGTTGGCTCGTGATGAGACTCCCTTTCGCCTGACCATGAAACCAAGAGCCACTACCTTGGTGTGGTAACCAACTGCTAGTAGTGTCATACCACTAGGTTCTCATGGACCTAATAGGCCGGCTCGTGATGAAACCCCCTATCCTCTGACTAGGTATTGATTTATTATTTTTTACGGGTCCTTCTTGTTTCTTCCTGAGAATCCTTTTACTTCTTTCTCGGGGATCCCTGGGAGAAGCATCTCAAGGTTTTATTTTAGGATTTTATATTTTTCCAGCTTTCTCTTACCTTCTCGGCCTTTAGCCCCTTCTTCCCACAAGGCAAGGTGCAACCCTTAAATGATTAGCCAACCCAATGCCCAAACCAATGTAATGGGATGGATGAGAGAGAAGTAATATGGAAAGTGGTAAGTATGAAGGGAACGAATGATGAATTTTCATGGATCCCCCCAGTGGAAACTCAAAAAATATAGGCACATGCTTACTAGGGAATCTTGTCATTCCCCCCAGACATGGTCAAGTGGAAAAGTATGAGATCCAAGCACCCGTTAGAAATAAAAAGAATTGGATGCACATATTCAAAGGTTTTGAGAATCAATGTGACACATACCATGATACCCAGGTTCATTACCTCATGGAGCAAGAACCATCTCTGATACAGGACCAAGCCGAGGTGATGGATGTTGTTGTTGCTGGCAAAGTGGAGGTTTTGAAAGAAAGAAAAGATGGGCCCTAGAGGGCCATTCTCAAGTCGATCTGGCTCTCGGTACTCCATTTCTAGGACATGTGAGCCTTGAGACATAATCTCCTAGTTATCCCTAAAAGTGGGGGATAACAGGTCCAAAATTCTACTTTCCAATTTTTAGGGTTTTGTTGTATTTTTAGGTCTTATTTCACTATTTAGAATGCTCATGATATAAATGATGTGTTTTCTTTAAGAATATCATAGGATTGAGAATGAAACCACAATAGTGATCCTGCTATTTGTTGATTTCTTACAAATTTCACTTTCATATTTTGTTAACGTAAACTATAGGATATGGTAGTGTACCAACACATAACATAGATA
This sequence comes from Picea engelmannii, assembly GCA_009831015.1. NCBI lineage: Eukaryota > Viridiplantae > Streptophyta > Pinopsida > Pinales > Pinaceae > Picea > Picea engelmannii. Next base: position 1,023,270 of record ML776606.1, read on the forward strand.
TAAAAAATAAATCCAATCAACAAATTTCATATTTTCCTTTTGAATGATGAAATTTTGTATTTTGTATTTTTTTAAGATGCAGCTCAAATTGTATAATAGTAGCTATGATTTTTTTGTTTTTTTATATAGGTCACTAAAATTTAAGATAAATATGTGAAGTTGTTGCATCTCTCAAACCATTAATTTTTAATTCCTTGAGGTATATAACAATGTAATTTTTTTTATATAAGTAAAAATATTAATATTCCCAACACATATATATATATAATAATATATATATAATAAGAAACCTTGGTATTCTTAAAAATAATCTAAATCTACTATACCTTCAGCTTGTAACATAAATAAAACCCAATATTATGATCATATACCATTGCATATATTAAAAATCAACAATCATTCCATTACATAGATTAGAAGTCAACAATCATTCCATATCATGTAACTGATCAAAATGTCACTCAACAACAATTTGAGAGCATTCATCACATTGCTTCATTAATGTTACTAAAAATACAAAGGACAAAAGAAATTTATTCTATCCAAACCGTGCATCACATTACTCTCTTAATCGTAATACATACATATTGTAATAAAATATCGTCCATATATTAATATGGAATTCCTCAAAGACGAATTGGCATTAATATTACGAAGAAGAAAAAAATAAAAAAATATTTTATCCCAAGCTTGTGTCACATTACTTCCTTAATCTGAATAAAGATATCTTGTAATAAACTAGGGTCCATATTTTAATATAGAAGTCTTTGAAAATGCATTTCTATTTTAATATTTTTGAAATAACATAGTTAGATTTATAATATAAAGATTTTTGAAATAAAGTTTTATTGTAAAAATTATATTTTTATGGTTTAATTTATCAATTTGTTTTAAAAAGAAATTATTATTTTCCATACACCCACTGATAAAAATAAATTATTATTTATATTATAAATTTTTTTGAAATAACATAATTTTATTATAAAAATTATAATTTTATGGTTTAATTTATCAATTTGTTTTAAAAAGAAATTATTATTTATACATCCATATACTCAATGATAAAAAGAAATTATTATTTATACATTCATACACCAAATGATAAAAGTACATGTTCCATATCAAATATATCGAAATTTTCTAACTTTGGGTGACTAAATTACATAATAGAGGTTCTCACACAGTAAGCAAATATGGAGCATCTCAGTCATATCAAACATCTAATGAACATAAAGCAACGTGTCATAATACAAAATAGTGAAATGTATGAATAGTTTGAAATAGTGAAATGTATGAATAGTTGAAAATTTCAGTTCGCTGAATGTTAAATAAAATATAATTTGTGCTTCACCAAACGCGATATCAAACATCATTCTAAAAGCAACAACAAAAGCCAAGTAGGTCGTATTATCCATGAAAAATATTACAACTATGGGTTACTTTTTTTATTCCCATGAAATTAGATTGTGTAACATCCCGCTCTTGTGCACTGAGCGAACTTATTCTTTGAGGACATTTGCTCGCAAATGATCCAGATTACTATACTATTAAACATTTGATTTTGATTATGAGATGTTATGAGTTGATGACATGTTGTTTTACTGCATTGACATAGACAGGTGCTATTGACTCGGTTTTACTGAGTGTGCAGGATCTTGGACCTCGAGGATGCAAAGGCATCGATGGAACCCCTTGGACTCTGGATTGAGTCGGGGAGTGTAACATTGGGGTTTGATTATTTTATGTGATATTAGTGCATCTGATTAGATGATATGATATAGATATATCCTTACATGATTCATTGATGATGCAGGTTTATGATATCTTGCTGACCAAACTCACATGTGGAGTAAAGGGGTCACACACATCTACTAGAGAGGTTCAGGAAGAGGTGTGGACAACAACCCTACCACAACCTACTAGCACTCATATCGTGGCTCGAATTGTAGGTTAACATTTACCTAGTTTGAGAGGACCCACGATGCCATGAGGGCATATTGCGACAGTCTCTCACGATGATTCTAAGGGGTGTGAAATAAGGCGGGGTCCTTACTCCTTAGAGGCCTTTAGTCTCCGACAAGTTCACCTAGTGGAGTATTGACTTCAGGTTTTTTTTATGTCTACCAAGTCATTCAAGAGGCGAGTGGCACCCTTGGAGCACATAGTGTGTCCTGAAGGGCATGTTGCACACTGGAAACAGGTGAGGCAAGTGGCACCCTTGGAGCACCTAGTGCATCCTCAAGGGAACACAACGTTATTAATGATAAATGAATGAGCCTAGATGGACTTAGGACTAATAACGTGATGAGAAATTTTTAAAACAAATTTCCTATTAAAATTTCGCCCACGAAAATTAAAGTATAGGTCTTGTTATCACTCCAAGAAACCCTCTGCGGTTGCAGACCAGAGGTGCTTGGTAACTTAAGAAATGAATGTTTTTTGTATTTTGTGAATGTGGGTCAATGGGACAACTCAATACATCTTATAACATTCAAACATGAAAATGATAAACAAATAGACAGTGCTTTCAAAGATTGATTAATCAGCAGGTAGCTTTAAAGTGGGTGGAGAACAAATTGTAACTAAACCAGTGCAAAGCAGGGTCTAAGAGACAATCAAGAGACTTATTATCAGGCTATGAGCTAAACAATGGGATAACAGCCATTCAAAGCTTGACAAMACAGATAATAATGCAGAAGCAAGATGGAAAGCTGGCAATCAAAACTGAAAGAAAACTGTGATCTGTATTAGGATAGAAAGTCTGAGTACAAAAGAGTATTCCTCTATCCAGAATCGAACCCTTGTTTGATATCAAAACAGGCATTTATAGCCTTTACAAATGGTTACACAGATCCTAAAAACATGGACCTGTCATTTAATAAAAACAACTCTATTCTACTTAAACAACTATGAAATTAAAGTCTTCAATAACAGAACTGAGTGTTCGAATTGTCTTCAGCATACAAAAAATCACCATTCGCTTCCTCCAGCTTCCAACATCTGTGATGTCGTGAGGCAGCATGACACCTGTGCGTGACTGTTCCATTTCCCAATATTTATGGCTGAATTTTAGGATATGGTTTTGAACGTGTATCCAAAATCCCTCGAATCTCTGAGGTTGAACTTCATTCATGCAATTTAATGGTCCATTGATACGTTGGCATATCTTCAAAACAAGTTGGAAATAAACTGTTKCGATTTCGTCTTCAAAATTTGCTTGCCCAGCTTTCAACAGCGCAACCGTTTGAAACTTTCACGGGTTAGCTGTTGAAAGCTATCGCTTTCAAYAGCTAATGGGTAACGAAATAGTAGCCTGGCGCTGTTGAAAGTCCCAATAGTGCACAAAAGAGCTTTCACCTTCAAAATTTATTTCAAACCAAAATCAATTAACATCTGACTTCTCACCTTGCATATTGACTGCCACCTGAGCAAGAACTGTCAGGTCTGGATGGGACCTTTGTTTCAGCTTTTGTTTCAATCCCCTGATTCGCTTCTTGAGGTGTCGGGCAAGCAATCTTAATCTGCTGCAGTTTTTAATGAGCTTTTCCTTCTTCTTTTTCTCTTTAACGCTCTCCTTGGCCAATCTTTCGAATGCTGCATTCGTCTTGGAAAAGTTGTCAGACAACTTTTTATATCTATCCTTTATCACCCGCTCCAAGACTTCTTGTTGGGCAATTACCTCCTTGAGGTGTTTGATTCTTTGAGATTTATTTGATCTATGGTTCTTCGACGATTCTCCCTGCTCTGTATGTTTTAATGTTTCATAGTTTTGAGCACATTCTGCTGATTGTTCAGAGCTCTTGATGACAGGGCACTGATCTTTCTCCTCAGATTCTGAATCCGAGTATGGCAAATTTAAGATATTTTTCCCTGTACTTTGCTGTGTAGGGTGTCCCGAATCCTGCTGTATAGACTGCTCCGTAGTCTGCTCAAAATTCAATTTCCTTTTCAAACTGTGAGACTTCAATCTAGATGCCYTGTCCTYTGAAGGTCCTGRCAAGGCCCTTCTTCTTCTYGAGCTACTCYGAGGAGAGAATTKCTTTCTTKCACCTGCCATTTGTWCATTTGCAGTCTGGTTCTGGGTTTCAAAGCCTTCCCAGAACAGGAAGTGCTCCCAGCTCCTTCCTTGTTGCTTTAATTYTTGCAGAAGAATCAATTTAATGAGKCYTAGGTGACATAGAGTAGMTTTCATGCTTAAAGGCTGAGCTTTAATTCTCTTGCAGACCTTAGACAAACTGTGATATAAAAAGTAAGGCAAATTGATGGGAGTCTTGCCTGTAAAATGATCCATCAGTTTAAAGTGGTACATCATCAATTTGTCGTATCTTCCTTCTGAGGTAATGTATAGTTGAATGCCTTTGAATAAATGTTGCCACTCTTCATCCAGATATGAAACGAGCATACCCTTTGTCCACGCTTTGTGTTTGTACCCATCCTTCAAATAAACCCTGTAATCCAGATTCTTAGGAGTGGTGGTCTTAAACCATTTTTGACCAGTTCTGGGCAGTCCTGTAGCAGTGGCAATGATAGCCTCATCCACCTTGATTTCTACAGAGCCAACGCGAGCTTTGTTGCCATCAAATGTCTTGGCGAAGGCTTTAGCAGTGGCCTGGTGAGACCCAACTTGTAACTTTTCAGCGAACTCCATGCAACCAGCATTTGAAAAATACCTTTGAACCTCGGGATGTGATTCCAAAAAGGATAAATTATCCAATTCTCATTTGAGTAAAACGCCACTGCGTTTTCTTGCCATCTTGGAGCTCAAACACTTGACAAAATGAAACCCTATAACCGCTTAGTCGAGCTGAGGTTCTGCGTTGTTGAAAGCAGTCCAGGCTTCGGCTCTGTTTTGAATTAAATGAAAACCTTGACAGTGTTTTGTAAACGGTTTGTGATGCGAGACCTCTGTTTGATTCGATGGTGTCAGATCGGTGGTACTTCCTCTGTACCTGCATCTCCAAACATGAACTTCCCATTCCGACTGTGATGAACGTTGAGAGTGGTTTCTGGAACGACTTGAAATTCCAGTCACATATGACATGCACGATTTAGTTTCCATGATTGCCCACTTCTATCAGCGCATGCCTTGGATTTGCTCTGACGTGGGGGTGATCACACCATCATTGTTTTTCATACGTGGACAACAACACGTGATTCTCGCTTCGAGCAGCAACAACCCGTGGAGAACGCTTCGGCCAAACGCTAGCTTGCCACTTTTACCAGCGCGCGACTCTGCGAAGGAACCCCCGTTAGCTGCTGAAAGTAAGCACTTTCAACAGCGCACCGTTTTGTAGAAGACCCTCCTTAGTTGTTGAAAGCGTGTGCTTTCCATAGCGCGCCACCCGAGAACTAATTTTCAAAACCTTTTAATACTTGTCACTTTCAACAGCGCGTCGACTGATGAAACGATCACTTTTTTTGTTGAAAGTGAGAACTTTCCACAACGCACAATGAACCTTTTGAAAACACGTTAGCTGTGGAAAGTAAAAAATTACATTTTTGAAAGAGAAGACTTTATGGATCGATTATTTCCTAAGACACACCAAAACCAAAAATTTTCTCAGCTGTAAAAACTCAAAAAATTACTTGAAGATACTACTTAAAGCTATGATATCCACCCAAAACTCGGTCGAAAGGACGGTTTCATTTTGGGAGTTAACAGGTCTAATTTACTAGTGGAAGAATTTTCTCTATCCTTTATAAAAAAAAAAAGGAAAAAGAATCTATATATATATATAAGTATATATATATTTATAAAAAAAAATTAATAATAATAGTATCTATTTTATTGTATTATGATAATTAAAAGTTAATTTCTACACCTACCAAATTGAGTTCTAAATGAAAAGGGGAAAGAGGGAAATCTAGAATAATTAGGAAACTAGGAAAATAGGGAAACATAAAAAGAAAACGTAAACACAAGGGAAAAAGCAGAAAGTCAAACTTAGTAAGGTATCTACCATTTAAGAACTTTCTAATTTTAAACTGAACTAGAAAATTAATAATGGGGAAAGTCATTAAAACCTATAAGAGAATTTGGGGACACCTAGGAGCGATTCTAGGAGTGACTCTAGGTGGTGAGGGAAATAAGGGTAATTAATTAATTAAATAAATGAACTTATGGAGGAAGGAAGGGGATGGGTGACACATGTACGGGGAGGAATTTTTATGAATTGATTTGTTAAACTTTAAATAAAATGGGATTTGGGAAAGCAAGGGACTTCGAAACTCTATATATTGAAGGGAGGAGAAGGATAAAGGATCTCTTCTGTTTGTGTAACATTACGCTGCAAAACTATCTACTTGACTGACTTAACTTGTGGGAGTTGGGATACCCAGCTCGGTGAGGAGTGGTAGCTCGGCCTTGCGAGGCGAGATGGGAGATAGCAGATTTTCTGGTTAGCTTGTGTGGGCCCCTTTGCGGCTTAGGGGGCTATGGGGGAAGAAGAGTACCCCTAGCATTGGTTGGGAGGTATCAGTGAAGTCTCGACGGTTGGCAAGAGGGTGTTGCACGGAGCGAGTGGGACGTCAAATCAGATCGAATGATCAGGCAACGATACACTTTCTTCATTTTGTATGGTAGATTGTAGTAGTAATATGCTTTGAATTTGCATGTTTAGTGGGTAAGTAAATTCATTCTCTAGCTTTCTAGTTGTTGACTGAATTTTCCTTAGCCTAGCTCGATGATTGATAGGCTCCCATGGCCTTCAATTCCCGACATGTCTTAACCACCTTGGGTGTATTGATTTGTGAAGTTTGTGGTTGTCTTTCCCTTCGTCCCTAGCTCATCAGTCCTCACTTGAGCAGTCGGCCAAGAGCCTAATATATGGTCGTCGCTTTGACGTTAATAGACCTATGGATCTCAACGCCCTTCTTTTTTTTGGGTGGATGATGAGCAAAGGACCTTCCTATCATTAGTATACCTCCATTGTTGTTTTTGGTTGATTGTTGATTTTGCCATCTAGAAAATACCTCTGTGTATGGATTATCTTGCATCATGGTTGGTTTTTCACTGTACCTTGACTGATAACATCCCTGCAATCATTTCCATGAATTTTCCCATTGGATCCTTGCGTTTCTCTTATTGTTTCCTGAGTTGTATTGGTATTAAGGCAATGGAAAAATAATTGATTCCTCGTCTGCTTTTTATATTTGGTGTTCTGGCAATGGAAAAAACAAAATGACTTCATGCCTGCATTTTTTTATAGTGGGTATTCTGGCAATGGAAAAATGAAATGATTTCATGTCTGCATTTTTTTATATTTTTGGTATTCTGGCAATGGAAAAACGAAATGACTTCAAGCCTGCATTTTTTATATTGGGTATTCTGGCAATGGAAAAACAAAATGATTTCATGTTTGCATTTTTTTATATTGGGTATTCTGGCAATGGAAAAATGAAATGATTTCATTTCTGCATTTTTTTATATTTGGTATTCTGGCAATAGAAAAACAAAACGACTTCATGCCTGCATTTTTATATTTGGTATTCTGGTAATGGAAAAAAAATGATTTCATTTCTTCTTTTTATTATTTGGTATTCTGGCAATGGAAAAACGAAATAACTTCATCTTGCGTTTTTACATTTGGCACTCAGCCAATGGAAAAACAATTAAATTTCTAAGTCTGCGTCTTGCACTTAAGAATTTATGTTTTCTTTATTACCTCTTGCCTGGAAATTTGCCCCTCTTTGGACTGCATTTCGTTTTACTGCTGTGGCGATTTTTGCCCTTGTTGAAGACTAAATTAATAATTGGAAACTTACTACTATTGGATTCTTGGGAATGCCCCCATTTTGTCTTTTAAAATATGACTGATATGCAGTTGAATTACCCATGATTTTTGTCATTTAATTCAAGACTCAGATCATTATGGAATGCCCAAGTTTTTGTCTTTTAAAGGTTGACTGATATGTTCTTGATTGCCCATGATTTTTTCATTTATTCCATGACTACGATTGTCATGGAAGGCCCACGCTTTTGACCTTTAAAAATTGACTGGTGTGTTGTTAATTGCCCACCATTTTGGGTCATTTAAATTCATGTTTGAGTTTGTTGATTAAACGCCCACATTTTGGCTATCAAAAAATTGACTGAGTCTGTTGTTAACGCCCACTTTTTTCTATTAAAATGATGGAGTGAGTCGTTGTTAAATGCCCACGAATTGTCCTTAAATTATAGCTTGTATTTTCTGAGGTATGGCATAGTATTTAGCCATTAACTGTGACTACGTCTTGCTGCTGGTGTTACCAGGTTTTTGCCCCTTAAAATTGTTGACTGCGGTTGCTGGAATGGATACAAATTTGCCTTAATTGTTGCCTGCGTGTTACTATATTATTGCCATATTAATTTCCAGGATAATTTTCTACAGTGAGTTATTGGATAACAATTTCCATCTTATTGATTAATTTCCACAACGAGTTAAATGGCTAACAGAAATGAAAATTGCATGGTTATTGCGCTATTAATTGTTTGTTAATAGTTATGTCAATTGCCTTGTGAATTGTTATACTAATTGCGAGGTTAATTAACATGTTAATTGTCTCATCATGCTATATTACTTGTTAGGATAGCAACCATGTAAATCGTTGTGTTATTGCTAAGTTAATTGCTACGTTGACTATTATGTCAATTGCCTTGTTAATTGCGATATTAATTGTTAGGTAACAACTATGCTAATTGCCTTGTTAAATTGCTACAATGATGTTAATATTTAGCAGTTTCCTTCTCGTTATTAGTAAGACAGGTAGTATTGTTGGTTCGGTCAATATAGATAGACCACACGTCGAGATTTAATTGTTCATAAGTGTTATAATGGTAGCATTCTACAATAAAATAGTTAATGTTGTTAATTAAGTTGATGTCTAGTTGGATGGAGATTTAGATTAATATTAAATTGCCCAATTAGACTGTGATTAATGATTAAATGAGTTTAGTAAGTATTGACCCAAGTAGAGGTTAACATAGCTAAATTAAAATGTGGTTAGTGATTAAATTGTGATGCATAATTGCTGAATTGATTTGTAGTTGATGTTATTTAGATTGAATTTGATGATTTAATTGTGATAAAGAATTGACGAACTGATTCGTAATTGATGTTATTGATTGAATTTAATGACTAAGGTATAATGTAGAATGGTCGATTGGATTTTATTTAATGTTAATCTGATGTTAAGTTAAAGGCCGATTTATAATTTCGACTTGCTAAAATTAGATGGATAATCGATGCCAAAACAAATTGTAACTTTATGTTCCCTGTTAGAATCGAACCCATGTTAAATTAGAATGTAATCATGGACCAGTTAGCCTGGGTGATTGGTGGGGTCGGGGATGATGTCATGTGGGCTAGCGTCACCCCTTGTCTTTATTCTTTTGTGTCTCATCGACCTTTCGTGTGTGGGTAGGTATAGTCTCCCAGTCAGTTTTAGGTTCCTAACACGTCGGCATTTTCTAGAGTCCTTCATCTGGATATATTATGTATGCGCTAAGGTTATTAATGCGTCTATCACCTCGGAATGACATGATTCCTGATGTGCATATCATGGTGTGCCTTATGGGTTAGCGACAAATGATATCTTGGTTGGAGTTGGTGCCTACCATGTGAGTGTGGTTGAGCATCGTATGTTGACTTGGGCACATGTGTTGGTTCACGTGCATTGAGGTTCTATTCTTCTTCATGAATGTCGTTATGTCAGGAAGGGGAAGTTGTCCCTTAGCTTGTAGGCATGTCTTGTTGCGTCGGGCGGTTAGTCATTACTCCTGGTTATTTTGTGCCTATTTTGCCCAGTTTCCCTTGTTCCTTTGCGTGGTGTCGTAGTTTCCTGTTGCCTGGGTTGTGTGCTTCTGTTCTTCATCTTTGGTGTGGTCAAACTTTTTTCATCATTTACTTCTTGCCCCTTAAATCTTAGGAAAAAAAAAACAAAAAAAAAAAAATGGATACGCCCGTGGCTGTAACACTGGGGGACATTACAGATTGGTACCCAGATAAAAAACATAACAAAATGTGTTTTTCATGTCATAATCACACTCTGTGTACCCTACAAGTGAGTATTCTTCAAAGTTTTTATATCATAAACCAAAGTTAATTGTACATGCAACATATATTAATATTATTTTTCCAACTTTCTAGTGAGAATCATTGGAGGATTCCATAAATCATGAAACAAAGCTTGTTGCAACCATTTAATCATATCTAGTTGCAGTAAGGTACATTAAACTACCCACTAGCCTTTTGTATAATGTAGAATCAATTGTTGAACCTTCCTCTCATTTGTTCAACTTTGTTCCTATTGCAATAGATGTTTTTGTTGGTTTACATATATCCATTCTAAATCTCTTTAGAATGTTTGTACCATACTTTTATTGATAGAACAAAATACCATGAGTAGATTGTTCAACTTTAGTACCCAAAAAATACTTCGTGAGTAAAATATCAGTGATCTCAAACTCATTTTTCATGGCATCTTTAAATTCATGTTACATGAAATTGTTTGTGTGAATCATATCATCAACATAAAGACAAATAATAAGTATTTTACCTTGATGATCAATTTTTGAATACAGATTTGGCTCATTGCTACTCCTAATGAATCCATTATTGATCATATAGGAGTCAATTCCACTGTACCAAACTCTTGGATCTAAAACCTTTCTTCAACTTGTACTTTTTGTCCTCTTGTCCTTTGACTTCATAACTAGCTCGCTGACCCACATAAACTTCTTTTTGCAAAATGCCATATTAGAAGGTTGACTTTAGATCTAACTAAGAGACTTTCCATTTGTTCTGATTTGCAGTAGCCAAACTCATTCTTATTGTGTCTAACCTTTCTACTGGAGAAAAGGTTTCACCATAATCTCTGCCATGTTTGTTGAGAGAAACCTTTGGCAACCAAMCTTGCCGTATGTTTCTCTATGTTTCCTTTTTCATTAACCTTTGTTTTGTAAACTCACTTAACTCCAATGCTTGATTTATCTTCTCACAAATCAACAAGATCCCAAGTCTTGTTATTTTCTATGGCTTCAATTTCATCATTCATTGCTTTTACCCAGTGTTCCTCTTTGACTACTTCTTCAAAGTAGGTTGGTTGAATGGATAGAAATGAAAGATGACCTTGTAATTCATAGTCATCATTTTGATGATATATTGTTGAAGAGGATGAATCAATGCTGGAAGAAGAAACATTTCCAGAGTTTTCTTGTTGTCTTTGCACGTGTAGTCTTGGAAGTCTTTGTGGATTTACTTGTTATTATGAACTTTATGTTTGTTCATCAATGTGTTGCAATGGATTTTGGCTATCCTTTGTCTCATTTTCTTAATATTCCATTATTTGTTCTCAAGGAGTTTAACATCTCCCTTCACTAGAAATTTCATGGTGACTTGATTATAAAGTCTGTATGCTTTTCACTTTTCACTTTTATCCAATGAAGATACACTTTTCTCTTCTATTGTCAATATTCTTTTTCATTTATTCAGGTATATGTGAAAAATCAATGAATCCAAAAATTATGAAGTTTGCCACATTTATCTTAGTGCTACTCTAGGGCTCTTGGGGTACTTTATCCTTCATATTGGTTCTTGAAGATCTGTTCAGAATATATATTGCTTCAACCCAATAATCATTGGAGAGGTCCTTTGTTCTGAGCCTGCTACTAGCTATGTTCATGATAGCTAGGTTATTTCTTTCATCCACTCCATTCTACTTTGGAGTGTATCTAGTTGTGGTCTCTGTCTCCAAAAATCTACAAAGTCTTTTGAGTTGTATTTGTTGATGATTACAATCGTGTGAGACATCCTCCAAGACATAGAATGAGTGAGTCACCCTGTGAGATATCCCATGAGTTGGGTGTGCTTTTCCTCTCTAAGATGGATATGGAACGTTGTGTTCCCCTTCTGTGGGGTGAGGAATCCCATGAGTTGGGTGTGCCCATGATATGCGTGTGTTGTTCCTCTCTAATACAGAGATGGAACATTGTGTGCCCCTGTGTGGGGTGAGAAAGCCCATGAGTTGGGATTTTCCATGATATGGGTGTGGCATTCCTCTATGAGATATAAATGGAATTCTTTGTGCCCCTATGGAGGGAAGATGCCCATGAGTTGGGTGTTTCGTTCTCTCTGAGATGGAGATGAAATTATGTGTACCCATGTGAGGCGTTAAAGACCCCATGTGATGGGTTTATTGTTCTCCTTTATGCAGATATTTGAGATGATGTGATACTCCAGTTGATTCTCATGTGAGACTCGGTGAGATAGAGATTTGTTGAGTAGGATGTTCATGTGGTTGAACATAGGTGGATGTGATCCCAGTGGTTTAGAACTAGTGAGTGTGTATCCTGATGATTCTCCTATGAGACAAAATGAGATAGAGATATATTGACTTGGACATCCCTATGGATGAGCACTAGTGGTTGTGTGAGATTTCTTTCTATATTGTCTAAGAGTCAGACTTATATTTAACCCTAATTATGATTTAAATAGGAGAGGCCGACCCCACCATAAAGTGAAAGATAATTAATATGGTAATTATTAATTATATTATGAGTTGATGAGGTTGTCCATGTTCATCCAATAGACACCACTTTTGATGTGTCTGATCTAATATAAATAAAGGTGATTTCCCCATTGAGGAAACACAAAACACATGTGAGTTTGGAAATTTCAAGAAGTAGTTGTTCAAGGGATGAAGTGTGCACCTCCCTTGGGCACTACACTTCTTGGTTTTGTGAACACCATTTTGTGTGCTAGGTTTATGGAGTGGGAGGTATTTCTCTTGATTAATATAGAAAATGATTGGTTGGTTTTTATTCCCTTGTTGAGAAGGGTTTCCAAGGATACTTATTGTGTACTTGTGCATGGTATTTCTTCTTGTGATATTAGTTAATGCAACAAATTGTTTATGGTGTAATTGGAATTGTCTATGGTTCAAGTAAAATGCTAAAATTGGAAAACAATTCATGCTCGAGCCTATTGTAGTGAAAAAATCAACATGTCTTTAGAGCATAGTTCTTGAAGAACCCATTTCAGAAGAATCTACCAGTCATACCTCCTCTTTTGAAAAACCATATGACCCTCCTATGGTTTCTAGAAATTCGGTATGACCCTCCTTCTTTTCCAGTTTAAACTCTTAATACTTGGACATTGGGGATAAATTTGTCATAAAAGAGTATGACCTCCTCTAGAACACCTCTAGATACTTTAAGAGTGAAATTCCGAGCATTTTGAATTTTTGGCCCTAGGGTTTCCAAGGTGCCGCAATTTTCTACAGATTCTAGTTTTAGGGGTTTTGCAGCTCATTGAAGGAGATTTTTAGCTCACCAGTATTCTTGTGACTTTCTTAAATCTTGTTGTTGACAGTCATAAGACCAAAAAAACCTAAGGTTTCTAGACTACCCTACCTGATAGGTTTTCTAGCCTAGTTGACAAGGGTTTGTGAATAAATTCTATAATATGAAGAACAAAACCTTGGTGGAAGATAGGCTTGATGGATAAAACAACTTCATATCCTGGAAGTGAATCCTTTAGATCACCCTTGAAGAGTATGACCTATTGAGTTTCATACAAAATAATTTACCAGAGATACCTACTGATGAAGAGAAGGAAGAAAGAAAAAAAGATTATGTCAAGGCAAGCAACATAATCATCTACTCAGTAAAAGATCATCTCCTACCTTGTATTTCCAACCTAAAGACAACTTGTGAAATGTATGAAGCATTGAATAATATTTTTGAGATTGAAAACACTGTCAAAGCCCTTAAATTGAAAGGCCATCTTCAAAGTATCAAGATGAAAAAAGGTGATACCGTTGCTACCTTCTTTATAAATATGTCAGAGATCATGATCAACTAGGTGCCATTGGATAAATCATATCTGACAGATAACTTGTTTTGACCACTCCCAATAATCTTCCAAAAAAATGAGAACCATTTCTTCAAAGCATCAATGGAAGAGAAAAACTACCTACTTTTGATCGTCTATGGACATAATGTACCCAAGAAGAAATTAGAATTAGAGCTAGAGAAGTGGAAGAATTCCCTCCCAATGGAAATCATTCTCTTGCACTTCATACAAAGAAAGGAGGAAGATTTAAAAGAAACTTCAGGCAAACATTCAAAGATGAAAAGACTTCATCAGCTTTAGGCTATGATCAGAGAAGAGACATGATAGAGATGTAGTGCTTCAGATGTTAAAATTATGGACACTATGCGAGAAATTGTCCCACCGGAAAGAAAGGAAGATAATATACTTCCACCGCTGACAGTGATCTAGATCCACCTCAAAAGGACGAAGACAAGAAATATCAGGATTACTTCCTCTAAACCAAATGCAATATTGAGCATGACTTCAGACCTAGGTAAATTGTTTTATTTAATCATTAAACCTATAGTTGATTGCATCTTTGATAGTGAAGGGTATTATCCCTAGTGTGGGAGACCTCATGACTTGGAGAATTATTCATAGTAAGGGAGTCCAACCTTTATTGAATGATTATTATTCTAGTACACGAGGCCATCCCTATGGGAGGGCATCTTGGTTATTATACTAGTATGAAAGTCATCAAAATACTGTAGAATTAGTAGAGGACATGAGAAGGCATGATACATATCGAGGTTAACAAACAGGAAAGGGAAGATATATATCCTTCAAAGTTAAGAGGGAGTTACTTGACTCAGAGGGAGAAAAACTATTTGAGAAGACGGAAGATACATTAGCTTCTCCCCTTTAGCAGTTCAGAGGGAGACAACCATTAATCTAGTTGATCCAGCTACTTGAGTTGATATGACCAGAGAAATTGCAATAGGCCATAAAAGGCCTATCTGGGGTTGACAAACTTTGTAATAGGCAGAGAGACATGCATCCTCTCAAGGCACATTCTGAGAGAGCAAGAGACCAAATATATTCTTTGGACTACTTTTTAGCCATGAGTCACATCATTAGTTCTGAGCCTTTTTCTCATGGAGAAGCGACAGGTGAGAAGATATGGAAAGATGCCATGATAGAATTATACCATTCTATCTTGAAGAATGATATATGGGATATTGTTCTGAGACCAGAAGGGAAGTCTTTGATGACTTCCGAGTGGATATTAAATATCAAGCATGTAGTTGATGGAAGTGTCGACAAATACAAAGCAATATTTGTAATCAGAGGATTCTCACAAGTAGAGGGAGTTGAATATGATGAGACATTTACTCCAGTATCCAGATACACTTCCATCCATACCATCGTTGCACTAGCTACATCCATGAGTTGGGAGCTACATAATATGGATGGATTATTAATGATTTTGGGATTCATCAAGAGTGTTCTTGATCCAAACCTATATTATCATATTATTGGTGATGATTTCTTGATCTTGGTCTTATATGTGGATGACTTATTCCTTACCGGTTCAAAAAGACTTACTACTAAATGCAAGAAAGCATTGAATTATGAATTTGAGTTGAAGGATTTGGGTATGATGCAATACTTCTTGGGACTAGAAGTATGTAAGAGGACTGATGAGATTTTTTCCCGAGTCAAGGAAAATTTATAGTGGAGATATTGAATAAATTCGGTATGAAATAATGCAAATCTATGCCTACACCTATGGTGATGGATTTGAAGAAAATGAATGATGTTGATTCAAGTGAGACTGATCCACAACTGAGAGGATCACTAATGTATATGGTTAACACCATACCTGATATATGATATGTAGTGAGTGTACTTAGTCAATTCATGAGTCAGTCGAGACAGACTCACTCGATAGCAGCGAAACATGTATTGAGATACCCACGAGGAATAATTGGATATCGCCTAACATATGACTCCAATGTAAACTTGAGCTTCTAGGAATATACCGATGCAGACTAGGCAGGGAGTGCAATGGATCAGAAGAGCACATCTTTTTGTTGTTTTACCTTGGGGTGTACCATGGTTTCCTGGTGCAGCAGGAAACAAAGCTCTATGGCCTTAAGTAGCTCAGAAGCAGACTATATAACATTGTGATAAGAAGGGTTGTGTGAAGCTCTCTGAGAACCCTATGTTTTACATTAGATAGAAACACATTGAGATAAAATATCATTATATCAGAGACATGGTGCAAAGGAATGAAGTACATGTGCAATACCTTCCTACACATGAGCCGATTGCAGGAGGACAAATGGAACAACCATGTTAAAATCAGTTGACCATGACTCCATGAGTGGGGAACATGTTGGAACTTCCTCTGGGATGATTATTACAAGTGGAAAATCAGTGATTTGGCCAATGACAACCCGTGAAAATCAAGGATTTAGAAACCTCTGAAAATTCCCAAAGGAGGGAAAAGACCTGGGAAAAAATTGTTAAATAGCATATGCAAGGAAGCAGGACACTGCCAAGTAAGCTGGGAAAGGATTGTAAGTCCTCTTGTTGGTATGAGCACTACAGAGCGAGTGTGAGGCAAGGGGATAGCTATTGAAATTTTTGGAATATTTCTAAGGAGTCTCCAAGTTCACCCTCATGGATTCATGGTCAGGCTAGGGGGTGAATCGGGAAAGTAGTTTTGGCTGCCCTGTTCTATGGTTGGGAGGAACGTGGTTGTTCCCTTTGTCTTCCTGTAGAATTGGATTAAGATATGTTGGTCTACTCCTCTCTGATTTTGAATGGCTATGTTTGATTGATGTCATATATTTGTTGAGTGATTATAACTAATTTGTATTAATGTAAACTATTTGAATGATCATATCTATTAGTTGTGAGGAATATATGTGAATGGAATCTATATTTATATATATATATTCGTAATACGTCTACTAGAATGTTCACAATCTGACTGTTGAAATATATATATATTAGTTGTGGAAGATAAAATATTTTCGTGGATATAATCCGTCTGTTGTCACGAAGTTCGAAATTAGACATCCCAACCCTGGAATTGTCCCTCATGTAAGTAAAATGCTAGGCGGAAGCACCTATAATTTTTTTATATACGTAAATAGGAAAAGGGGGAGATTAACGTTAGTGGGGCAAATCCTTTCTATAGTCAAAGACCTGGAAAGCCAAATATAGATCCCACAGAACACCGATATTTAATCACCAAACTCTTATAGAAGTGAAATTTCATTTATCATGCACAGATCTAGTATTGTTGGTGTCTAATACACTGATTAAAGAAGACTCTAAGTGATTATAATAGAAATTACTTTTTACAGAAAAAAATGTCGTCCTATTGTACCCTTTTATAGATTATATGCGTATAAATTCATAAGTTTAGATTTTCAGAATTTTGTTGGGTAAGCGGATATTAAATCCTTCTACACCTACTATTTCACAGAACGAAAGTAAGAATACCCGTACAAGGAAAAATATTAGAATTATGAAAATAATGTGAATTTTGGCATTCGAGACTTGCTGGTTACATTTATGCAAAGTTCCCTTGCTTTTCCAAACCTCAAATCCCAAAATCCCGATGTGCTGGTCCAACATCCTTCCACTTTTTGCATTTTCAGAAGTTGTTGTGTGTTGTTGTTTGGTATTTGAAACTCCAAAACCCTGAACCCCGAAATACCGAAAATGTTAGTTCCACGTTCCTTTTCGCAATTTTCGGAATTGTTTGTGTTTGATGTTTTGGCTTTTGAAGTCGCAGGATTTCGAACCCCGAAATCTCAAAGTGTTACGCATTTTTTTTTCTCATTTTAGAAGTTTGCTTATGTTAATGTTTGGGCACTAAAACTCACGAAGTCCTGAACCCCGAAACCCAGAAATGAAAGTCTCACCTTTCCTTTTTCATATTTCAGAAGTTTGCAGATGTTGTTGTTTGGGTACTTGAACTCACAAAGTCCCGAACCCCGAAACCTCAAAATGCAGGCCCCACCTTTCCTATTCGCATTTCAGAAGTTTATGTATGTTGATGTTGGGCACTGGAACTTGTGAAGTTCCGAACCCCAAAATCCTGAAATGTGGGTCTCACCTTTCCTTCTTCGCATTTTGGAAGTTTGTTTATGTTAATGTTGGACACTAGAACTCATGATGTTCCGAACGCCGAAATTTCGAAATGCTGGTCTCACCTTTCTTTTTTTGCATATGTTGAAGTTTGGGGCACTTGAACTCACGAAGTTCAAAACCCCGAAACCCTAAAGTGCTACTCCAACGTTCCCTTTGTTTCGCATTTCAGAGGTTTGTATCTATTTATGTTTAGCTTCTATACTCACGAAAAACTGAACTCTGAAATCCTGAAGTGCTGGTCACTTTTTGCGATTTCGGGAGTTGTTGTGTGTTGATGTTAGCTATTGTATTCGCAAAATCCCAAACTCCGAAATCCTGAAATGCTTGTCACTTTTTGAGATTTCGGGAATTGTTGTGTGTTGATGTTGGCTATTGTACTCGTGAAATCCCGAACTCCGAAATCCCGAAGTGCTGGTCACTTTTCGCGATTTTGGGAGTTGTTGTGTGTTGATGTTAGTTGTTCTATTCGTGAAATCTTGAACTTTGAAATCCCGAAATGCTGGTCACTTTTCTTGATTTCGGGAATTGTTGTGCATTGATGCTGGCTGTTGTACTCGTGAAATCCTGAACTCCGAAATCCCGACATGCTGCTCACTTTTCGCGATTTCGGGAGTTGTTGTGTGTTGATTGGAGAATCTTCCTCCCGATTAGATTTATGGAAGTACAGACATGTTTACAAGCCACTCATATAGTTAAATTTGTGTTGGTATTATAAACATCATCAAATAAGAAAATATTGGTAATTTTTACAAGACTTTAAATAACATTGAAGGGAGGAGTATACACTTATTGTATCGTCGAGTAGGAATTTTTAAGTTGCATAGTAACTACAATCAAAGACAGTAAGGTCTCTAACAAACTTTCAGACTGAAGCTTTATAACAAAATCTTACTTGCTTGAAATCTCGAAACTTTTCATGGATAAATGTACAAAAAAAAATAAAAATTGTGACAGTTTTTGAGATACATTACATATGCTATTAGAGCAAAAGTTACAACACTGGGCTTGAATAGGGACACATTAATTGCTTAGTATAGATTCTGATTTGTGAAAAACTAATAAATCTTGTGGATTACAAACAAAAATCTTTTATGTTTTGTGTTGAATAATGATACCTCAAGAAGGTGCAGAAATCATGATGGAAGTGTTGGACAACTGAGAGGGGGGGTGAATCAGTTGTTACCGTGCTTAAAAAATTATGCTTATTTTAAACTCTTTGTTGAGACACTAAATGATAATCACAATAATGCAGGGAAATAGACAATGGCAAATTCAGCATCAGTCACACATATGAGAAACATAGAGACAGATATTTCTTGAGGAAACCCATACAGGGTAAAAACCTCTTTTTCTTTATATGATAAGTAATAGTTACATTCTTCACATTATCATACATATGAGCACCAAGTCATAATGAGGCTACAACCTCTGTTTTGCAAGCTACAACTTGCTAAGAGCACCAACTCTCTGTTTTCTCTAGCACCCACTAGAAGGAAGCACCAACTCCCTGGTTTCTCTAGCACCAACTAGAAGGAAGCACCAACTCCCTGTGTTCAAGCACCCACTTGAACCTCTGAGGACAACAGTCCTCCCTAGCACCTCCCAACCACCCTGAAATGTAAATCTTTGCAACTGAAATTATTACAGTGATATGATGTTCGATTATGGCATACCTGACTTTATCACTGTTCTGCTCCACTTGGTTGCTCTGTCTGTTCTTCTGTTTTTCCAGCTCTGAGCACCATCCCCATTCTCTGCAAAGATACTCTTCTGTTCAAATTAGCTGCTGCCCTCTGATCCTTCTTCCCACTTGAATCACCACAACGACCTCCAATAGCAACCCAAAAATTCCAACACCAACAACAACATTATCTCTTCTCTGTACCGTGTATTTATAGCGTCTGTGCACCTTCTGTATGCAATGTTTTCCATGCCTCTGCATGCAGAATCTGCGTCGTTAACCTCCACCTCTTGAGTCCTCTATCGGATCATCATCTTGACTTTTCAACTTCTCTGGTGATTACACAGCGGTCTTCTTCAACTTCTATGGAAGACGTCTTTAATGGCTTCTGGCAGTCTCACTATGTCGTGCCTCAGTAGCCCTCCGATCACTTCTTGATCCAACGGTTCAGATCAAATCAAGATTTCATATATATATCGTGATTTCGGCATTTGCGATGACATAAAAATTATTTCCACGGGATTCGCGATTTCCCGATTTGCGATGCACTTCAGCCCTCCTGGCTGAGCCTTGGTCCACGTGACCGTCATATCGTGACCACAACCTTACCCCATCGGAGCTATGCGGTTTGTGATGCCTTTGTCCTCCTTCTCTGCTATGCTGACAACTGTTCCCCACTTATCGGGGTTTCGTGGATCGCGATTTCACAATACACAAATCTCCTGTCATCGAGATCTCAGATTTCCCGATGTATACAGTGCTGACGGTGCCCTATCCTTTGCCACGTGTCCTTCCAGATGGACGGATCTGATCTTTCCGGGGTTTCGAGACCTGCAAGTCCCGATGCCTGGTGTCTCGGATCTCCGATACAAACGATCGTGCGACATGTGTCCTTCTTCAGACGGATGGCTCAGATTAACTCTCGGGGTTTCGAGACTTACGATGTCTCAACTTTCTTGTCCTCAGGAACTCTGATTTCCCGATGGCCAATATCCTGTCTCTTGCTAGATATCTGCCACGTGTATTCGCTAACAAACGGTCCAGATGCGATCTTGACTCAAACAGTTGTGATTAAATCACAATATCGCGTTTCGCGATTTCGGAGTTTCTGTTGCCGTGTGTTCTTGACATATCAAAGTCCCGATCCCCGAAACTCCGTTCCTCTGCTGATGTCACTCATGGTTTGACACGTGTTAAATTTTGCCATGTGTCACCCTGATTCGTTACCCACATGTGCCTCAATTGCTTGAATCAGTCTGACACTTGCCACTCCCTGGTTGTGCCACTTGTCACTTTGCTGACGTGATCTGTTGACGTGTGTTGGATCGATGGTTCATATCTCATGCGTGTTTTAACGGCTGCGATCAAATCGCGAACTCGCACATCGCCAAATCGGAGTTTCCATTGTCATGAGTTCTTTTCATTTTGAAATCGCGATCCCCAATTCTCCGATGAATGAGATCAACGGTCCAGACCTCTTTTTCGCTTTAACGGCTGTGATCATATCGCAAAATCGCATATCGCGAAATCGGAGTTTCCGTTGTCAAGTGTTCTTTGCATTTTGAAATCGTGATCCCCGATTCTCCGATGGCTTATCTCCCTCGCAGCTTCTGCATATCTGACAGCTGTCGGGGTTTGCTTCCAATCTGACGG
>ML776606.1:1067956-1144680 GCA_009831015.1 Picea engelmannii
TACCCCAGGAACTTTTTCTTAATTATTTTTTAACCAATATTATTATTTTAATTTTTTAAGATTATTATTTTGATTTGAATATTTTATTGATTTTTTTAAACAATATTATTATTGTTTTCATAAATTTATTTTACTATTTAAATTTTGTTGGTTAAAATTTATTTTAATATTCAAACTCGGTGGTTAAAATTTTGATGTTATATATGTTCAAGTTAAAAATCATTTACCCTAAAAAAAAATTAATTTCCTTTTAAAATTATTACAATACATAATATTATTGTTTTTATATATTTATTTTATTATCTATATTAAAATAATATATATATATATATATATATATATATATATATATATATATATATATTCAAAATTAATATATTCAAAATTAAGCTTTACATACATGAATCTTATTTAAAACATATATATAATAAAAAAATTCAACATCAATAGCTATATCCTTTATATTATTTTAAATCTTATTTAAAACATATATATAATAAAAAAATTCAAAATCAATAGCTATATCCTTTATATTATTTTAAAGATTGACATTTCTATGATGAAAAAATCAATTTATGATAATGTGCTTTATTTTTTTAGCACAATTTAATTACATGAAGAATGAAACACTTCCTATAACTACTTTAAATGTTCATAAATGTCATACAAGGTTTAAAGAAAATTGACCTAAAAAATCATTATCTTAGTTAAATCATTGAAATATAATAGAAAATAATTGTATATAATAACTAAAGTTTAAAAATAAAATGGAGTCATATTAAGGTTGAAAATTAAAAGAAAAGTTAAAGTATACAAACAAACCATTAATCTTAAATTAGAGGGTAAAAATCTACATTTTTACAAACAAATAAACAAAAATTAAAAATCAAAAAATCAAAACTCTTTTTATTATTTATTATTTCTTAGAAGAAAGAAAATAACCTAAAATACTTAAGTAAAAAAAATTTCATAAAATAAAATAACTTAAAATAGATAAGTAAAACACTTCATAAAATATGTGTGACTAATAAAATGTATTATAAGAATCAATTTCCCTTTCACTATGATGTTTATAAAGATATTTAATCTAACTTTTAAAACAATTGTAATAAAATTGAATTTGTCTGTCCATTATTATTAACAACAAAAAACTATTTCAAATATAAAATGAAAATATGAAATCATAGTGAGATTGATAATCAAAACAAAAGACTATTACAAACAAACAAAAAAATCCCAAATTAGAAAATCAAAGCTTTCTCTTTATTGTTATCAACAAAAAGGAAAAATAATATTATAAATACAAAAACCAAATTGAGATGGAGCTTATAGTAAAACAAAGGTTGGGAAAAACGTAAAATATATAGGAAGTAAAAAAAAGTCTATAAAATATGTAGGACTACTAAAATAGAATATGAAAATAACTTTCCTTTTAATATTTCATAAAAAGTTTAATGTAATTTTCAAAAAAATTAGGATAAAGTCAAAATTATTTCATTATTGTCAATAAAAATTAAAACAAATATTGCAATTATAAAAACATTTTTTCATAATTTCTTTAAAAAAATAAATACTAAATAGTATTAATGTTACTATTAAAGCTTAAAATAAATATTGCAATTATAAACAAAAAAAAATTAATTTCTTATCATATCTATAAGTTAAATCTAAATTACTTGGCCAGAAACAAGCCAGTTTTCATTAAACTTCAAGGAAGAGTGGAAATATTTTTTATTGAGTTATATGAAGCAAAGCGAAATGAACATGTTTCACTTTTCTTAAAAACTGATTGAAAAGTTTAGACATTCTAACTATCCCAAGCAAGAAGAAAGTGAAAATATTGTTTTCCTGTGCATGGGTGAAATGTCTCAAACCCGAAATCGTTGGTTAGATATTCTATTGCCGAAAGAAGCGGATACGGGTAGCTGTTACGTAGTTTAAGGGTACCTTACGTTTGATGTTATCAGACGAAAAGCCACGGCTGGACCTAGAATGGTGACGAATGGTTGTCACAATTCTTGGAAAAAGGAATTTTTCAATAACCCTCTGATTTACAATCTCTTCACCAGTGAATCTGATTTGGTGAACAATGCCCATTACTTTTGTCATGAATTGGTCTACATTCTTGTCTCAGTAGTTTTCAAAGCTTCAAACTGAGTTCGTAAGGTCTGAAACTTCACTATATTCACCTTGTCATTTCCTGGGTAGGTAGCTTTGAGAATGTCCCAAGCTTGCTTTGATGTATCACCACCAATTATTTTTTAAAATATTGGGTCATCTATAGAGTTTTGAAGCCAATACTTGGCCTTGTTCTCTTTTTTGGGCTGTTCTGTGTTTAGCTAATCTGCCTTGTTCTCTTTCTTGGGCTGTTCTGCAAGTGTGTTTAGCTAATCTGTTGTTGTTAGCTCTCTGAAGGCGTTCTCTACTGGTTCTCAACACTCTTGTCCTTAAAGGAATGATTTGATTCACAAGGACAAGAACTTGTACTTCTTGCTAAGAAGAACTGGTTCCTAGGTCGGTCCTAGAGTGCTCGAAGCTGCCATTTAAAAAAAAAAATCCAACAAAAAATGCAATAGATTTTTTATTTTTTTAATACCTTTTGGAAAGTTTAATCTGCTGTTCGCATTGTTTCTGGGATGCTGTCTCCTTCGCTGCAAAATAAAAATTCTTGCAGAAATCCCCCCTTTTTTTTATGATGTCAATTGATGATTTCCCTTTAAGCTTCTGCCTTGAATCTCTGCCTCAATATGAATCTTTCTGGCGCTTCAGATTAACTCCTCGTCAACCAGAGGCATTGAACACTTGGAGAGGGAAAACTCGAATTGTTTTCGGTAGATTCGATTTGAAACTCAAGCTAAGAAGCTTCAGCGCGGGACCCTTCTGCAGATTGAGGATCGTAGGTGAAAATTGTCTTTCCAATCTTGACACAAGAAATCGACCAACAATTTTATTTTCTTTTTCGCGGAGCGCCAAACAATACGACAGTCCTCCTTCGCGATTAGAGAAGGCTCGCTCAATCTCTGTTATAGAGTTCGCGTACCCACACCGAGCTTTTTCTATTCGTCCAAGTAATCTGGAGGGGAGGCGGAACCAAAACGCATATTGTTGAACCCATCGCGTAGTCTTCTGTTGCTGAAGACCTATCTCTGTCGGAAGATGTTGCGCTATCTCTCAACAGGTTGTGCAGATCCGAGCTGGAAATCTGCAATTGAGCGTTTAAGCTATGAAATCACGCCTCTTCTTTTGATTCTCGTCGTGTTTTATGAAGTTGGCACAGTTGAACATTGCCAAAAAAAAACAAAAAAAATAAATTAATGAGCGGATTCTTAATCTTTTGGGTATATAAATTTACATGAATTATTATTTTATGTTGTTCAAAAATCATTTTTAAATAAAAAAATAGATTCAACATTGAAAAATATCCGATCATTTGATTTATTAAAAATAATAATAATTAGTCAAATCCACCAATCCTCAATTTCTACCAAATATCACTGGAAAAAATCATTATTTCCTATAACCTACTTTAACCTAGGCGGAGGAAGGAAGGTCGCGATAAAAAAATGACGCGTGTCCAATTTATATGAACCGTAGATTTCTTTCACACGATTGTGGGGTCCGTCCTCTTTTTAAAAACAGGAGGGGTGAATTGCCGTTAAAAAATGGACAAGTGTCCACACTCCTTGGCCGTCGATCAACAGAATATCAACGCTCGTGGTTCGCTTCTCTACTGTATCCGGTCTGCTCTGCCTTCGCGTGATACGTTCTCAATGGATGAAAGAAGTTGTTCTACACTTCACTGCTTTGGATCAACTGTTGTCCTGTCCACTTTTTGAAGAGGTTTACAAAGCCTATTATGATACCATGACAAATTCAGAGACATAGCATTTCAGAAATTAAACAAAAAAACAAACAATATGCTGAGAACACCACGGGTATCAGTGCCCTTCATCTCATTAAATAAAATACATAGATTATATAATGGATCAAATAATTTTTTTTTAGCTACTTTTTAGCTATGAGTCGCATCATTAGTTCTAAGCCTTTTTCTCATGGAGAAAGGACATGTGAGTAGAAATGACAAGATGCTATGACAGAAGAATATGAGTCTATCTTGAATAATGATGCATGAGATATTGTTCCGAGACCAGAATGGAAGTTTATGGTGGCTTCTAAGTGGATTTCAAATATCAAGCATGCAACTGATGGAAGCGTCGAGAAATACAAAGTAAGATTTGTAGTCAGAGAATTCTCAGAAGTAGAGGGAGTTGACTATGATGATACATTTACTCTAGTATTCAGATACACTTCCATCTATACCATCATTGCACTAGCTACATTCATGAGTTGGAAGCTACATAAGATGGATGGATTCTTGACGAGTTTGGGATTGAGCAAGAGTGTTGTTGATCCAAACATATATTATCATATTGTTGGTGACGAGTGCATGATATTGGTCCTATATGTGGATGATTTATTCGATGCGGGTTCAAAAAGACATACTGCTAAATGCAAGCAAGCATTGACTTATGACTTCGAGATGAAGGATTTGGGTATGATGCACTACTTCTTGGGACTAGAAGTATGGCAGAGAAATCATGAGATTTTTTCCTGAGTCAAGGAAAATATATAGTGGAGATATTGAATAAATTCAGTATGACATAATGCAAATCCATGCCTACACCGATGGTGATGGATTTGAAGAAGCTAAATGATGTGGATTCAAGTGAGATTGATCCACAGATGAGAGGATCACTTATGTATATGACTAACATCAGACCAGATATATGTGATGCAGTGAATGTACTTAGTTAATTCATGAGTCAGTCGAGACAGACTCACTCGATAACAATGAAACATGTATCAAGATACCCACAAGGCACAAATGGATATCACCTAAGATATGCCTCCAGTGTAAACATGGGCTTCCAGGAATATAACGATGCAGATTAGGAAGGGAGTGCAGTAGACCAGAAGAGTACATGTGGTTGTTTTTTTACCTTGGGGTCTGCCATGGTTTCAAAGTGCAGTACGAAACAAAGCTTTGCGGCCTTAAGTACTGCAGAAGCAGAGTATACAACATTGTGATAACCATGGTTGTGTGAATCTCTCTAAGAACCCTATGTTTCATGATAGGTTGTGTGAATCTCTCTAAGAACCCTATGTTTCATGATAGATCAAAACACATTGATACAAAATATCATTATATTAGAGACATGGTGGACAGTAAAGAAGTACACATGAAATACCTTCCTACCCATGAGCAGATTACATATATCTTCACCAAATCTCTTGTCAATATGAAGTTCGAGTACATATGTGAGAGACTTGGCCTGGTGGAGAATACCTCTCGAGCTGAGAGGAACTGTTGATGATTACAGCCAAGATAAAGTTCGAGTAATTATGTGAGAGACTTGGCCTAGTGGAGAATTCTTGCCTAGCTCAGAGGGAGTGTTGATGATTAAAGTTCTGTGAGACATACACGAGGACACAGACTGAGTGAGTTGTCCTATGAGAGAGACCATGAGTTGTGTGTGCCCATGAGATGTGTGTGTTTTTCCTCTCTAAGATGGAGATGGAATATTGTGTGCCTCTGTGTGGTGTGAGGAATCCCATGAGTTGGGTGTGCCCATGAGATGGGTGTGTTGTTCCTCTCTAAGAGGAGGATGTAACACTATGTGCCCCTGTGTGGGGTGAGGAATACCATGAGTTGGGTTTTCCCATGAGACGGCTGTGTACTTGAGGAAACACAACACACATGTGAGTTTAGAAATTTCAGCAAGTACTTGTTCAAGGACCGAAGTCCGCACCTCTCTTGGGCACTAGACTTCTTGGTTTTGTGAGTAACCTTTTGTGTGCTAGGTTTATGGCTCTGTGGGAGGTCTTTCTCTTGAAGAATATAGCAAAGCATTGGTTGGGTCTTCTTCCCTTGTTGAGAAGGGTTTCCCGGGATACTTCTTGTATACGTGTGCATGGTATTTCTTCTTGTGATCTTGCTTAGTGCACCAAATGGTTTATGGTGTAACTGCAATTGTCTATGGTTCAATTAAAATGCTAAAATTGAAATAAACTTGATGCTTGAGCCTAGTATAGTGAAAAAATTAATAGTATTCTCCTCCTCCATGTCACATGAGAACCTTTACATACTTTACACTCTTTGTTTTTGCTTCAACTTTGAAGTCTTTAAACTTTGAGAAGGTATAACATTTTTTTTTAAGTAAATAAATCCATATTTCCCTACTAAAATCACAAATAAAAGTGAGAAAATAAAAATTACAACCAATTGATTTGGTTTGTATTGGTCAACAGATATATGTGTGAACCAATTCAAGATGTTCTTTTTCTCTAGTTGAGGATGTTGGAAAGTTGTCTCTCTTATGCTTTCCAAGTATAGAAGTTTCACATGGGTTGTGAATTTCATTTAAAACATGAAGACCTTTAACATGTTTCTGAAGAAGACTTAAACTCTGAAATGGAAGATGGCCAAACCTAGTATGCCATAACATAGTTTCAATTGCTTTTGGGATAATTTGGCCATATGATTGGGAGAAATTGACATTTCTCATGTTTAGTGGAAACATCTTATTTTTAGTCATCTAGATTTTTTCAATTAGCTTCCTACTAGGAGATTTGTCAAAAATCAAGCATGTTGAGCATTTAAATAAGACATCATAACAATGCTCAATTAGTTGTCCTGCAAAAATCAGATTGTGTTTCAAGTTTGATACATAGTAGACATGGTGTATGTATTTGTTTTGATTTTATGTGGATAAGATAGATACAATTCCTTTACCTCGGTATTTTAGATGAGAATCATCCCCTATTGTAGTGCATGATTTAACAATATTATCCATGCAAGAAACAATTCTTCATAGTATTCTCCTTTGTTTTTGGATACATTTTCTCTATCTCTTTTCTGATTTGATTTCATCTTTTGGATACATTTTCTCTATCTCTTTTCTGATTTGATTTGATTTTTCTGGATTCAATTTCATAATGGCCAAATTTTCTGCAATAGTAACATTGAATTATCGACTTTTCTATCTTTGTTCTCCCTCTTACTCTTTGATTTTGTGGGTCTCTAGACTGTTGATCTGGTCCCTTTGAGTGTCTGTCATATTCATTATGTTTTCCTCTACCTCTTTGTCTCTGATTTCTCCCTTTGTTCCCTCTTCCTCTACCCCTTCTGAATGCGTTCTGATTCTTGAATGCATATTCAATGGACCCATCTTCCAAGTTATGTCTAGTTTCATGAGAGATGAGTCATCTCATTATTTCTTCAACAAAAAAGCTAGAAAGATCTCTAGAATCAAGAATCGTTGTCACAACCATTTCAAAATTCTTGGAAAACTTCAAAAAAAAAATTCAACAACCCTCTAATCTACAATGTCTTCACCAGCGAATCTGATCTGGTGAACAATGCCCATTACGTTTGTCATGAATTGGTCTACATTCTTGTCTCAGTCGTCTTCAAAGTTTCAAACTGAGTTCGTAAGGTGTGAAACTTCACTATATTCACTTTTTCATTTCCTTGATAGGAAACTTTGAGAATGTCCCAAGATTGCTTGATGTATCAACACCAATTCTTTTTTAAAATATTGAGTCATCTATAGAGTTTTGAAGCCAATACTTGGACTTGTTCTCTTTCTTCGGCTGTTCTGCAAGTGTGTTTAGATAATATGTTGTTGGTGGCTCTCTGAAGGCGTTCTCTACAGTTTCCCAAATCTATTGTGCTTAAAGGAATGATTTGATCCACAAGGACAAGAACTTGTACTTCTTGCTAAGAAGAACTGGTTCCTAGGTTGGATATCACCTAAGATATCCCTCCAGTTTAAACTTGAGCTTCCGGGAATATACCGATGCAGATTAGGAAGGGAGTCCAGTGGACCGGAAGAGCACATGTGGTTGTTGTTTTACCTTGGAGTCTATCATGGTTTCCTAGTGCAGTAGGAAACAAATCTTTATCAGCTTAAGTATCGCAGAAGCACAGTATACGACATTCTGATAACCATGGTTGTGTGAAGCTCTCTAGGAACCCTGTGTTTCACGATAGATCAAAACACAATGAGATAAAATATCATTTTATTAGAGACATGGTGCAGAGGAAGAAAGTACACGTGCAATACCTTCCTATCCATGAGAAGATTGCATATATCTTCACCAAACCGCTTGTCAATATGAAGTTCGAGTACTTCTGTGAGAGAGTTTCCCTGGTGAAGAATACCTCCTGAGATGAGAGGAAGTGTTGATGATTACAACCAAGATCAAGTTAGAGTAATTCCGTGGGAGACTTGTCCTAGTGGAGAATTCATGCCTAGCTAAGAGGGAATTTTGATGATTACAGTTCCTTCAGACATACTCCAGGACACACACTGAGTGATTTTTCCTATGAGAGAGCCCATGAATTGGGTGTGCCCATGATATGGGTGTGTTTTTCCTCTCTAAGATGGAGATGGAACGTTGTGTTCCCCTGTGTGATGTGGGGAATCCCATGAGTTGGGTGTGCCCTTGAGATGGTTGTGTTGCTCCTCTCTGAGAGGAGGATGTAACACTATGTGCCCCTGTGTGGGGTGAGGAATCCCATGATTTGGGTGTTCCCATGAGATCGTTGTGTCATTCCTCTCTGATATGGTGATGGAAGATTGTGTGCCCCTATGGAGGGAAGATGCCCATGAGATGGGTGTGTCATTCTTTGTGAGACGAACATGAAATGATGTGTACCCGTGTGAGGGGTCAAGGATCCCATGTGATGGGTTTACAATTCTTCTATGTGCATAGAGTTGATATGATGTGATACTCTAGATGATTCTCTTGCGAGACTCAGTGAGATAGAGATTTGTTGAGTAGGACGTTCCCGTGGTTGAGCACAACTGGACATGATCCTAGTGGCTTCGCACTAGTGAGTGTGTATCCTGATGATTCTCCTCTGAGACACAATGATGTAGAGATTTGTTGACTTGGATGTCCCTAGGGCTGAGCACATGTGGACGCGCCCCTAGAAGTTGAGCACTAACAGGTGTGTGAGATCCCTTGATATATTGTTTAAGAGTCATAATTACCTATATCCGTAATTGTGATGTAAAGGGTACATGTCAACCCCAACATAAAGTGAAATATAATTAATCTAAAAGATAATTAATATGGTAATTATTAATTATATTTTGATTTAATGAGGTCGGCCCTATTGTGCCAAAAGACACCACTTTTGATATGTCTAGTCTAATATAAATAAAGGTGATTTCCCCATTGCGGAAACACAACACACATGTGCATTTTGAAATTTCAGCAAGTACTTGTTCTAGGACTGAAGTCCACACCTCTCTTGGGTGCTAGACTTCTTGGTTTTGTGAGAACCCTTTTGTGTGCTAGGTTTATGGCCATGTGGGAGGTCTTTCTCTTAAAGAATATAGCAAAGGATTGGTTGAGTCTTCTTCCCTTGTTGAGAAGGGTTTCCCGAGATACTTCTTGTGTGTGTGTATGGTATTTATTCTTGTGATCTTTCTTACTGCACCAAATGGTTTATGGTGTAACTGCAATTGTCTATTGTTCAATTAAAATGTTAAAATTGAAATAAACTTCATGCTTGAGCCTAGTATACTGAAAAAATTAATAGTATTCTACTCCTCAATCTCACATGAGCACCTTTACATACTCTACACTCTTTGTTTTTCCTTGAACTTTGAAGTCATTAAACTTTGAGAAGGTATAATATTTTTTTTTAAGTAAATAAATCCATATTTTCCTGCTAAAATCATAAATAAAAGTGAGAAAATAAAAATTACCACCGATTGATTCACTTTGCATTGGTCAACAGAGATATCTGTGAACCAATTCAAGATGTTCTTTTTCTCTAGTTGAGGATGTTGGAAAGTTGTCTCTCTTATGCTTTCCAAGTATAAAAATTTGACATGGGCTGTGAATTTCATTTAAAATGGGAATACCTTTGACCATTACATGCTTATGAAGAAGAGTTAAACTCTGAAATGGAAGGTGACCAAACCTAATATTCCATAAAGGAGTTTCAATTGTGTTTCGGATAATTTGGCCATATGATTGGGACAAATTGACATTTCTCATGTTTAGTGGAAACATCTTATTCTTAGTCATCTAGATTTTTTCAATTAGCTTCCTACTAGGAGATTTGTCAAAAATCAAGCTTGTTGACCGCTTAAATAAGACATCATAACAATGCTCGTACATAGTAGACATCATGTATGTATTTGTTCTGATTTTGTTTGGATAAGATAGATACAATTCCTTTACCTCTGTATTTTACTTGAGAATCATCCCCTAGAGTAGTGCTTGATTTAGTAGTATCCATGCAAGAAATTATATATTTTTTACTTTTCATATGATTGTTGTATCCGCTTTCCAACAACCAAAGGTCCTCGGAGTGACCTTCTTAAGATATTTCGCATGAAAAAAATAATCTTTCATATTATTCTCCTTCGTTGTTGAATACATTTTCTCTATCTCTTTTCTCATTTGATATCTTCTTTCTACATTCACTTTCATATACATTCACTTTTATAATGGCCAAATTTTCTGCAATAGTAACATTGAATTCTGGACTTTTCTATCTGTGTTCTCTCTCTTCCTCTTTGATTTTGTGGGTCTCTAGACTGTTGATCTGGTCCCTTTGAGTGTCTATCATATTAATTATGTTTTCCTCTACCTCTTCCTCTCTGATTTCTCCCTCTATTACCTCTTCCTCTACCCCTTTTGAATGCGTTATGAGTCTTAGAATGCATATTCAATGGACCCATCTTCCAAGTTATGTCTAGTTTCATGAGAGATGAGTCATCCCATCATTTCTTCAACAAAGAACCTAGAAAGATATTTAGAATCAAGAATGGTTGTCACAATCATTTCAAAATTCTTGGAAAACTCTAAAGGAATTTTTCAACAACCCTCTCATCTACAATCTCTTCACGAGTGAATCTGATCTGGTGAACAATGCCCATTACTTTTGTCATGAATTGGTCTACATTCTTGTCTCAGTAGTCTTCAAAGTTTCAAACTAAGTTCGTAAGTTCTGAAACTTCACTATACTCACCTTGTCATTTCCTTGGTAGGCAGCTTTAAAAATGTCCCAAGCTTGCTTTGATGTATTAACACTAATTATTTTTTAAAATATTGAGTCATCTATAGAGTTTTGAAGCCAAAAATTGGCCTTGTTCTCTTTCTTCGGCTGTTATGCAAGTGTGTTTATCTAATCTGCTGTTGCTAGCTCTCTGAAGCCGTTATTTACAGGTTCTCAACACTGTTTTGCTTAAAGGAATGGGTTGATATGCAAGGACAAGAACTTGTACTTCTTGCTAAGATGAACTAGTTCCTAGGTTGGTCCTAGATTGCTCGAAACTGCCCATAAAAAAAAAAAATCCAAGAAAAAATGCAATAGATTGTTTTCTTTTAAATTCTTTTTGGAAAGTTTAATCTGCTGTTCGGATTGTTTCTAGGATGCTGTCTCCTTTGCTGCAAAATAAAAATTCTTGCAGAAATCCCCCCCTTTTTTTATGTCCATTGATGATTTCCTTTTAAGCTTCTGCCTTGAATCTTTGTCTCAATATGAATCTTTCTGGCCCTTCAGATTAACTCCTCGTCAACCAGAGACATTGAACACTTGGAGAGGGAAAAATCGAATTGTTTTCCCTAGATTCGATTTGAAACTCAAGCTAAGAAGCTTCAGCTCGGGACCCTTCTGCAGATTGCGGATCCTAGGTGCAAATTTTCTTTCCAATCTTAACACACGAAATTAACCAACAATTTTATTTTCTTTTTCGCGTAGCGCCAAACAATACAACAGTCCTCCTTCGCGATTAGAGAACCCTGCTAAATCTCTGTTATAGAGTTCGCGTACCCACACCCAGCTTGTACTATTCGTCCAAGTAATCTGGAGGGTAGGCGGAACCAAACCGCATATTGTTGAACCGATAGCGTAGTCTTCTGTTGAATAAGACCTATCTCTGTCGAAAGATGTTGCGCTATCTCTCAACAGTGCATATCCGAGCTGGAAATCTGCAATTGAGGGTTTCAGCTATGAAATCACGCTTCTTCTTTTCGCACAGTCGAACATCATCACAAAAATTAAAATTAATGGGCAGAATCTTAATCTCCTGGCTATATAAATTTACATGAATTATTATTTTGTGTTGGTTAAAAATCATTTTTGAATGGAGTTGAAAAAAATTCAATCACTTAACTTATACAAAAATTATCAATCGAATCCACCAATCCACCAATTACTTGCTAGATTTCTAACAAATATCACTAGAAAAAATCATTATTTTGTATAACCTTTAACCTACTTTAACCTCAGCAGAGAAGGAAGGTCGTGATAAAAAAAAATGACCCGTGCCCAATTTATATGAACCGTAGATTTCTTTCACACAATTGCGGGGTTCGTCCTCTTTTTAAAAACAGGAGGGGTGCGATGCAGTAAAAAAATGGACAAGTGTCCACACTCCTTGGCGGTCAATCAACAGAATATCAATGCTCGTGGTTTTCTCTTCTATATTGTATCCGGTCTGCTCTCCCTTGCGCGTGATACGTTCTCCATGGATGAAGAATTGTTCTGCACTTCACTGCTTTGGATCAATTGGATCAACTGCTGTCCTGTCCACTTTTTGAAGAGGTTTACAAAGCCTATTCTGATACCATGACAAATTTAGAGACATAGCATTTCAGAAATTAAACAAAAAAACAAACAATATGTTGAGAACACCACGGGGTATTAGATACCTTCATCTCATTAAATAAAACACATATTATATAATGGATGAAAGAGATTTTTTTTAAGCTACTTTTTAGCCATGAGACACATCATTAGTTCTGAGCCTTCTTCTCATGGAGAAACGACATGTGAGTAGAAATGACAAGATGCCATGATAGAAGAATACCACTCTATCTTGAAGAATGATGTATGGGATATTGTTCCAAGACTAGAATGGAAGTCAAGCGAGATTTGTAGTCAGAGCATTCTCAAAAGTAGAGGGAGTTGACTATGATGAGACATTTACTCTAGTATCTAGATACACTTCCATCTATACCATCATTGCACTAGCTACATCGATGACTTGGAAACTACATATGATGGATGGATTCTTTATGAGTTTGGGATTGAGCAAGAGTGTTGTTGATACAAACCTATATTATCATATTGTTGGTCATGAGTGCATGCTATTGGTTCTATATGTGGATGATTTATTCCTTACCAATTCAAAAAGACATACTACTAAATGCAAGCAAGCATTGACTTATGACTTCGAGATGAAGAATTTGGGTATGATGCACTACTTCTTGGGACTAGAAGTATGGAAGAGAACTCATGAGATTTTTTCGTGAGTGAAGGAAAATATATAGTAGAAATATTGAATAACTTCGGTATGACATAATGCAAATCCATGCCCACACCAATGGTGATGGATTTGAAGAAAATGAATGATGTTGATTCAAGTGAGATTGATCCACATATGAGAGGATCACTTATGTATATGTTTAACACCAAACTTGATATATGCGATGCAATGAATGTACTTAGTTAATTCATGAGTAAGTCGAGACAAACTCATTGGATAACAACGAAACATGTATCAAGATACCCACAAGGCAGAGTTGGATATTACCTAAGATATGCCTCTGAGCTTCCAGGAACAACAAAACATGTATCAAGATACCCATAAGGCAAAGTTGGATATTACCTAAGATATGCCTCTGAGCTTCCAGGAATATAACGATGCAGATTAGGAAGGGTGCGCAGTGGACCAGAAAAGCACATGTGGTTGTTGTTTTACCTGGGGGTCTTCCATGGTTTCCTAGTGTAGTAGGTAACAAATCTTTGTGGCCTTAAGTACCACATAAGCTCTCTAATAACCCTGTGTTTCACAATAGATCAAAACACATTGAGATAAAATATAATTATGTTAGAGACATGGTGCAGAGGAAAGAAGTACACGTGAAATACCTTCCTACCCATGAGAAAATTGCATGTATCTTCACCAAACCGCTTGTCAAGATGAAGTTCGAGTACTTCTGTGAGAGACTTTCCCTAATGGAGAATACCTCCCGAGGTGAGAGGAAGTGTTGATGATTACAACCAAGATGAAATTCGAGTAATTCCGTGAGAGACTTGGCCTAGTGGAGAATTCCTCTCTAGGTTGATGATTACAATTCTGTGAAATATACTCCAGGACACAGACTGAGTGATTTGTCCTATGAGAGAGCCCATGAGTTGGGTGTGTTTTTCCTCTCTAAGATGGAGATGGAACGTTGTGTTCCCCTGTGTGGTGTGAGGAAGCCCATGAGTTGGGTGTGCCCATGAGATGGGTGTGTTGTTCCTCTCTGAGAGGAGGATGTAACACTATGTGCCCATGTGTGGGGTGAGGAATCCCATGAGTTGGGTGTACCCATGAGATGGGTGTGTCATTCCTCTTTGAGATGGAGATGGAAGGCTATGTGCCCCTGTGGAGGGAAGATGCCGACGAGTTTGGTGTGTTAGTTTTTGTGAGATGAAGATGAAATCATGTGTACGCATGTGAGGGGTGAAGGATCCCATGTGATGGTTTTACAATTATCCTATATGGAGAGAGTTTATAAAAATTACCACGAGTTGATTTGGTTTGCATTGGTCAACAGAGATATGTGTGAACCAATTCAATATGTTCTTTTTCTCTACTTGAGGATGTTGGAAAGTTGTCACTCTTATGCTTTCCAAGTATAAAAGTTTCACATGGGTTGTGAATTTCATTTAAAACAGGAAGACCTTTGACCATTACATGTTTAAGAAGACTTAAAATTTGAAATGGAAGGTGACCAAACCTAGTATGCCATAACAGAGTTTCAATTGTGTTTGGGAGAATTTTGTCATATCATTGGGACAAATTGACATTTCTCATATTTGGTGGAAATATCTTATTCATAGTCATCTAGATTTTTTCAATTAGCTTCCTACTAGGAGATTTGTCAAAAATCAAGCATGTTGACCGTTTAAATAAGACATCATAACAATGCTCCATTAGTTGTCCTACAACAATCAGATTTCGTTTCAAGTTTGATACATAGTAAACATCATGTATGTATTTGTTCTGATTTTGTTTGGATAAGATAGATACAATTCCTTTACCTCGGTGTTTTAGTTGAGAATCATCCCCTATTGTAGTGCCTGATTTAACAATATTATCCATGCAAGAAACAATCCTTCATAGTATTCTCCTTTGTTTTTGGATACATTTTCTCTACCTCTTTTCTGATTTGATTTCATCTTTTTGCATTCAATTTCATAATGGACAAATTTTCTACAATAGTAACATTGAATTTTGGACTTTTCTATCTTTATTTTCCCTCTTCCTCTTTGATTTTGTGGGTCTTTAGAATGTAGAGTATCTATCATATTCATTATATTTTCCTCTACCTCTTCCTCTCTGATTTCTCCCTCTATTACCTCTTCCTCTACCCCTTCTGAATGCGTTCTGAGTCTTGAATGCATATTCAATGGATCCATCTTCCAAGTTTGTCTAGTTTCATGAGAGATGAGTCATCCCATTATTTCTTCAACAAAGAAGCTAGAAAGATCTTTAGAATCAAGAATGGTTGTCACAACCATTTCAAAATTCTTGGAAAGCTTAAAAGGAGTTTTTCAACAATCCTCTGATC
This sequence comes from Picea engelmannii, assembly GCA_009831015.1. NCBI lineage: Eukaryota > Viridiplantae > Streptophyta > Pinopsida > Pinales > Pinaceae > Picea > Picea engelmannii. Next base: position 1,083,608 of record ML776606.1, read on the forward strand.
TACAATCTCTTCACCAGTGAATCTCTTCTGGTGAACAGTGCCCATTACTTTTGTCATGAATTTTTCTACATTCTTGTCTCCGTGGTCTTCAAAGTTTCAAACTGAGTTCGTAAGGTGTGAAACTTCACTATATTGACCTTGTTTGGTAAGAAGCTTTGAGAATGTCCCAAGCTTGATTTGATGTATCAACACCAATTCTTTTTTAAAATATTGAGTCATCTATAGAGTTTTGAAGCCAATACTTGGCCTTGTTCTCTTTCTTCGGCTGTTCTGCAAGTGTGTTTCGCTAATCTGCTGTTGCTGGCTCTCTGAAACCATTCTCTACAGGTTCTCAGCACTCTTGTGATTAAAGGAATTATTTGATCCGCAAGGACAAGAACTTGTACTTCTTGCTAAGAAGAACTGGTTCTTAGTATGGTCCTAGAGTGCTCGAAGCTTCCATTAAAAAAAATCCAAAAAAAAAATGCAATAGATTCTTTTTTTTTAATACCTTTTGGAAAGTTTAATCTGCTATTCGGATTGTTTCTGGGATGCTGTCTCCTTTCCTGCAAAATAAAAATGCTTGAGGAAATCCCTTTTTTTATGATGTCGATTGATGATTTCCCTTTAAGCTTCTGCCTTGAATATCTGCCTCAATATGAATCTTTCTGGCCCTTCAGATTAACTCCTCGTCAACCAGAGGCATTGAACACTTGGAGAGGGAAAAATCGAATTGTTTTCCCTAGATTCGATTTGAAACTCAGGCTAAGAAGCTTCAGCTCGGAGATTGAGCATCCTAAGTGCAAATTGGCTTTCCAATCTTGACACACGAAATCGACCAACAATTTTATTTTTTTTTCGTGGAGCGCCAAACAATATTACAGTCCTCCTTTGCGATTAGAGAATGCTCACTCAATCTCTGTTATAGAGTTCGCGTACCCACATCCATCTTGATCTATTCGTTAAAGTAATCTGGATGGGAGGCGGAACCAAACCGCATATTGTTAAACCGATCGCGTAGTCTTCTGTTGATGAAGACCTATCTCTGTCGGAAGATGTTGCGCTATCTCTGAACAGGTTGTGCATATCCAAGCTGGAAATCTGCAATTGAGCATTTAAGCTATGAAATCACCCCTCTTCTTTTGATTCTCTTGTTCTATGGAGTTCGCACAGTCGAACATCACCACAAAAATTAAAATTAATTTCTTAATTTCCTGGGTATATAAATTTATATGAATTACTAGTATTGTTCAAAAATTATTTTTAATAAAAAAATAAATTCAGCACGTTGAAAAACATTCGATCATTTAACTTATACAAAAATTATCAATCAAATCCACAATCCAACAATTTTTGACTAAATTTCTAACCAATATCACTGAAAAAAATCATTACTTCGTATAACCTTTAACCTAAACATAAGAAGGAAGGTCGCGATAAAAAAAATGACGCGTGTCCAATTTATATGAACCGTAGATTTCTTTCACACGATTGCGGGGTTCGTCCTCTTTTTAAAAACAGGACGGGTGCGATGCAGTTAAAAAATGGACAAGTATCCACACTCATTGCCGGTCGATCAATAGAATAACAACGCTCGTGGTTCTCTCTTCTATTTTGTATCCGGTCTGCTCTCCCTTCGCGTGATACGTTCTCCATGGATGAAGAAGTTGTTCTGCACTTCACTGCTTTGGATCAACTGCTGTCCTGTCCACTTTTTGAAGAGGTTTACAAAGCCTATTCTGATACCATGACAAATTCAGAGACATAGAATTTCATAAATTAAACAAAAAAAACAAAAATATGCTGAGAACACCACGGGGTATCAGTGCCCTTCATCTCATTAAATAAAATACATAGATTATATAATGGATCCAACGTATATCAGATATAAATTATAGTAAAGCAAAAACAAAATTGAAAGTAGGCTAGTCTAATTATATAAATTAGAGTAAACCAAAAACAAAACTGAAAATAGATTAAAGTCTAATTATAACTGTACTGAAGTCAAACTAAGTGAGATGTAGACAATGGGCTTAGACAACAAAACAAGTTAAGATGACATTATTCTAGCACAAATGAATTTATTTAGTGGGAGAATATATTTGACTGGTTTTTAGCAAGGGTTTGAGGTGCTTTTGTGGCTTGTGTCTTATGTTGCTGAAATGTAAGTTATGCCATTCGAAAATTAGTATGTCAATTATCATTGAAGATAATTATAATGGGTTTTTATCATGAAATGTTGGTTGTGTAAGTTTTAAACGTGTGAAGTAAAGCAATGCATAGAGATTTTTAAGCAAAATAGAAAGTAATCAATCGCTCATTCACATAGTACACAGAGATTTATACCGGAAACCCTCAACAAGGAAAACTTTTCTTCTATTCATTATATCGAATTTCATCATTCACCATACAATATATTCAATGTTTTTAGGTATTCAGTAGATACCAAAACCCTAATCTTTTAATCCAAGATTAATTTACAAAACCACTAAAAATATCAAAATCCATTAAAAATAGCAAACACCGCCCCAAAATTTTTTTGGGGCATTGCCCCAGGCCACCACCCGTTGCCTAAAGTTGCGCGTAACCAGGAGAGGGCATACCTTCCCCCCAGGACCGCCCTAGGAAAGCACCCGATGCACATGACACAAGCATAGCACTAGTGCATCGTCAGATGCACTTGTCATATCGGACACGCCCACACACACACACATGCAAAGGATATAACACATACCCAACATGTTGGATCCTCACTATTATTAAAGGAAAACCATACCCTTTGAAATAACTTACTAGTGGTTCATATGGAGCAGACTTTCACTCTTGCCAAATGCCTCTTTGAGTTTTCTTCTTTTCTATTGTGAGAGAAAAAATAACTTTTAACCAAACACAAACAATTTTTCACATAAACATTGACAAGTTAGAAGAATGCTTGGAAAAAGTTGGTTGTGTCGGCCCTACTCTCACTAGTATAGTCATCAATCTTCTTCTTTATGACTATATTGATAAGACTAAAGTCATGATTATTAAATCCAATAAGATCCCTTATGATACCTTTGTATATGAAAAGCCCATCTTGGATTAAGTGACTTTATACAAATATCTTGGAATTGATAATCACCACAAGCTCAATTCTAATTATAGCATTGAGAAAAGGATTATTGAGGGATGGAAAGCTTATTATGGGCTTGAAAACAATTGTAAATCATCTAATCTTTGGAGTTAAGATAAGAAAAAACTTCTCCTTGGGACTCTTGTTAAGCCTGTTATTCTTTATTGCTATGAAGTTTGGGGCATGTGCATCTTGGAGAAAGATAGAACAAATACAAAATAATTTTATAACCTATTATCTCAAAATTAAAGGAAATAAGCCCTATCCCATCCTCCTCTTAGAAACAAGTCTCTCCCTCATTGAGAGCATGCTATGACTAGATACCTAATGTATAAGAACAAGTTAAACAACATGGAAGACAAGAGGCTACATAAAATTGCTTCAAAATCAAGTCATAACCACCATCCAAGCGAGGATGGCATAAATATACTATTAAAAAAAAGTCAAATAAAAAATTAAGGAGAAAATGTGGTATGATAAAGAGTTAGAGGAAAAAATAAAATTAAGGTATTATAAAACTATAATCAACCCTCATCAATCAAGATTATTTATCTATTATAAAGAGTAAAGAAAAAAATAAGCTTTGCTAAGATAAGAACGAAGCTCCATAGTAAGACTAGGCTTTGGTCAATTGCTAAAACACCATGGGATGAAAGAGTTTGTCACCTTTGTGACACTAAGAAGGTTCAAGATGAAAATCATTGTCTCTTAGATTGTCCAACCTATACCCATATTAGATCTCATTTTCAAAATATTTATCACACTACCAACATTACTAACCTCTTAATTCAACAAAAATATGACGATCTTAGAAAGATTCTCTTAATGTTTTTCTAGCACAGAAACAAGAATCTAAAAAATCACAAGTAATCACGTACGTACCCTCTTAAGATAAGATAAACCAAATATTAATAATCATCATCATCAATTATATAAATACACTACAACCTTAATTATCTATATTTATATTCACAATATTATATTTGTATTCAAAATATTATAGTTCTTTTCTATTCTAAGGGTTGTTTTCTACGGTCAACGTTTAGCTACATCAATTAGTGTCAATGTTGTAACTATATCTCCACTTGAGTAATCTACTGATTTGGAGAAATTAAGGAGCTTAAAAAACAAACTACTTTCGGATATTGAAACTATGATCCAGGGTATTAGAAAAAATATTTAATAGTTAGATATTATTTTTGGGATTAACTGAGTAGTGTAAGTCATTAATCTATAACTCATATTCATGAGTATTAGTCGCAACTGAGTTAGATATTATCATCAATCATCACTTCCAGGGCTTGCACCCGGTAACTAGGACTTCCTAGGTGGTCACCTAACCCAAGACGCCTCTGGCTCAAGCGCGCTTAACTGTGGAGTTTTTCCCACAATCAAGCCCACTTAGCTTGCTACCCCATTTGCAAAACCTTAGCAAGTATTGTGCCTTATGAACTACCCAGTTAGAGCTCCCTTAACTCTTATTATTTAAGCATAATATCTAATATCTTGCACTGCGAAAGATCCTATATATTTAATAGTTATTGAAATAGTAATTTATTACAAAATATATTAAAAATTTTAATTCTTCAATATTAATGTATTAAACTAATACAGATCTATATTAATCCTAGATCTTTCAAGTTTTGAGAGGGATCAAATCTCTTGAGGTGAAAATGTTTTTTAAAGCTAAAAAATTAATTAAAGGTTAATATTTTTCACCTCAAGATATTTGATCGTTTTGTGCCCTTCATAGATAGATCCATGGTTAAGATGGATATATGCTACTTTAATACATTAATACTAAAGTATTAAAAAATATTGATATTGTAAAATATATTAATATATTAAAAAATATTAATGTATTTTTTTAATGATGATGATGATGATGATGATTAATGTCCATTAAGACCAAATTGGTCTATGAGACTTAAGAGGGTAAGTGATTACTTGTGATATTTTAGAATTTTGTTTATGTGCTGGAAAAGCATTAAGAGAAGCTTTCCAAGATCATCATAGTTTTGTTTAGTTAATAGATCATAAAATACATAAGTAAAAAACACTTCATAAAATATGTATGACTAATAAAATATAGTATGAGAATCAATATCCCTTTTAATCTAAAGATATTTAATCTAACTTTTAAAAAAAATGTAATAAAATTGAATTTGTCTCTCTATTATTATTAACAACAAAAATCATTACAAATATAAAAAGAAAATATGAAATATGAACTTATAGGGAAGTTGATAATCAAAAAAAAAAAAAATGAATTATTACAATTAAATTATTAAACTTCAATTAACATTAAATTAGAAGATCAAAAATATATGTAATATTACAAACAAACAAAAAATTCCTAAATTAGAAAATCAAAACTTTTTCTTTATTTTTCTCAACAAAAAGGAAAAAAAAATATTATAAATACAAAAAACAAATTCAAATGAAGCTTATAATAAAACAAAGATTGGGAAAAATCTAAAATACATAGGAAGTAAAAAAGAATCTATAAAATATGTGAGATTACTAAAATAGAATATGAGAAATGGACAAGGCAGTTTACATTAAACTTCAAGGAAGAGTGGAAATATTTTTTTTTACATTAGAGTTATATGAAGCAAAGCGAAATGGACATGTTTAACTTTTCTTAAAAAAGGAATGAAAAGTTTAGACATTCTAACTATCCCAAGTAAGAAGAAAGTGAAAATGTTGTTTTCCTGTGCATGGGTGAAATGTCTCAAACCCGAAATCGTTGGTTTGATATTCTATTACTGAAAGAAGGATACGGGTAGCTGTTACAATACTGTTTCCAATACGTGGTTTAAGGGTACATGATGTTATCAGACGAAAAGGCACGGCTCGACCTAGAATGGGCTATTTCTCGTCTTGCGATGTTATGTCTCAAATCATAAGGGGTTTAAGAATTCTCGATGTATCATAAGGGGTTTAAGAGTACCAGATGTTTAATTTTTTAAGATCAATGTCCGAAGTGTAAGCGAACTCATAGCTTCCTATTGTTATTGTTATCGCTGACTAAGATTTACCATGTCTTAATTCTTCTGTGCACTTGTTGTTATAGCATACTAAGATTTAAGCTGTCTTAACTCTTATGTGCACTTGTTATTGTTATCGCTGACTAAGATTTACCATGTCTTAATTCTTCTGTGCACTTGTTGTTATAGCATACTAAGATTTAAGCTGTCTTAACTCTTATGTGCACTTGACTCGTTAGACAATTAACCTTTAACCTGTCTTCAACCTATCTTCACTCTTCTCTGCACTTTACACGTCAGACGCGATGGAGCGGACTTTAGCTAGGTCAGGGAACTTATTGAGTAGGATTCCCACGGCTTCATGTTTGTTTTTTTAATGTCAAAGTAAGAAAGCTAAGAGAACTCCATAGGCTCCTACTATCATATCATACTAAGATTTAGCCTGTCTTCTTAACTATTCTGTGCACCTGACTCTTTAGATGTGAAAGAGATTTAACTGAGTGAGGGGGCCTATTGAGATAGGACTCCCATATCTTTATTCTTTTGTAGCTTTCCAACTTTGAAAATTCCACTAACTTAGTCTATGATCAGTACCCAAATAATACCAATAGCGCTCATTCAATCGAACATTTCCAAATCACAATCCTAAATGAGGATTTATTCGACACCACAAATAGATTGAAACCAAAAAAAACGCCTACCAAAACATCCCAAATACATGTCTTTGTTGTCAGCAACTCTTCCTATCCGCGTTTGCCATTTCCCTTTAAGCCTTTGCAAGTGAAGAATGAAATTCAGGATCAATATAAAATGACATGTGAATCAAACATGAACACGAGTATTAGATACTAAATTCTATATGAAATCGATTGCAACAAATATGATTATAGTTTTTTATAGTTTTCACATAAACCTGGTAACTCCGCGGTACTTGGACACGCCTCTAGAGAATGCTGTGGGTTTCTGAACAAAGAAATGACAAAAACAAAAAACAAAGGAGTTTTAACCCGTCTGTACATCGAAATTATCCAATGTAAACTTTAAAATGTTAATGGAGTAGAGATGTTTATACCTCTTAGCATTCCCACAACTTGTTCCTTGCTTTGGTTTTGCATCTCTATAATATCGTTTTCATAATTGATACGCTGCATTGAAAATACTTGTTAATCGCGATTGCAATAGCCCTTATTCTATCCTGTTCGTCAATCAAAATATCTCATTGGAAAATGACAAATGACATGGAAGAACTCATACTGGGAAATTTGTTTTGGCTGATGAACCCGAAAACTTAAGCGCTGCAATATCAAAACATCTCGCTGCCTTTTCGGCCGAATTGTATCCCCCTAATGCGGTAAATGCAATTATATAATTTCATTGGCATAAAATGAGAATAAAAGAAGAAGAAAAGTTTGATTAATATTCTCTATATCTATATGGGTAAGCAACGGAGATTGATTTTTCGATGTTTAACCGATAGTCAAAAAGAAAATAATACTCACCCAAATAGCCTGTAATATTGGGCCCGTTATGGTAAAACAGAAGTACATGTGACACACAATGCGCAAATTGAGAAGTATTAAAAAACTTCAAAACTTCACTTAGGAAAAAAAAAAAAAAACACGATATATCTAAAATGAAACGCTAAAAGTGAGTCAAAATATCCATTTAGAAAGATTTGACCGTTCGCTTGGCACCCGCCTTTCTAAAGGTAAATTTAATAAAATATTTCGGACGAACCTTGTTTACCGTTGCGCTTGGCACCCGCCTTTGTAAAGGTACCGTCCCATACATGGGCTTCGTACCTGCCTGTCCATCTATGTCTGCAACCAAAAACCATTAGAAGTACCTAAAACATGAACATCACTTAAAGCTAGAATGTAAAGAAACAAAACGGTCAGAAATAAATTACTTTGTAACCCCGCGAAACGCAAAAGTGGTACTACCCTCCTCTTGAGTGAGATTTGAACCCTCCTCTTGACTGACAATTAAAGGTCCTGAACAATCGGCAATCGGCTTCCTACTGTTCACAGAATCCATTTCCACAGAGAATGGAACTGGATAACTTGAGGATATTGTTTCCGACTACAATCTAGGGTTTGATGCCTCTCAAAAACCCAGTAGGTTGACTGCGCAAAAAGATATCCAAACACCCGATGTAACAGAGCACAATTTATCTCAGAAATTAATTTAGGAAACAAAAACACTTTTCTTTGATATCAGCCAAAGGAGAACTTCACCACAAAACGTCACCCACAGATACAGGCGCCAAAGAAATATTTCACCAACAGATACGCACGACTCTTGGCATCGTGAGAAATGGTATTATATAGGCGAAGACAATGAACGAGCGGAGACAATCCATTGGAGGAGCCTTGGAGGTTGCTTCGGTTTTAGGAGAGTATGGGAGAGCGTGTTGCAACATTTGGCCTCGTAGAATCGAACTTTGAATGCCCACTATGGTTGGATGGACCCGTTCTTAATGGAACTTGGGCTTTAAGACTCGATCAGCTTGTTTAGTTTTCCAAACTTTTTAGGTGTTATGAAATAGAAGTGGGTGGAGTTAAAGAGGGGCGACTCCAAATGCAAGATAGGGTGTACTTGGCCAATTTATGTAACAGGATTTTATAATTATAATTATTTTATATTTTGAAATAATGAAAGGAATATTCTGTATGTCTATGTTATGCATTTCTAATGATATTATATTAATGATATTATATTAGTTATAAATAAGTTAAAATTAAAAATCATATTATTATTTAATAAATATGTGGGTCTAATGGTTAAGAATATGTGTTGCCTCTTAAGAGGTCACAAGTTCAAATCTAGAAGGGGTAGAGTATGTATATTTCCATAGACTTTACCACTCAAATCTCCCGGGGGGGGCCTTGTCCCACAAACAAGGCGGTCCAAGGCGGTCTCATACAACAATTTGGTGTCTCTCTTGGATGTGACCTTAAAAATAGATTATTATTATTATTATTATAGGATGTAAATAATTTTTAATTTTAATCTAAAAATAAAAATAAATTTCAAATATCAATTTAAATTTATCTATAAAAAATAATGAAATGAAATACCAAACACTTTATGTATTGTATAATAATTTTAATTATAACAATTTGAATTTATTTATATAAATAATGAAATGAAATACCAAAGACCTTTTGGTGTTTATAGAATGTGTTTTTTACCACACTTCACATTATTAGTCCCTAGATAAAGGTAGTGAGATTTATTGCAATGGTTATGCCAATTTTTCAATAGTCTTGTATGCAAATCAATATTATTTTCATTTTTAATTTAAGGATTTCACAAACATATGTAATTTTTAAATAACATTTTATTCTTTAACTTATGTTTTAACAAGCTTGTACTTTGAGGTCTTTTTTGGTAGTATAATGAAGTCATTTTCATTAGTTGACTTTTTTTTTTTATGTTATAGTCATGTGTCTAGTGGTGGTGTCTAGTAATGGAAATTTCCATGTTGGCCAAGTGTCATAGCTCTGTACTATGAAAAAGGAAACACCATCACCAATGCTCTAAGCGATGTTACTTCCCAAATTGTACTTAATGATAAAATCCCTAATCTACAAGGCACAACCCAAGAGAGAACTACTAGGATGGTCACCACAATGAGCTAAGAAATCTATCATATTCACTTTAGGCTAACATTCCTTTGGATTAGGGGGGTATCCCTAGTAGAATTACTAATGCTAAGTAATGAGGCACAAGGTGAAGTGAGAGTATTTTTAGTAAAACAATTTTTTTGGTATTTTCAAGGATGTAAAAGAGTTGATGGAAGGAAGTAGAGATTAGTCGCAAATTTAACAAGAGAAATTGAGTCAATATCAGTCAAAGGGGACTTATGGGGTCAAGAAGAAACAATATATTTGGAATTCATATTTTTCATCAAAGGATTGAAAATAAGAGACTAGAACTCAAGGGAAAGAATAATATCTTATCTAACCAACAATGACGACCAAGGCCCTACAAGAAGGGGCCTTCAATGGAGCAACATTATTCTTTCATTCTCAGCCAATACACATACCTTTCTAAATTGGAGACTATCTTCCCAACACCAAAATGTCCTACAACCTTGGAGGTTTGAGCCTCTCTCATAATCTCCAATCATTCACATTTAAAGACATGGATCTTGTCAACATTGTAGAGTAAACCATTATGTAAATGATAGTCATCCTTAACATCACCTTCTTATATATGAGTTTTTCCATGTATCTTTTTAAAAACCTCCTTGAAGTCCTCATATTTTGTGTATGCCTCTTTATATGCATCATGGTTAAAAGAATCCATGTGCAACAGAGTTCCCAATGTTGTAATATTGGATGTGGGTGGCGTGGAAAGAATGTCTGTGAACTTGTGTATTTTTCTCGTATTATACTATATGACTAGATGAAATTGTTTTAAAAATCCCATTCACATGTAATTCCTGGTTTGTTGTAGCTCAATTTGGACTTGCAAATATTGTACGAGTTGGCGATCTTTATGGATGATGGTCTCCTTTCCTATTAGATGGTGTTTCCATTTCTTGATAGCTTGAACTAGGGAATACAGTTCTTTGTCATAGTTAGGGTAGTTGAGAACTACCCTATGAAATATTTCAAAATGATAGAATACATGACTTCCTCCTTGCATTAAAATGGCTCCCATGGAATATACACTTGGATCTGTCTCCACTTCAAAAATCTTTTGCAAGTTTCATAGTCTGAGAACTAGTGTTTGAATGATGTCTCATTTCATTGAAAATATTTTGTTGATTCTTCCACCACTATAAACTCTTACCACTCATTTTTATGGCATGGAGTAGTATAGAAACTACTAAGAATGAAGCTATGAACTTTCACAAGTACTATGACCCCCCCAAAAAAATCCTAGATTGATTGAAAGTCATAGGAACTATCCATTTCATCATGGCCTCCATATTTGTGAGATATATATTGAGTTCCCCTCCATTGATTACTTACCTTAAATAAACCAATGATTACTGATAAAACTCACATTTCTTGAGGTTAGCCATCAACTAGTTATTTTTCAAGGTTTCCAACACTTTCGTAATAAATGAGATGTGGTCTTCACAAATAGAGTTATAAAAAACTATATCATCCAAATATACTATGAAAAAAAGAATCTAAATATGGGTGTAAAATATCATTCATTAGTCTCATAAACATAGTTGGTGCATCACATAAGACAAATGGCATGACCAACCAATCACATAGACCTTTACCTCTCTTGAAGGAAGTCTTCCAAGTGTCTTCTTCGTTGATGCGCACCTAGTGGTATCCCCATTTGAGATCCAACTTGGAGAAACATTTTGTGTGTTGCAATTGATCTAATATATCAAAGATCTTGGACAAAGGGTATGTATTTTTTAGTGTAATATTGACAAGGTGAGGATCTTGGTTGAATAACGCCCTTCTTCAACATTTGTTGCAAGTTATTCTTCACTTCATTTAATTCCAGGATGGAATGTCTAAACAACCCAATATTCAACAATGGACAATCTGGGAATAACCGAATTTCATGCTCCATTTACCTCTTCGGTGGTATCCTTTTAGTATCCTAGAAAACTCTTATGAAATATTGTAACAACTAATACAATTGATATTTACTATCTCTAGTATGCCCCTCTAGGGATTCCTTTATTCTTACCGACTCACCCTTGGACTTATTGTCAGTTAAGAAAAGTAAACGATATTTATGACTAGAACTAATATATTTCTTGGCTTGGTCTACACTTATGAGTGAGATGTGTGAATTTAATTTACATGAAGATCTCATTCCTCATATACTTGTAGGGGCTTCCAAGAAGTACTGTAGATAATTCAATGGTACTATTTCCAATCCCACTTCATCAATAACATTAACACATACAACATATTTAATCTTATTGTATTTTGTTAGCTTGATCACTACATAATGTTTTACCCATCCCAATGGATCTGCGATAAGATGATCATAAAAATCCAATCCAATATTACTAGCCAGGTCCACTCCTATGAGCTTATTCTATGAACCATATTTGAAAATGGAATTTGTAGTGTAACCCAAATTTCATTATAAAAAAAATTGTAAGGGAAAACTAAAGTTTGTTAAACAATAGTTTCACTATTTATACACATAACAGTTTCACTCCATTGGATTATCCATCCTAAAGTTTAAAGGATATTTAAACACAACCAATCTCCTAATGTTAAGTTTCATTATAGCGTTGTTAATATATTAGAGTCATACATTTAAATACATCGATGACTCAAATCCTATGACTGTCAAATTCCATAGGATGAGCCTTAGGGTTACATCAAACCATGATATCCATAATATAATAGGTAATAAGCTATGTTATAAAACATGTAAGTGATATAATTCATGTCAACAATATTAAAACCTTAAACAAACACAGGGTTGAACTGGGAGACATAACTATCCAAGTTATAATCTGTGCGCTAAGGTTTATAACACCCATAACACCACAATACCTTAGCATAGTGTAATGAACTATATAGAAAGAAGGAAAAACGGTGTACATACAACAATAACCATCGTAACCCTACACATAAGTTAACACGGTTTTCCCCGATCTAAGGATAAACATATACAACTAACATTTAAGTGTTTCGTAAATCATCTTTGAGGTGGATGATAGTGTGAGGTATGAACCTTGGCCATTCTATCCTATAGACATTTACGTTATGTCCAACTCATTAATGGAGATAGTTCATGCCAAATACCCTCCATAACTGACAGGGAACCGAGAAATGTGGGTTCACCACTTTAGTCGATTTCACATGACGAGGGTGTGGGGTCTACCAATCGCTCTTACTTTGTTGGCGAGGGGCTCAAAGTATCATTCATTCTTTGTAGTTGCCTATTTGTCATTGTAAAACATTTTTCCTCTGAACTATATGGGATCAACGATTTTGGTAATGCTCGGCTCTGGTGAGGGATGGAGGTAAACAACACATTACATGGTTCTCCACACACATGTGTGAGTAACCTTTCTATTTCTTATGTTCTCTGTGAAATGTAATTTTACATAATTTCCTTCTCTATATGTGTTGTGTATAGTCTGTGTAATGTATTTTTACATAATTTCCTTCTCTATATGTGCAATGTGCAATGTATACTCTGTGTAATACATTCTCCATCTGGTGCAATGTAATATTTGTGAGGTTCTATCTCACATACCTTACATTTTTTTTTTTAGGATTGACATGGCATGATATTTGTACCTCCATATGCGTTTTTTATCCAAGTTCCATACTGTTGACGATTTCATTTGTAAGTTATGCAAAATCCCTTAAATTTCTCAATCGAGTTTGAGGGGTTACTGAGTTTATTCTTTGATGGATATCAGTATTCAAACCCGTATTATTTTAGGTTCCTTCCCAATGAGACTGTGGTCATAAACATTATTACTATAAGTTAAACCCTATGACATTTTTTTCGTTTTGGTTTTAAAACTAAACAGGGGCGTTACACCCGCGACCCTTGTCGAGAGGGTACTGTAAAAGAAAATAATATCCATCCTAGAGGACTATACGGGCATACCCTATTGAAAGTCGCGATCGAAAAATAATAGTGTTATTATTACATTCTAGGATTCATCCAAGTCCTTTGAAACTTACTATGTTGGTTGACTTTGTTAAAAACTTGATGGTTGTTGAAACTCTAGGTAAAATTATGATTACACTTTGTACATGCATGACAACATTAAAAGGCCCTTATTCTCTTCTTCTTCTTTTTTCAAAATAACAACATCACTTCTTTGTATTCTCTGGTTATAAAATTTCTCTGTCAAGAAGAATCGTGCGCTCTCCCACTGCCACCTCAACATCGACCTTTACTTGATCAATCGTCTGATACAGTTACAAATAAATCATTTACGTAAATTTAAGGCTTTCTTATTTTTGACAACCCTATACTAAAAAAAGAAAAGGTATCCTTATTTATTACAAGTTGTACCCTAAGATTGTATTCATTAGCCACATCATCTATTGAATATCTGAGGCAAGATAATTGTAGGGTTTGAACATGTTTTTGTTCTTTTAAAATTTAACCTATGAATTAGGTTCTTACTGTAATTTTTATGCACTCATTTTTCATTCTTTGCCCTTCTATAAATGCTACTTGATTTAACGTTTCTCGCTATGATTATTAGCATATAGAAAATATGACCCGATCACATCATGTGCATCCTTGTCATTACTTCTTAATTAATACTTTCTTTGTTGCAAGCATTATCCTTGTCGGAATTCCATTTGTGTATTATGGAACAAAATAATAGTTTTGTTTTAAATTTTAGTTTCTCCATGGTAATTTCTTTTTGTTCTTTATCCCTTTGCAAGGGGTTTGGTAATTTCATCAAGGTGATATTTATTAGTTAATTGGTATTGATTTTCTTTGTTTATTAACTCCACCCCTCTATTAAATCGTTTATTGGGTTGATCTTCCTCTTTGATTACAATTTTTATTTTGGGGTAATATTTCTCTATACTTCGTTAAAAAAACACGATCGAGGATAAATAAAATAAAAGAAATGCCGAGATAAAACAAAAAATATACAAAATACAATAGAGACACAGATATGCGTTGTTCACCCAGTGTGGGCTATGCCACCAAAGAAATTGCTAGGTCCTTCATGTATTATTATCCAACAACTGAAGGGATAGAACCTATAGCACACCCGTTGTAACTTCCTCTTCTTTCTCTTAGAGTATCCTCACTCAGAATACAATATTCACAATAATACATAGCTGCAATACATTTCCCTCATAAAAGAGGGTTGCCTTCTAGGGAAAAAAACCCTAACATAAATTCTACCATCAGATTTGTGACCTTATAATGAACTGTCCATATTTACTATGAAATTATAATATACATTTACAAGGAAAATTTTCCTTCGATGGCTTCACCCCCGAACCTCAGTCGGGGGACTGCTTTCCCCAAGAGCCCGAAAGGGGGGTAACCCTCCCACTCCCCCGTGTCTAAAGAATAAATATATGGATGAAGAAGTTAGTAAAAATTCTACAAAAGATTCAAGCAAAGAAAAAAATTCTTCTAATGATACGTTGTAACACCACCAAATCACACAGAAAAAAAATTGTTATTATTATTTCTCAATGACAAGAGATAGATTTAAAATGACTATACTCTTGTTAAAATTATCATTTATATATTATGAAATCATACTACTCATTAATTTCCCCTTTTAAATTCTCTTTTGTGACATGTGGTAAAGCCAAAATCTGCATGTTTAATCATCCGTCTCATTCTATCATTCTATCATTCTCATTCTTAATAAATTCCTTCTCCCGAGATCACATGTCCTAAGCACTACAACTTAATATGATAAAAGTCAAATTTACTATATTTTGCATACAATTGATGTTCCCTTAACATTTGTATAGCTAACCTTATATGATCTTCGTTCTCTTCCCTCATCTATGAATATATCAAGCAATCATGCATAAAATCTATACACAAATTATATTTTATTAACATGTTCATTAGGAACATAAATGTCGCAGGAGCATTTTCTAAGCCAAAGGTTACCACTACAGATCCATAGTGTTCATACCTAGTTCTAAAATACGTTTTATGAATGTTTTCATCTTTAATAATGATTTGATGATAACCTAACCTTAAATCTATCTTAGAAAATATTTTATCTTCTCCAACCCAATCAAATAAGTCATCAATATGGGGTAAAGGGTACTTATTTTTTATTGTCATTTTATTTAGTTGTTTGTAATCAATACACAACCTAAAATTTCCATCCTTCTTTTTCACAAATAGAGTTGATGCTCCCCATGGAGACACACTTGGGATAACGTAATTTTTATCCAACATGTCTTGAAGTTGCATTCTTGATTCAGTCAATTCAAGAATACTCATTCTATAAGGTGCTTTAGACACTAACACAGACCCAGGTATTGTACCTATTGTAAAATCCATGTCCCTTCTAGGAGGTTCTCTTGTAATTTCTTCTAGGAATACATCTTGAAACTTAGACAATATAATATGGTCAGTCAACATATTGTAAACCAACTTTCCTTGATTCCAATTTATATGAGAAACACATATTTCATAACCCTTCCTTGCATTTTGTTTCAACTGTAAAATCTAAATCTGTCTTACCAACACACCACAAGGTATTCCCTTAATGGTTTTGTTTTTCCCAAGTTCATATAAAAAATCAAAAGATTTATTTCGACATTTCGAAATAGTTGCATGATTTTCAAGCCAATCCATGCCTATGAGTAAATAATAGGATCCCGAAGGTAATATATTCAATTCCACACTAGTTTTCATTCTATACATACTTATTATGCATTCCTTGACCAGGTGAACTACATTTTGATTTGTACCAGTAGCTAGTTGTACTAGCCAATACTTACTATGTTTTACGTTTTTCAATTTATAGTGTTCAACTATAGTAGGGGAAACAAATCTTAAGCTTGCACCAGGTTCAATTAAAATAGATACATATTTTTTATTGATCATACCTTCAATTTGTACCATGGTCGATTGATGATCAAGTTATCGGTTCTCCAAGGATGCATTAATATTTTGATTACACCGTTCCATTTCATTAATTGTTACTACTTCCTGAATAATATGCACTATCAATTTCATGTTCTTATTTAGAAGGAAATCCTTGTATAGATCAGGTTCTTTGCAACCCCAAACCTGTAATGGTGGTCTGGTTTATTTATTCAGTGTCCATATTCGCCCATCGTATATTCCAAAATGTATCGATAAATATGGTATCCTTTTCTAAGATGATTATCCTCGGTATCCTAAAGTGCACCTATACTTGTTCAAAGAACATGTTTCCTGATTATTTTCCTTTAATGGTATTTTTACAAGGCATGAGAATGCATATCTTGTTGAACATGTAAAGTACTTCAAATATATAGTCATGTCCCTTCCAGGTTGTTGGTAAACCTCCCATGAAATCCATGGAAATGATTTCCTAGGGTCGAGTGGGTATAGGAAAGGGATGGTATAGACCTTTCTTGCTCTTACTAGGATTTTTGGTACAAAAACGTATACATCCTCTAATATATTGTGCTACATATTCTTTCATTCTCATCCATTAAACATACCTTTCTAAATTGGAAACTATCTTACCAACACCAAAATGTCCTACAACCTTGGAGGTTTGAGCCTCTCTCATAAGCACCAATCATTCACGTTTACAGACATGGAGCTTGTGAGAATTGTAGAGTAAACTATTACCTTGGAGGTTTGAGCCTCTCTCATAAGCTCTAATCCTTACCATCACCTTCGTATATATGATTTTGGCCATGTAGTTGTTGAAACACCTCCTTGAAGTCCTCATATTTTGTGTATCCCTCTTTATATGCATCATGGGTAAAATAATCCATGTGAAACAGAGTTACCAATGTTGTAATATTGGATGTGGGTGGCGTGGAAAGAATGTCTGGGAACTTGTGTATTTTTCTTGTATTATACTATATGACTAGATGAAAATGTTGTAAAAACCCCATGCACATGTAATTACTAGTTTGTTGTAGCTCAGATTGGGCCTACAAATACTGTAGCAGTTGGTGATCTAATTGGATGATGGTCTCGTTTCCCATTAGATGGTGTTTCCTCTTCTTGATAGCTTGAACTAGGGAATAGAGTTGTTTGTCATAGTTAGGGTAGTTGAGAACTACTCTATGAAATATTTCAAAATGATAGAATACATGACTTCCTCCTTGCATTAAAATGTCTCCCATGGAATACCCACTTGGATCTGTCTCCACTTCAAAAGGATTTTGCATGTTTCATAGTGTGAGAACTAGTGTTTGAATGATGTCTCTTTTCATTTGATTGAAATGATTTTGTTGATTCTTCCAGCACTAGAAACTCTTACCACTCATTGTTATGGCATGGAGTAGTATAGAAACTACTAAAAATGAAGCTATGAACTTTCACAAGTACTATGACCCCCCAAAAAATATCCTATCTTTAGTAAAAGTCGTAGGAACTAGCCATTTGATCATGGCCTCCATATTTGTGAGATATATATTGATTTCCCCTCCACTGATTACTTACCTCGAATAAGCCAATGATTATTGATAAAACTCACATTTCTTGAGGTTAGCCATCAACTAGTTATTTTTCAAGGTTTCCAACACTTGCATAATATTTGAGATGTTCTCTTCACAAATAGAGTTATAAAAAAATATATCATCCAAATATACTATTAAAAAAAGAATCTAAATATGGGTGTAATATATCATTCATTAGTCGCATCAACATAGTTGGTGCATCACATAAGACAAATGGAATGACCAACCATTCACATATACCTTTCCCTCTCTTGAAGGAAGTCTTCCAAGTGTCTTCTTCCTTCATGTGCACTTGTTGATATCCCAATTTGAGATCCAACTTGGTGAAATATTTTGTGTGTTGCAATTGATCTAATATATCAAAGATCTTGAGCAGCGGGTATATATGTTTGAGTGTAATATTGACAAGGTGAGGATCTTGGTTGAATAACACCCTTATTCAACATTTGTTTCAAGTTATTCTTCACTTCATTTAATTCCAAGATGAATTTTCTATACAACCCAATATTCAACAATGGACAATCTGGGAATAACTGAATTTCATGCTCCAATTCCCTCTTGGGTGGTATCCCTTTAGGATCCTACAAAAATCTTATGTATGATTTTAGCAAAACTAATCGAACTGATATTTCTTATCTATGGTACACAACTCTAGGGATTCCTTTATTCTTAATGACTCACCCTTGGACTTATTTTTGCCTAAGAAAGGTAAACCATATTTATGACTAGAACTAATCGATTTCTTGGCTTGGTTTGCACTTACTAGTGAGATGTGTGAATTTTATTTACATGAAGATTTATTCCTCATATACTTGTAGGGTATTTCAATAAGTAATCCACATAAATAAATGGGTACTATTTCCAATTCCACTTCATCAATAACATCAACACTTACAACATATTTCATCTTTCCGTATTTTGTTAGATTGATCACTGCATACTTTTTTTCCCATCCCAATGGATCTAGGATAGGATGATCATAAAAATCCAATCCAATATTACTAGTTAGGTCTGCTGCTATGAGGTTATTCTATGAACTATATTTGAAAATGGAATCTGTAGTGTAACCCAAATTTCATTAAAAAAAATTCTAGTGAAAAACTAAAGTGTGTTAAACAACAGTTTCACTATTTATACACATAAAAGTTTCATTCCATTCGATTATCCATCCTAAGTTTTGAAGGATATTTAAACCAAACCTATCTCCTACTGTTACATTTCATCATATCATTGTTATTGTATTAGATTCATACATTTAAATACATCGATGACTCAAAGGCTAGGACTATCAAAGTCCATAGCATGAGCCTTAGGGTTACATCAAACCATGCTATATATAATATAATAGGTAATAAGCTATGTTATAAAACATGTAAGTGATATAATTCATGTCAACAATACTGAAACCCTAAATGGACACATGGATGAACTAGGAGACATAACTATCCAAGTTATAATCTACGCACTACGATTTATAACATCCAAAACAACATAATATATTAGCATAGTGTAATGAAAATTATGTAAACAAGGAAAAACAATGTACATACAAAAATAAAAATTGTAACCATACACATAATCTAACATGATTTTCCTCGATCTAAGGCTAAACATATACACCCATCATTTAAGTGGTTCATAAATCGTCCTTGAGGTGGATGACGGTGTCAGGTCTAAACCCAAGCCTTTCTATCCTGTAGGCATTTACGTTATGGATGACTCATTAATGGAGATAAGTCATGCCCAATACCCTCCGGAACTGAAACTACAGGGAACCATCGAATGTGGGCTCGCCACTTCAGTCAATTTCACATGGCCACGGTGTGGGGTGTACCAATCACTCTTACTTCGCTAGAGAGGAGCTTGAGGTATCATTCGTTATTTGTAGTTTCCTATTTGGCCTCGTAAAACATTTTTACTCTGAACTATATGGGACTAAAGATTTTGGCAATGCTCGGATCTGGTGAGGGATGCAAGTAAACAACACATTCCAGGGTTCTCCAAATGCATGGGTGAGTAACCATTCTATTTCTCATGTTCTCTATGCAATGTATTTTTACATAATTTCCTTCTCTGTTTGTGTTGCGTATACTCTGTGTAATGTATTTTTACATAATTTCCTTCTCTGTATGTGCAGTGTATACTCTTTCTAATGCATTCTCCATCTAGTGCAATGTAATATTTGTGAGTTTTTATGTCACGTACCTTACATTTTTTTTTTTGAGGATCGATATCACAAGATAGTTGTACCTTTGTATGCATTTTTGTTCCAGGTTCTATCATGTTCATGGTTTCATTTGGAAGATATGTGAAATCCCTTAAATTTCTCACTCGAGTTTGAGGGGTTGCTAAGTTTCTTCTCAGTTGGCTATCAATATTAAATCCCACATTATGGTAGGTTTCTTCCTAGTGAGACTGTGGTCAAAAACACTATAACTATAAGTTAAACCCTCTGACATTTTTTTTGTTTTGGTTTTAAAACTGAACAGGGTTCGTGATACCTGTGACCCTTGTCAGGAGGGTACTGTAAAAGAAAATAATCTCTACCCCAGAGGGCTATACGGTCATACCCTGCTGAAAGTCGCGATCGAAATATTATAGTGTTATTATTACATTCTAGGATTCATAGAAAGCCTTCGAAAATTACTATGTTAGTTGACGTTCTTACAAACTTCACGATTGTTGAAACTCTATAGGTAAAATTATAATTACACTTTGTACATGGATGACAACATTAAAATGCCCTTATTTACTTTTTTTCTTTTGAAAATAGATACATCACTTCTTTGTATTCATTGGTTATAAAATTTCTATGTCGAGAAGAATTGTTCTCTGTCCCATGGCCACCTCGGCAGTGGCCTTTACTTGATCGATCATCTAATACAGTTGCAAATAAATCATTTA
This sequence comes from Picea engelmannii, assembly GCA_009831015.1. Lineage (NCBI taxonomy): Eukaryota > Viridiplantae > Streptophyta > Pinopsida > Pinales > Pinaceae > Picea > Picea engelmannii. The sequence continues at coordinate 1,104,700 of ML776606.1, forward strand.
CGTAAATTTAAGGTTTTCTTATTTTCGAAAAGTTTAAGGTTTTTGTATTCATTCGCCACATCATCTATTGAATGTCCCAGGCAAGATAATTGTAGGGTTTGGACATGTTTTTTTGTTGTTAAACTTTAACCTATGAATTAGGTTCTTACTGTAATTTTTATGCACTTAGTTTTCATTCTTTGCACTTCTATAAATTCTACTTGATTTATCGTTTCTTGCTATGATTATTACCATATAGAAAATATGACCAGATCGTTTCTTAATTAATACTTTCTTTGGTGCAAGAACTATCCTTGTCAGAATTCCATTTGGGTATTATGGAATAAAATAATAGTTTTGTTTTAAATGTTAGTTTCTCCATGGTAATTTCTTTCCGTTATTTATCCCTTTGCAAGGGGTTTGGTAGTTTTGTCGAGGTAATATTTATTAGTTAATTGGTACTATTATTTTTTGTTTATTAACTCCACCCCTCTATTAAATCGTTTATTGGCCCAATCTTCCTCTTTGATTACAATTTGTATTTTGGGGTAATTGTTCTTTTTACTTTGTTAGAAAAACATGATCACAAAGAAATAAAGTAAAACAAATATGGAAATAAAACACAAAAGATACAAAATACAATAGAGACACAAATATACATCATTCACCCAATGTGGGCTATGTCCACCAGAGAAATTTCCATGTCATTCATTTATTATTATCTAGCAACTGACGGGATACAAAATATAGCACACCTGTTGTAACTTCCTCTTCTTTCTCTCACAGTCTCCTCACTCAAAATGAAATATTTACAATGATACATAGTCACAATACATTTCCCTCATAAAAGAGGATTTCCTTTTAGGGAAAAAAATTCCTATCATAACTTCTACAATCAGATTTGCGACCTTATAATGAATGGTCCAGATTTACTATGAAATTACAATATACATTTACAAGGAAATTTTTCCTTCGGGGGCTTCGCTCCTAAACCCCTGTTGGGGGTCCACTTGCCCCCAAACCCCGAAAGTGGGGTAACCCTACCCTGCACTCCCCCACATGGAGGAGTGTACATTTTTCTACGGTGTAAAGTCCTCATGGCATATAAACATGGTTGAAACAAAAATTGTTTTAATCAGGAAGACAATCAAGCTGCACGACCAACATACTTTACAATGAAAGACGTGTACATGGATAACCAACTATAGAACTTGATTCAAACTGTATTTTTTCTTTTAATTCTTTCTCAAGTAAATAAATTTTTCATGTATATGAACTGATGATGGGTCCCTTTGTCTTGTGAGGGAACACATCATATGAATTTCACACCCACTCCCCTTCCTCGTTCTTGGGAAATTGCTTTGCAAGGTAACGTAGATACTCCAATATGGAATAGGGATACAAGATAAGTATACTTTGACTCTTTTTATTTATATCATTCTTTAATGGTTTGTACATTAGTAAGTTACTAACACGGTCATATGGCTCTTTTGCAGGTTGGGGAGAAAAAATTGCACTTAATGAAATAAGCATCCTCACCACAAAAGGTATTTGGGTGCCCTATCTCTTCCACCAGTCCATGCACACACTCACATACATTTTTATATAGTCTTTTAAATCTCCATTTAGATGAGCTATGGATATCGTAGGTCTATCAAAAACGTGGGTCATCGACCTATTGTTTGTAATAAATATATATTTGTTTTTATCAAGTGTCATGTGATCTACTATATCATATATATATATATTTAAAAATATAAAATAATGTATTGGGAATTTTATTCTTTATACTCATCATAATAACATAAATTTCAATACAATTTGTTTATACTTTTCTTTCTGAGGTATTTGATTATATACAAGAATGAATAACAATAAAGAAAACTAGATCTATCATGGCCAATAGGCACATGCACACAATTTATATATATATATATATATATATATATATATATATATATATATATATATATATATATATATATATATATATATATATATATATATATGCACTAAACTTTAATAAAACACCACTACAAGTATTTTTACACAGTGGAAAACCCCAAACTATTATGGCTATACAGTCCACTTAAACAAAGTCATCTCATAAGTATAGTAATATAAAGGATGGAATCAACTACATAACATCAACAATATAATATCAATAGTATAACATCAACAATTTTAGTACATAGTTGAGATACATATATGAAGAATGATGCTGGAAAAAATGGAACAACCACGTTCCAGCCAATTGTAGAACACGACAACCACGATCACTTGTCCTGATCACCCCCTAGCCTGACCATGAATCCATAAGGGAAAACTGAATCACACTCCTTAGCCACTGTCACCTTCAACAATTAAAAAAATACTATGCCTCACACGAGATGTGCTCATAACAAAAAAACAATTCTCAATCCCCTAACATACTAAGCATCGTCGTGCCTCCCACATATGTTGTATATGTCTTTTTCCCAGGTATTTCCAATCCCTTCCCTCCTTGGGGGAATTCACACCTTTACAAATCCATGATTTTTAGGGGCTGCTAGTGACAAAATTTGACTTCTGCCACTTCTAAAAATCATCTCTAAGTTAAATCAAAATTGTTCCCCACTCATGGAGTCATAGTTGGCTATTTTTAACCTAGTTGTTCCATTTATATTCAAGCATTTAATTTATTAATTTTTTTTCTCATATATGTGTCCATTAAAAGAGGATAGTTGAGAAAGTCAAACCTTTTCCCAACATTCATAAAAAAAAAATTACAAAATCCAAGATTCTAAATTCGGATTTTCCATAAATGGAAATTGATTCTTAAATTTAGATTTTCTAAAAATTGAAATTTATTTCTAAATTCAACTTGGAATTTAATTTCTGAAAATTTGAGGATATCAAATCCTCTCCCCCTTAAGTACAACATCGTCCTCAGTGTTCAATCATCTCTGGGAAAAGGATCAGATAAGATTTATGCATGTCTTCTTTGAATTCCCATGTGGCCTCCTTAGGACTAAAGTGATTCCATTGCACTTTTACTTGGGCGATGGTTTTGTTATGAAGTACAGTTTTTTTCTTGTCTAGAATGAACAAAGGGTCCTCTTGGAACTCGCCTTCTGGTTCCACCTGCACCATGTTCTTATCAATTATGTGAGTAGGATCGTGAATATATATTTTTAATAACAAAACATGAAAAACATTAGGAACTTTTAATTTTGCAGGAAGTGCTAGTTGATATGCCACGAGTACGATTCGAGTTAAAATCTCGAAGGGGCCACAAAATCTTGGTGCCAACTTGGAAAAATTTCCTAGATTTAGATATATTCTTCTTTTTTTGATTTTTAGATATAAATATTTTCCAATTTTGAATTCCTGATGTTTTCTTTTTAGATATGAATAGATTTTATGTCGGTCTTGTTCCTATTTCAATTTCTATTGTACCCTTTTTACCATTCTTTCCATTTCTTGTAGCATTTCCAGTCCCACCATATCCTATCAACTGGATTATCCCAATTGATTGGGGTTGTGCATTTCCTTTTCTATAATACTTCGAAGGGACTCATCTTAATTGATTCCTGATAACCATTATTGTAAGCTAACTCAAATAAGTGTAGATACTCTTCCCATTTAGTTGGTTTTGTTCTTAGGTACATTCGCAACATGTCTTCGATAATTTGGTTTTTTCATTTTGTTTTCCCATCATTTTGTGAATGGTAACTTGTGATGAAATTCAAATTAGTACCCAAACCTGCAAACATTTATTTCCAAAAATTAAATGTAAATTTGACATCTTTATCTCAAATCACCATCTTCATAATTCTATGCAACCTAAAAATTTATTTCATAAAACATTCAATAATATTAATCACTTTGTAAGTAGATTTCAGAGGTATAAAATATGCATATTTACTTAGTTTATCAATCACTAATAGAATTGAGTCATTTTGTCTTTGAGTCTTAGGAAAACTTGTGATGAAGTCCAGCGCAATAATTTCTTATTTCCATTAGGGTATAGGAAGATGTTGTAACAGACCTATCATATGTTGGTGCTCAAACTTTATCGGTTGACAATCTAAACATTTAGACCAATATTCAATTGTTTCGTTTTTCATGTTAGGCCAAAAAAATTGTTTCCTTAATATTGTTATCATTTTCTGGTATCCTACATGACCAGAATACAACTTTTTATGCAACTCATCAAGAATTTTCATCTTTAAATCAATATATTTTCTGCCCCCTATCATTTTCTTGAACCTTAACAACACATTTTTATCTATAATCAGATCTGTTTTGTTAAGAATTTTTGCATTTCGTTGCAATTTTGTTGTTGTTTTGATGTAATTTTCATCATTACTTCTTGGATATTTTATTCTAAGTTCAATATCATTTTATTCTTTGTTGATAATTATTTCATAAATCCTAGTGTTCCTCCGACTTAGTGCATCTACAACTTTGTTTTCCTTACCCTTGATGTTTCTTACTTGAAAATAAAACTGACTTAAAAAGGACAACCATCTCGCTTGTATTGCATTGAGATTTGGTTGACTAAACAAATTGTTTACACCATTGTTGTTGGTTAGTAACATAAATTTACGCCCATTAAATAATGTCACCACATTTTTCATACATGAATCACAACTGATAATTCTAAATCGTGAGTCACATAGTTTCATTCATGTTCCTTCAATTTACGTGATTCATAATAGATGACGTGTCCATCTTGTGTTATCACACCTCATAATCCCTCTATACTCACATCTATGCAAACTGTAAAGTCTTTATATGGATCTGCTACTTTTAGGATAGGTGTTGTAGTTAACCGACCTTTTTTATTATCAAAAATGTCTTGACATTTTTGTGACCAATTAAACTTTATTCCCTTTTTCTGTAGTGATGTAATTGCATATGAAATTATGGAAAATCCTTTGATAAACCTCCGGTAATAATCAGTAATCCCCATAAATGACCTTATGCCTTTTGCATATTTAGGAATAGGCCATTCCATAATGGATTTAATTTTTTTCGGGTCCACTACAATACCATCCTCTGATATTACGTTCCCTAAATACTATATCTTTCTTTGGTGGAAATCACACTTATCAAACTTAGCATATATGACTTATTTTCTCTTAAAGTCTGTAATACTAATATCATATTATGTTCATGTTATTCTTCAATTTTTTAATAAACTAAAATATCATCGATAAAAATCAACACAAATTTACCCAAATATTGGTTGAATATAATATTAATCAAGCACATAAAGGTTGTTGGTGTATTAGTAAGTCCAAAAGGAATCACTACAAATTCATATTGTCCATAACATTTTCTAAATTTTGTTTTGTTTAAATCTTCATCCTTTATCCTAGCCTAGGGATAACCAGACCTCAAATCTAGCTTATAGAATATCATTCTTTCTCCAACCAGGTCAAAGAGATGATTAATTCAAGGTAAAGGATACTTATTATTAATCATAATTTTCTTTAGTTGTTGATAATCAATACATAGTCTCAAAGTTTCATCTTTTTTTTTAACAAATAAAATTGGTTCTCCCTAGGGTGAAACACTTGGTCTGATATATTGTTTATCTAATAGTTCTTGTAACTGAATTTTTATTTATTTTAATTCGGTTATACTTATTCTATAAGGTGCCTTTGACATTGGGGCAGATCCAGGTAGTAGATCGATAGAGAAATATATCTCTCTCCTTGGATATAGTTTTGGTATTTCTTCTACGAATACATCTTTGAACCCAAGTAGCACTGCAAAGTCTTCTAAACATGGTTTTCTTTCTTCCCCTAATATATTAGTTACTTGAACAATATATACTTGGAAACCCTTATTAATACATTTCTTAAATTGCATTGTTGATATTTTCCTAACAAAAACTATTTTTTTGATTCCTTGTACTGTTATGACTGTATTATTTTCATATTTATACACAAAAGACTTTTCGTAACAATTTAATATCACTTTATGTTTTTCTAACCAGTACATTTCGATATTTATATCTTAAGACCCCAAAGGTAATACATTCATATTTAACTTTGTACTATGACCATTTATATTGAGTTCACAATTATAAATGAAATTTGTTACCTGTTTGATTCTACTAAAGATGGTGTAATATAACTCAGACTAGCTCCTGGGTCAATTATTATAGAAACATTGTTGAAATGAATTTTATGTTCAACTTCCACAATAGTGGATTGATGATATTCATGTCTTCCATCCAGAGCTACATTGATCTTATGCATGCTTCTATCAATGGATCCAATTATGGAATTCTCTTCTATATTTTGGAATGAAGTTCTTGTTGTTGGGTTTAAGCGTGGACAAATTCTCCTCACGTGGGTTTCTCCACACTCCCAATATTTCAACGGTTCTCTTGGGCTGCCACCTACCTTCTTGAACCCCAAATTAACTGGTTTATTTCTTCCTTAAATATTATTTGTATTAGAGTGATAGTCCTTCCTTTGAAAACCCTTTTCCATGTTACGAAAAGGGGTTGGCTGGAATCCTTTATTACGCTGATTCATTTTATCCTATTTCTTGTCTTTCGAGGCCTTGGGAATTTCATATCTTTGTTTGTAATGATAGTAACGCATTCGAGCCTTTCTAAATACTTCATTTAAAGACTTAGGATTATCAAATTCAATCATGTCCTTGTAACACTTTGGTAGATAGATTAAGAACCTTTGTATATTTACCTTTGTAACACCCCGCTCTTGCACGCACTGAGCGAACTTATTCTTTGAGGACACTTGCTTGCAAGTGATCTAGATTATTATACTATTGGCCTTAGATTATGATTATGAGGAATTATGGATGTGATTATATGTTATTTTTTTGTATTGACTTAGACAGGTGCTATTGACCCGGTTCCCCCGAGTGTGCAGGATTTATACCTCGAGGATAGAGTCTGGGAGTGGACTATTAGGGTTTGATTGGTCTATATATGACGTATTTGCATCTGATTAGATGTTATGATTATGGATTTTATTCTGACATGATTTGTTGATGATGCAGGATGACGATAGCTTTCCGACCAGACTCACATGTGCAGTAAAGGGGTCACACACGACTACCAAATACATTGAAGGAGAGGTGTGGACAACATCCCTGCCATAGCCTACTATCACTCTCATTGTGGCTCGAACTATAGGTTAATGATTACCTAGTTCGAGAATATCCACGATGTCGTGAGGGAGGACTACGACAGTCGCTCATGATGATTCTAAGGGGTGCACAATAAGGTAGGGGCCTTATTCCTTAGAGGTCCTTAGTCTCCCATAAGATCACCTGGAAGAGTATTGACTCTAGGGTTTTTGATGTCTACCAAGTTAGTCAAGAGGTGAGTGGCACCCTTAGAGCACGTAGTGCATCCTGAAGGGCACGTCACACGAGAAAAATGGAAAGAGTCGAGTGGCACCCTTGGAAACATAGTGTGTCATGAAGGAAACATCGCGCAAGGGAAACAAAATGAGTAGAGTGGCACCCTTGGAGCACCTATTCCATCCTGAAGGGCACATCGCATTGTTCACTAATAAGTGATTAAACCTAGATGGTCTTAGAACGAATAATGTGATAAGAAATATTTAAAAACAATTACCGTAATAAAATGTCACCCAGCCTAGGAAAATAAAATCTAGGTCTCAGTGATACTTGTGGTAAAAATAAAAATAATAATAAATAAATAATATTGATAATGATCATTAAATATCTGATGAGAAAAGGGTAATCCATTCATTTAATTTATAATAAAAAATCAAATTACATTTGGGGATTACATTTTTAACAAAAAGGGAAATAATTGTCTTGTTACTTATACTAATTAAAAATTTATTAATTAAAAAGAATAAGGGGAAAGAGGTAATTTCCTACACTTGCTAATTTGAGTTTTAGATAGAAAGGAAAAGAGGGAAATTTAAAATAATTATTAAACTAAGGGGAAAAGGGGGAAAAATAAAGAGAAAGGGAAACATAAGAAAATGAAGAGTGACTAACTTAGCAAGGAATATTTCCTTTAAGAACTTTATAAATTGAACTCAACTAGTAAATTAGTAAGGGGTTAAGTCATTAAAATGTGTAAGGTAATATGGGGATACCTAGGAGTGATTCTAGGAATGCTTTTATGTGGGTGAGGGAAATAGGAGTAATTAAATAATTAATGAAATTAATTTATGGTGCAACGAAGGGGATGGGTGACACATATACGGGGATAATTTTTTTGAATTAAATTATTGAACAATAAATTAAATGGAAAATTGGGAAAGAAATGACTTAGAAACTCTATATAAAAGAGGAAGGAGGAGGAGGATGGATCTCTCCTGTCATGCGTAACGTTACGCTGTAGAATTTTAGACTTGAATGAATTATCTTGTGGGATTTCAGATACCAACTCGGTGAGGAGTGGTAGCTCAGCCTTGCGAGGCGAGCTAGGAGCTAGTTGTTCTCTAGTTTAGTGTGTGTGGCTCCTTTGTGGCTCAAGGAGCTAAGGGGGAAGAAGAGTACCCCTAGCTTTGGCTCGGAGGTATCGGTGAATTGTCATCGGTCGACAAGCAGGAGCTGCATGGAGCACGCAGGACAAAGACTCAGAGATGATGACTTGGGATACGGTACGCATACTTGTATTCTACATGGTAGATTATTATCGACCCTACGCTTTTTATTTATGTACTTATAACTATGTAAAAAAGGTGTTGACTCAGCGTTTTAATTGAGAACTTAATTTCCCCATAGCCTTAAGCATTCTACTTGACTTGATTCCCTTGTCTTTTGATCCCTGAATGTTGTGACTGTCCTATTGGTTTTATTGATTTTTGTGAAGAGTTGTGCTTTACTTTGTCCTCATTCGTAGATCATTAGTCTACGCATAAGCAATCAGCTAGGAGCCGGATCGACGGTCGTCACTTCGGTGTTAATAGACCTATAGATCCTGAAGCCCGACTTTTCTGTGCATGGATGATGAACAAAGGATTTGTTGCGCAGTCATCTACCCCTATTGATTGTCCCTGAACGATTGATTGTCTTGAGCCTTCTTGCAATTGAATAACTTTGTGCATTGTTTATCCTTTCTCCCTGCAAGCATTCAACCTCGAATTTCCTCTGCAATTTAATATATTTGATAGCAAAACGACCTTGTGTTTTCACTACATATCGCCTGTGGAAATCCTCTGTAATTCATGACATTGATGGAAAATTTTAAATTGCGATTTTTACTGTTCCATTGACTACGAATTTACATTATTTTACTTTACTTTGGGTGCAATTTTTCATGCGATTTTCATATGCATTTGGATATTTACCATCTTATTGTATACGTTTCACCCAACCCTTACCACAGCATGGAACGCATTGATTGGCACTGACTGGATTGGCTTGAGTGGTTAATTGTTATACCTCTACTATTGTACTTATGGTTTTTCTTACACTGCGTATTATTATGCAACGATTAAACGAAATATATTAATTTGGTAGAGTTTTTAAGCAATGAATACAGACATCGATTAGTTTTGTAGGATTTTTAAATTCTGTTAATGTATTTAAACACTACATCTTAGTGACAATCTAATTTAAACCAACAATTTCACATTTATTATGGCAACCATGGTAGTAATAGTAACATTCTGGAGAACAAACTAAATCCGCTGATAGTTGTTCTATTGACAACGATATTATAATATAAAATTACTTCAAATTCATTAAGTGACAGTGAATACATCAACACTTTATTTTAGACAACATTATTTTTTGCTTATGGCTATTCCATTCGTGATGACAACGCTGTTGTGTTTTTTTTTTTTTTGATTTTGTATTTATAGATAACGAACCTGTAATTGTCATTTGACAGTGAGTCCATTAACCACCTATTGATGGAATCTCCTTTTAACAATGATTTTATTCTGGTCTATTCGTGTCATTTTACACCGAATTTACTCCCCGAAATTTGAGCGATTTTCATTGATTAATCTACCCGCATTTTAATAAATTGTTGATAGAGATTGCATAATTGGCACTGTTTAGAAGTTGAATGGTTGACATTTGAATGTATTGGCATAGGCATGGATTGACCGCAGAAATATAAGACAGAACTATTATTATGGGACAACACTTAAAATCTTGGACGAATGTTATTAATGGATAGCAACCCTTCTGGTTAGACAACGATTCCTTTATCTTAGACAACGATTTTTATTGCTAAGTTTGACGGTTTCAGTTTTGGAATACACAACGATCTTTTTATGGATACATCTGACATATTTAGTGGTAGATTACTCAGTGATGTCTAAAGGCATTATTCAAGGATTACACAATGATTAGTTTACTATTATTTTCCTCTCTAGTGTGACAACGATACCCTTCTCGAGCAAGACAACCATATTCTTCTTGTAAGACAACAAAGAATATTCTTGTATTCTCATACATATGATATCTATATCCTGCTTGTTGATAGCGATAATTATATAGGTAAGAAGAGTAAAGACTAAAATTCGTAGTGATATGCTTCTATTTTAGAATTGCTTCATTCTTTGAACCAGCATAAAATTTATTTACCATTAACCCTTTCCATTCGGTGACTTACGTGTAAATCCTAGATAGTTTTCAATTATTTACTTATGAGATTCTTGTTAGCCAAGCTTCCATGACTTTCTACTTGAGACTTGATGCATTTTGGAATTAGTCCCCAATAACATTTTATTAGGGAGATAGTTTAGAGGTGTCCTTGTTTTTTGGGTCATAATGATGAGGTTTTAGTAAACATTTAATTGAATTGTCCTTCTTTCCACGGAGAGTTGACAATTATCTTTATCGAGGCCTTTCAAAATTTTTATTTCTATTTCGGATCCTTAATATCTTATCACTTGAGCAATCTAGCTCCCAATTAACATTCTACTATTGGGAGAATTAAAGAAGAAAATTTGTGCACATGAATTTTTGATATTCTTCAATTAACATGTTTCACAGTGTGAGAGACTTCCTAAAGGGTCCTCAAAGAATTAAAGAAATCATTAGGTTGGTTGTGCAAATTAATTTTTGGGTAAAGTCGTTGTGTGGCTCGTCGACTTGTTGCATGGGTTCATGGGTATAGTCTTCTTGCACTTTGACATTTAGTTTGGTATCCTAGAGCGTCATTTTTTGGGATATTAGACTAGATGGGTTGTGCTCCGCTATGGTTATTGTCATGCCTATCGCCTTTTGATTGCATGATTCCTGATGAGGAGATCATTTCGTGACCTGATGGATAGACACTCATGATAACATGGTCATAGTTTGTGCTACTCGTTGTGGCTATTGGTTTATGGTAGTTGTTGTCGGTGTTTGGGTGGTAACACCTTCGTGTGTTTGGTTTTCGCACCTTAAAGGTTCCATCGACTGGTCGTCGAAGCCGTTGTGTCAGGATTGCAGATTTTTTCCTCTAGCTCATAGGCATTGTCATTTTTCTGTCGGGAGGGTAGTCGTGTCTCTCAGATATTTTACGCATTTTTCACCCAATTTCTCTTGTTCCGGTGCATGGAGTCATAGTTAACTATTTCCTGTTCCGCGAGCATGGTCCTCCGTGTTAGATGTGTTTTTTATCATTAATCATATTTGTCGTCCTCTTTAAAAAAAATAAAAATTGCACTTTCTGTTTTACTTGTAGTCGTCACAAATGGGATCACTACATATTGTATCAAAGTGGGTTCAACCCTATGACTGTGGATTGTCAGGATTTCCATTGCAATAAACCCATGAGTATTAACCCTTGCGTTAATTAAAAACCTTAATGTGTTTGTGTGGTGATTTCATTTAGAGGACACCTCAGAGGTTCACAACGTGGTTCCATGGAAGGAGGTGTGATGCCTCCAAATTTCTCGCACCCTCGGAGTCAAACCCCCAAGAGGAAGAACAATTCCTTGGGGTGGATTCGCTTATTGTAAGGGATGATGATGGTCTCACAAGGCCCTTCCAGGTAATGTCAAAGGGCCTTGATTCACCATCGGTACAGAGATGAGGCCAGGGCACCTGTACCCCAGAGGGCCAACATCATGCCCTATATAGTACCGTTAGCATCCACTGAGAACTCGAGAGAGTTAATTTATCGAGTCCACGAGTGTCGTGAATTTATTTTCCATTGAGGTACAGTTGTACAGTAAGGCATTGTGCTTCACACTTCGCGATTACGACCTCCAACATGAAGGTCTGCATGGTGGTATTTCAACTCAAGGGAAGCGCTTTTCTGTGGTGAAAGACGCTTCTGACACATTTGAACATGTAAGTCGACGACGTGTCATGGGAACTGTTCGAGGAATGGTTCCATGAAGGTATCTTTCATAGGAATTCGTTGAGCGCTAGCTCAATGAGTTTGATGCCTTGCGACAAGGCAACCACATGGTTCCCGAGTACGAGGTCTGTTTTGGAGCTGCTCTGGTATGCTTCGCACCAAATTACCCAGAAACTTAAGGTCAAGAAGTTCGAGTTTGGCCTTATTGTTAGAATTTAGCTTCTACTTAGGGTACCCAGAATACTAGATGGAAGAAACTGTGTTGGATTGTGGGGAGCCACATTAACAACATTACTTCCCAGAGGAAGGGGTCGGAGCATATGGATCAGCCAGACCCACTACGGTGGGAATTTTTAGCTAGTCCCATGGGATTCATGCAGCGGTGAATAATCGCCTGTGAGAGCACCAATCGACTGTGCTCGAGATGTCAGGTACCGTCGCTAACCAGACCCTTATTATTTGATAGATCCTGGTGCTACCGAGAGTTTCATATCAAGTGTAGTGCTAAAATGTATTAAGGTAAAGGCATTCGAACAAGATGATTTTATTTTTGTAGAGATGGTTTAGGGATCCAAACAGAAGGTTGGAGGAGAGGTTACAGGATGTACCCTAAACCTTGGAGAGTTTGTCACTAGGGGAAACTTGTACATCACAATATTATGATCTTATGATGTCGTGATTAGTATGGACTCGTTGGAACCCCATGAGGCAATACTCAACTGTAATATGAAATGGTTGAGCTTGGTCGATAATGAGGGACAAATATGCATGATTGTAGGTTGGAACCAGGGATTTTCCCTGAGTTTTATCTCTTCCTTGCAGTTATGGAAGAGCATGCGCAAGGGATGTAAGATTTATGTGATCCTTACGTTAAATAAAAGGGATTAGCGGAAGGTCTAGAACACCTTCTGGTGGTGAGAGAGTTTTCTAATGTCTTCAAGGAGGAGTTACCTAGGATGTCGTCAGAGAGGGAATTGGAATTTACCCTAGACTTGAAACCGAGGAATGAACCAATAGCGAGAACACCTTATCATATGTCAACATTGGAGTTACAGGAGTTGAGAATTCAACTGGAGGATTTGTTGGACCTGGGCCTTATACATCCAAGTGTGTCACTATGGGGTGCGCCTATTATTTTCATACGAAAGAAATATGGGTCTTGGATACTCTTCATTGACTACCTTCAATTGAACAAGGAAATGATCAAGAATCAGTATCCATTGCCAAGGATTGATGATTTGTTCGATCAAATGAAGGGTGCGACGATGTTTTCCAAGATTGATTTGTGATCAGGGTATCCCCAGTTATGAATCAAGGAGTATGACGTCCCTAATACTGCCTTCAATATGAGGTTTGGTCATTACGAGTTTATTGTTTTAAAGTTTGGAATGAAAAACACCCCAGGGGTATTTATGAGTTTAATGAACGGGTGTTCCACGAGTACTTGGACAAGTTCGTCCAAGTATCCATTGATGATGTTCTGATTTACTCTTGGACGAAGAAGGATCATAATGAGCATTTGTACTTGGTGCTACAGTGTCCGTGAGAGCATAGATTGTATGGGAAATTGTACAAATTCTTGTTCTATCAATCGAATATTTACTAGTTAGGGCATGTCATCTCCGAAGAATGTATCATTCTAGATCCAACAAATTTTGAGGCCATTATGGAATGGCCTATGTTGATGAATGTACCAGAAGTGTGTATCTTCATGGGTTTAGTAAGATACTATTGACAATTCGTCGAGGTATTTTCGAAGATAACAAATTTGATCATGGAATTGCAGAAGAAGAACAAGAAGTTTGTTTGGACTGAGACATGCACAAAAGAATTTCAGAGGCTTAAAGAGTTGTTGAAAACAACACCGATACTAAACGTCCCTGAGATGGACGTAGACTTCTTGGTATGCATTGATGCATCCAATAAAGGCTTAGGTGAAGTCTTGATGCAAGATAGTCGAGTGATCGCTTGCATCTCAAGGAGAACTATGCAACGCATGATTTGGAGTTGTTAGCCATTGTACATGCCTTAAAGGTTTGGAGACACTACCTTGTTGAATGAAAATTTAAACTAAAGACAGACCACTATGGACCACATCACGACGCGATGATGACTGGTACAAAGAGGTCAAGGATTTTATCGGACAAAGCACAATGATGGCACCAATATTTGAAGGATTTTCATTTAACGATGATGGAATATTGAGGTTTAAAAATTGGATTTACGTACAACCGAACAATGAGTTGAGGAGTTTGATCCTAAACGAGGATCACAAAGCAGTGTACACAGCCCACCCAGGAGTTAGGAAGATGAGGGTGAACCTTAAACCCTCATTATTCTGGAAGGGAATGCAGGAAGACATAGTCAACTATGTGGCCAAATGTCTGGAATGTCAGCAAGTAAAGGATAAACATAAACATCCAATAGGATTACTACAACCACATGCTATTCCAGAATCGAAATGGAAGGTTATTTCAATGGATTTCATTGCTGGATTACCACTGATGGAAAGGAGACACGACTCGATTTTCATAGTAGTCGACACTCTAATGAAGAGTGTCCATTTTATTTCTGTGTGTATGACGTATCAGGCACCTGACATAGCTAGAGTTTTCATTAGTGATATTGTGAGGCTGCATGGAATACCTAAGAGGATTATATCCGATCGAGGATCAATGTTTACTGGATGATTTTGGACTAGTTTCCAAGATGCCTTGGGTACCCAACTTAAATTTAGTACTGCGTATCACCCAGAGACTAATGGGAAGACCGAACAAACGAACCAGACCTTGGAAGACATGTTGCACATGTACGTGATGGACCAACAAAAGAATTGGGAAGAATTATTGCCACTGGTAGAATTCACTTATAACAACAATTACCAAAGAAACATTAAGATGGCAACCTTTGAGTTTCTTTATGGGTGACTGTGTCAGACACCTTTGATTTGGGATTGGCTTGAGGATAGGGTCCTGGTTGGACCAGAAGTGATCCAAAAAAATGGAAGATTAAATGAAAACTATAAAAAAAAGGATCAAGGAAGCACATGATCAACATAAGAGTTATGTCGATGCACATCATGTCGACCGTAGTTACGATGTGGCGATCGAATATTTTTTTGCAGTTGAAACTGCATAAGAGTTCGATCAAGTTTCGAAAAGGGGATAAAATATCTCCTAGGTTCGTGGGATCCTACAAGATTGTGGAAAAGAGGGGCCCATGGCCTAATGACTAGACTTGCATGATTCTTGAGGCGTATGCACGATGTCTTTCACATCTCTATTGAGACATTATGATTAGTGATCCTGCACATGTTTTGACTTGAGAAACTTGTGGGTATATAATGAGGGTGCAGTCATGGCTGAGCCGATCCGCATCCTGGATCATGGCATTCGACAACTACGTCGTCGAATAGTAGATCAGGTCAAGGTCCAGTGGGACAACTATAGTCCACACTCGGCAACCTGGGAGGATGCATATCATATGAGCCAACAGTTTCCATTTTTGTTTGATAGATAGACTTATGATACTGTGATACACAGGATTTTGACACTTATATACTGTGAAACTTGGGGACAAAGTTTAGACCAAGAGGGGGTGTATGTATCATCCCGCTCTTGCGTGCATTGAGAGAACTTATTCTTTGAGGACACATGCTTGCAATTGATCCATATTATTATACTATTGGCCATTGAATATGATTATGAGGCATTATGGATGTGCTTATATGTTATTTTGATGTATTGAATTACACAGGTGTTATTGACTCGGTTCTCCTAAGTGTGCAGGATTTGGACCTCGAGGATGTTGAGGCATAGATGAAACCATTGGACTCTGGATTGAGCGAGGGAATGGACTATTGGGGTTTGATTGTTCTATATATCACATATGTGCATCTGATTAGATGTTATGATTATGGATTTTATTCTGACATGATTCGTTGATGATGTAGGATGACGATAGCTTGCCAACCAGACTCACATGTGGAGTAAAGGGGTCATACACGACTACCAGATACGTTGAGGGAGAGGTTTGGATAAAAACCATTCCACAACCTACTAGCACTCTCGTGGTTCCTCGAACTATAGGTTAACGATTACCTAGTTTAAGCATATCCACGATGCCATGAGGGCATACTGCAACAATCACTCACGATGATTCTCAGGGGCACGCAATAAGTTAGGGGACTTATTCCTTAGAGTCCCTTAGTCTCCCACAATATAACCTGACGAAGTATTGACACCAGGGGTTTTGATGTCTACCAAGTCAGTGAATAGGTGAGTGGCACCTGTAATGCTCCCTCGGCCTTAATCCCACTAGTCGGGAAAGACGCTACTGTGCGGAACAACATCATTCTCATACTTAATTAATAACATGCATTTAAATAAAATTAAACACATTTAACTTAGAGTAAGCACAAGATTACTGCTAACATAAATAATCCCTGGCATTAAAAATAATTCATATGCACACAGAATACATGTTACATATAAGCATCACAGACATGCATATACTTATAAATTAAGTACAAAATTAACACTTATCTTTTATTACTGGCGTAATTCCACCAACCACGTGCAAGCCTTCCATGAACCTCCTAGCCTTAGACCATGCTGCTCATCACTCTCAGCAGTGGGTGACCCTCGAGCTGGGACTAAGCTCCACCCAAGGCAAGGAATCCTAGTCTAGGCATAGGTTACAGGAAAACTGTAGAAGATAACCGGAAGGATTCTTCCTAGGATGCCTTCTTACGCCCACTACTCATGAACTCTCAGTCCCCACATGCCTGTTTCACCTGGGAGTATACACCTTCACAAGCACAGTCCATCAGTGCTTCACCTCCCTCCCTGGGTCTCGACAACAGACCAGATCAAGAAGTCTTAGAGCTCCATAGTTGGTGCTGGACTCTCCCTAGAAGAATACCACTTCCTAGCAGACTCTTTCACCTGAAAAGAGTGTTACACACAGGCCAAACAACCTATTTCCTTCAACTCAATTTCCAACACAGTCAGGAAACCACGAGGCTCCACATGAACATACAATGGTTTGCAATCCACATGCAGTCAAGCATTGCACGACCACAACAGTCCACTGGAAACACAGACATGGGCTTCCCAGAACTGGTGACAAACAGATGCTATAGCATAACAAGGCTCAACAATTACGGGACATTCGGTTTTCCCCAACCAATAATACAGGACAAACTCACGACTTAGGTTTTGGGGATGTGTGAGGGTGTACAAAGATCCCACACAGAGAATTAATGGTTCAGGTAAGGATTCCCTAGAACAAACAACGAAACAGAGGTCGATCTTGGACACCCACGAATTCAAACGGAGGATGGAGAATGGGAGCTCGAACACAGACTCGACGGTTTTGACAGAGGGTGTACTGGCTCCTCCAGAAATCAACACAGGCCTTTTTGGTTTTCCCCTAAGTTGCGTGAGGGTATTATTGTAGAGGTCAAATGGGATTTCCGGTTCAGACATTCGATGGTAGAATGGAGGAGGAACCCACCTCATGGCTCAACTCAACAGTTTTAACTGCATGTGCCTGCATTGACACTTGTGACCCATGAAGCTTGTTCCTTCCCATTTGGAAGTCACTCATCCTTCCAAAAAACTTAGGATAAAGCATCACATTTCACATGGCTTTTGGACTAATATTAAAATATTATTCCCAAGGACTTAATCCCCTAGGATCAACACTTAGCCTCTCTTTCCAACCTTCCATCCCCCCAATCCATTACCCACTATGTGGAATATTAGTCCCCCATCACTCATTCATCATGGTCGGTTTGCACGTAGTGGTGTTTATATTTTTTATTAATGTTCTTTATGATTACATATACAAAAGCAAGCTCCCGGCCTTAACACTTAGGCTCTTCGGCCTAATAACACATAAGCCCACCAACTTATATAAACTTGGCTCACCAGCCTATAAAACATAATTACAATTCATAATGCCAGCTTTATACTTCATAGACATGATTTACAATAGGGCTCAGCCTTGGGGACATTACAATCCCCTCCCCTTATTTTTTCACTGTCCTTAGTGCAACTTTACACTGCATCTGCAAGGTTTTCAAAATTTTCAAAAAGATGCAGGTACTCTGCCCGCATAACATCTTCATGCTCCCATGTTGCATCCTTAATACCATACCAGGTCCACTGGACCTTTACAAGCCCTATAGCTCGATTCCGGAGCTATTAGGTTTTCCTGTCCAATATGCGCACAGGATGCACTTGCAGAACACATTCTTGTTCCACATAAATCACATTTGAATCGATAACATGATTAGCATCTAGTATATATTTCTTAAGCAATGAAACATGAAACACATTATGTACAGTCATGGATGCAGGTAATGCAAGCATATATGAATCTGGCCCAATCCTGTCTAGGATTTCAAATGGACCACAAAATCTCGTTTCCAACTTGGCGCAACTTCCCAGCTTCAGGGAACTCTTGTTAGCTTTCACTTTCAGGAAAACATGATCACCCACTTTGAACTTTCTGTGGGTTCTGTTCTTATCAGCATAACTTTTCTGCCTTTCTTGGGCAGCTTTCAAATTATGCTTAATTTTTATCATTTGGTCCTCCATCTCCTTGAGCAAATCTAACCCAACTACTGCTCTATCATTTGGATTATCCCAGCTCACTGGAGTATTTCACTTTATTCCATAAAGTGCTTCAAATGGGATCATCTTCAATGTTGCATGATACCCATTGTTGTAGGCGACTTCTACCAAGTGCAGGCAGTTTTCCCATCTTGATGGCTTGTCCATCACATACATTCTCAGTATGTCTTCTATTACTCTGTTCACCCTCTCTATCTGTCCATCAGACTGAGGATGATAAGCTATACTAAAGTTCAGATTCATTCTGAATCCTTTTAACAATCTTTTCCAGAAATTCGAGGTGAATTTTGGGTCTCTGTCAGACACAATCGTTTTAGGAATTTCGTGCAATCGTGCCACTTCCTTCACGAAAATTTCAGCAACATCTACTGCCTTGTGAGTAGTTTTCAGTGGAATAAAATGGGAAGCTTTTGTAAGATTTTCCACCACCACCATGATCGAATCATGCGGTTTGTCTATTTTGGGAAATCCCGTAATAAAATCCATTGCTACTACTTCCCACTTCCACTTAAGAATGGGTAAAGGTTGCAACAATCCTGCTGGGCTCGTATGCTCAGCTTTAACTTTCTGGCACTCCATACATCTGGCGATGTATTCAGTGAAATCTCTCTTCATACCTGGCCAAAAGTAATGGCTCTTGACCACTGCTATTGTTTTCTGATATCCAGGGTGCCCTACATAAGGCACATTATGCATCTACTGCAAAATCATTTGTCTCAAGCACTGGATATTGGGTACAAAAAATTTGTTCTTGTACATCATTATTCCATCTGCTTCTAATTTATAAACTTCCATCTTCTATGGCATCTTACCCTATTGTATCTTGGCTACCAATTCTCTGTATTGTAGATCTACATTTGCATCCTCCAAAAATTTTCTTTTAATATCGGTCTGATATAGGCTAATGGTTGTAGCATGTAATTCATGCACCCTCCTGCTGAGTGCATCAACCACTTTATTCTCCTTTCCTTTGATATGCTTTATCTCAATGTTGTACTCACACGGAAATTCCAGCCACCTACTTTGTCTAGCATTTAAGGTTGGCTGATCAAACAAATATTTCAGACCATTGTGGTCTGTTCTCAATTCAAGTCTCCTTCCCATGAGGTAATGTCTCCATTTCCTCAGAGTGTGAACGATTTTTGCCAACTCCAAATCGTGAGTGGCATAATTCTTTTCGTGCTCTTTCAGCTTCCTAGACTCATAACAGATTACAAATCCATTCTGACTGAGAACTCCCAACCCTTCTTTACCCGCATTTGTGCACACCACAAAATCCACATTTGGATCTGCAATCCTCAAGATTGGAGCACTGGTCAATAGTTTCTTCAATCGTTGGAAACTTTTCTCACACTCTTTAGTCCACTGAAACTTTTTCTCCTTCCTTTGCAAGGAAGTGATAGGGTGAGATATCTTTGAGAACCTTGCGATAAACCTTCTGTAATAGCTCTCTAGATCCATAAAGGATCTAAATTTCACCACATTCCTTGGTGCTGACCATTCTCTGATGGCCTCAATCGTCTCACGATCCACGATGATCCCTTCTTCTGAAACAATGTGCCCCAAGTAATGGATTTCCTTTGATAAAACAAGCATTTGCTCAACTTGGCTTAAAACTGGTGTTCTCTCAACACTTGCAGCACCATCCTTAGGTGTTGTTCATGCTCTTCCTCTGACTTGGAATACACCAAAATGTCATACAGGAAGACTATGACAAACTTGTCTAGATAGTCCCTGCATACACCATTCATCAAGAACATAAAAACAACATGTGCGTTTGATAGCCCAAATGGTACCACTGTGATCTCGTAATGGCCATACCTTGTTCTAAAGGTGGTCTTGCTAATGTCTTCATCCTTTATTCTTACCTGGTGATATCCTGATCTGAGATCTATCTTTGAAAATATTTTTGCACCTTTCAACTGATCAAAAAGATCGTCAATCCTCGGCAGAGGATACTTGTTCTTGACAGTTACTTTGTTCAACTGTCTGAAATCAATACACAGCCTCAACGTCCCGTCCTTCTTCTTCATGAACAGGACCAGGGAACCCAAGGTGACATGCTTGGGCGAATGTACCCCTTCTTTATAATCTCTTCAAGCTGCAATTGCAACTCTTTCAGCTCTGGCATACTCATTCTATAAGGAACTGTCGACACTGGAACTGCTCCAGGCATCAAATTTATAGAGAAATCGATATGTCTCTTCGGAGGTAGTTCAGGTACTTCCTAGAATACATCTTCAAACTCTTTAAATACCTCATGATCCTCAATACTTGACACCTTATCCTTAGGTGTTTCCCCCACATGAGATGCAAATAATTGACAGCCTTTTCTGTAGAACTTCTTTAGCTGCATTGCTGATATTTCTCTAACAACCATAGGTCTGGGAATTCCTTGGACTATTTTTCGATTCCCCTCCTCATCTAGGCATGTAAATTCCTTGTTACGACAATCTAGGAGGGTATGGTGTTGGTCCAACCAGTCCGTCCCAATTAAACAGTCATACAAACCTAACAATAGAATATTCAATTCATCCTTCATGCTCAATCCCTTCATGTCCACCGAATAGGACTTAATCAACTTAGTGACTTTCCTCTTGGTTCCTGTAGCCAACTTCACTAACCAAGACTTTTCATGTTTGTTTCTTGATAAATGCAAACTTTCCACCACTCTAGGGTCTATATAACTATGACTATCCCCTGAATCAATTAAAATAATAAATGGTTGGTTGTTAATCATACCTTCCACTTCAATCATGTGTGCCTGAAATTCAGCTTTCTTGTTGTCCAGGGCTGCATAGATCCTTGGAATTCTACTGCCCATGTCCTCCACTGTTTCATCTTCTTGAAAATTATGGAAAGCTCTTGCTTTGCCATTTTTATGGGGACAATCTCTGTACTTGTGGTTCTCTTTACATCCCCAACACTGAATGCATATCTGTCTCAGCCTTTGTTATCCCACTTCAGCCATTCTCAGCTCTCTAAATGATGGATGTCCTCGAGGACTATTTCTGAAAAAAGGAGGTTTGTTTCCCTTCTGCCTCTGTTCTTTCTTAAACTTCTTCTGTTCATCCCAAGCCTTCTGAAAGGTAGGCTTCTCTCTTTGTTGTTCATATAAGAATTTATCTCTTCTTATTGTTTCTTCCATAGTCTTAGGATCATCATATTGAATCTTGTCACCAATGGGAGGTGGTAGTCCACTCAGATACCTTTGAATCTTGACAGCCTCATCTTTGATGAATGTAACATACTTCAGTAATTTCAAAAACCTTCATTCGTATTCATCAATAGTCATACTGCCTAGCTTGAGTTCGAAGAACTCCTTCATCTTTCTGTCATAGTATCTTTTAGTTGGGTATTTCTTCTCGAAATACCTCTTGAATTCCTTCCATGTGATATCTTTCTCTTTAACATGTTGCACCTGCACAAGATGATCCCACCACATCGACGTTTTTCCTTTTAGTTGATACATCGCAATTCTTCCTTCTACATGAGAGGAATAATTCTGCATTTGGAAATATTTCCTCATGCCAAGCAACCATGTTTTGGCATATTCCTCCTTCTTATGTTCTCCATCAAACATTGGAGGCTTGATCTTGTTCATTTCCCCTTTTAATTCATCCACTTCAGATCTTCGGTGTTTTCTAGTAGGGGATGGGCTCGAACTACTGTGTGCTTCCCGACTAGAATTCTTTGGGGAGCGACGATGATGTCTGCTACCACTCCTCGATCTTTTTTTTCTCTCAGGGGTTCTGCGACTCCCTGTTTTGCTTGTGTCACTCTCCTTTKCCAATTTATTTTCTATTCTTTTCAAGCTCTTGAACATCCTTAAGTTGAATTTACCCTCTTGATCCCTGACCCTCATGAGATTTCGACTATCGTCTCATGGATCTTGGGCATCTTTCTRCAATCTTTCAATGATTTTCATAACATTCCCTTCCGTATCCAATTCTCTTCCATGCCCATTGGAGTTCGATCCTTCGACTCCCAAGTTGACATCCCTTCCTTCTCTTTCATTCTGTGAATTGGAGGCAATCGACACCTCTTCCATTTCTATACTTGGCATCGATTCACGACTATCCTGACACTCGTTGAACTTTGCACACACAAAATGTGTAGTCCACTGAAGTTTGTCAGGCCTTAAACCCTTCATAAAACTACAACATTCATAAACCAACACGAATAAGAAAACGTTTCGATTCCATGAATTTTATGAGATCTGTTTGGCTCTGCAATTTTCAGGTGATAGCTCCCTCTTTCTTAGCCCCTACCCTCATAACCAAAGGTCGTGACCAAATGATAGACTACTAGGTGCTACTCGGGATTTCTATCACACACCAACTACGACAACTAAATTTTATTATTATTATTTTTTTTTTGTCTTTTCTTTGAGGGACAAAATCCCTGCATTTCTATGGCGCCTAGCACAGACCATCCCTTCCCTTATCCTCCTCCAAGCAACCAAAACCTGGCCTTAGTGCAAGCACCTTTCGCAACTCGTGATTTTGCGAGTTGGAGTGTTGAACCCTCGTGATCCTCCTTTGCGAATCCCCGAAACGTAAAAGGTCAATGTTACGTGGACTCTGATAAAGAGACACATACATGCCACTTGTATCCTCCACTGTACTCTGCTTACGAGTTGTTTCATTGCCACCCATCGCACGAGACCTTGGCTCTCAGCATTTCACGACCTTAGCGATCAAGGTGCAACTCCTTCACCCTTTGAAACCTCGTAACAAGATAAGTCAACAATGGGTTGACTCTTTCCCAGGTGACATGTGTCCACCACCTATCAACCACGCGGTCCCCTCCTAACGGATGTTCTACGTGTTTGTACGAGCCCTCGACGCTCGACACTTCGCGACTTTACAGTCGAAAAGAAAATCTTTCAACCTCCGAACCCTTGACACGCAATACCCTCTGAAGGTTCTGATCCAACGGTTCTCCCATGGCTTGGATCCAATGGTCTAGATCTCCTTCCCTGCTCCTTGCAACTCGAAACTTCACAAAACTAAGAATTTGGTCTGCCCTCCAAACTCACAAACCCCGAATTCGTGAAATGATCCAACGATGTGGGTTGAAATGAGATCAACGGCTCATATTGACCACAATCAATGATTCATGTTGATTCTTGATATTAGGGTGGTGATTTCGTCCAACTCCTAACCACCTTACAGCTCCACTGGATCCTACGATCCTCAGGATTTCGCAAGCTCTCCACAAAGAATTCTGACTGCTCAATTCACTCCTCAATGATTTCTACCCAACGAATGAGTGTTCTCCCCCTTAAACTTAATTTATATGCGACGGTTTCGATCTCCGTCTCCCTTTGAACGCTTCAAAGGTTTTATCCCTCCCAAGCTTTGTAACACAGTCAAGTAGTCCGTTGACACTCAAAAACATTCTGAGGTCTGAAATTAGTCCACCAGACACAATTTATTGTCAAAACCTCGGTCCAAAGACCACATATCCAGCCCATCTAGGCTCAACATTGAAACTAGGCTCTGATACCAAACTTTAACGCTCCCCCGACCTTAATCCCACTAGTCGGGCAAGACACTACTATGTGGAACAACATCATTCTCATACTTAATTAATAACATGCATTTAAATCAAATTAAACACATTTAACTCAGAGTAAGCACAAGATTACTGCTAACATAAATAATCCCTGGCATTAACAATAATTCATATGCACACAGAATACATGTTACATATAAGCATCACAGACATGCATATACTTATAAATTAAGTACAAAATTAACACTTATCTTTTATTACTGGCGTAATTCCACCAACCATGTGCAAGCCTTCAACAAACCTCCCATCCTTAGACCACTCTACTCATCACTCTCAGCAGTGGGTGACCCCCGAGCTGGGACTAACCTCCACCCAAGGCAAGGAATTCTAGTCTAAGCTGATGTTACAGGAAAAATATATAGGATAACCAGAAGGATTCTTCCCAAGATGCCTTCTTACGCCCACTACTCACGGACTCTCATTCCCCACATGCCTGTTCCGCCCGGGAGTATACACCTTCACAAGAACAGTCCATTAGTGATTCACCTCCCTTTTTGGGTCTCGGCAATAGGCTGGATCAGGATGTCTTAGAGATCCGTAGGTGGTGCTGGACTCTCCCTGGAAGAATACCACTTCCCAGCAGACTCCTTCACCTGGAAAGAGTGTTACACATAGGCCAGACAACCTGTTTCCTTCAACTTGATTTCCAACACAGTCGGGAAACCACGAGGCTCCACATGAACATACAATGTTCTGCAAGACACACGTAGTCAAGCACTATGTGACCACAACAGTCCATTGGAAACACAGACACAAGATTCCCAAAACTGGTGACAAATAGGTGCTACAGCATAACAAGGCTCAGCAATTACGAGACATTCGGTTTTCCCCAACCAACAATACATGACAAACTCATGGCTCAGGTTTCGGGGATGCGTGATGGTGTACAGAGATCCCACACAGAGAATTAACGGTTCAGGTAAGGATTACCTATAACAAACACCAAAACAAAGGTCGATCCTGGACACCCGTGAGTTCAGATGGAGGATGGAGAGTGGTAGGTCGAACACAGACTCGACAGTTTTGACAGAGGGTGTACCGGCTCCTCCAGAAATCAACACAGGCCTTTTTGGTTTTCCCCCGAGTTGTGTGAGGGTATTCTTGTAGAGGTCATACGGGATTTCCAGTTCAGACAGTCAACAGTAGAATGGAGGAGGAATCCCCCTCATGGCTCAACTCAACAGTTTTAACTGCATGCGCCTCGGTTAACACTTGTCACCCATGAAGCTTGTTCCTTCCCATTTGGAAGTCACTCATCCTTCCAAAGAACTTAGGATAAAACATCACATTTCACATGGTTTTTGGAATAATATTTAAATATTATTCCCAAGGACTTAAGCCCCTAGGCTCAACACTTAGCCTCTCTTTCCAACCTTCCAGCCCCCCAATCCCTTACCAACTCTGTAGAATCTTAGTCCTCCATCACTCATTCATAATGGTTGTCCTTCACGTAGTGGTGTTTATATTTTTTATTAATGTTCTGCATGATTACATATACAAAAGTAGGCTCTCGGCCTTAACACATAGGCTCTTCGGCCTAATAACACATAATCCCACCATCTTATATAAACTTGGCTTACCAGCCTATAAAACATAATTAAAATTGTTAATTCCAACTTTATACTTCATAGAAATGATTTACAACAGGGCTCGGCCTTCGGGACATTACAATCCCCTCCCCTTATTTTTTCACTATCCTCACTGCAACTTTACACTACATCTGCAAGCTTTTCAAAATTTTCAAAAAGATGTGGGTACTCTTCCTTCATAAAATCTTCATTCTCCCATGCCGCATTTTCGGGAACATACCAGGTCCAATGGACCTTTACAATCCCTATAGCTTGATTCCAGAGCTGTTTGTTTTTCCTGTCCAATATGCGCACATGATGCACTTCCAGGACACATTCTTTTTCCACCCGAATCACATTCCAATCGATAACATTATTAGCATCTAGTATATATTTCTTAAGAAATGAAACATGAAACACATTATGTATGGTCATGGATGCAGGTAACGCAATCATATATGCAACTGGCCCAATCCTTTCTAGGATTTCAAATGGACCACAAAATCTGGCTGCCAACTTGGCGCAACTTCCCAGCTTCAGGGAACTCCTGTTAGCTTTCACTTTCAAGAAAACATGATCACCCACTTTGAACTCTTTGTGGGTTCTTTTATTATCATCATAACTTTTCTGCCTGTCTTGGGTAGATTTCAAATTTTTCTTAATTTTTATCATTTGGTCCTCCATCTCCTTGAGCAACTCTGGCCCAACTACAGATCTATCAGCTGGATTATCCCATCTCACTAGAGTATTTCACTTTCTTCTTTAAAGTGCTTCAAATGGGATCATATTCAACAATGCATGATACCCATTGTTGTAGGTGAATTCTACCAAGTGCAGGTAGTCTTCCCATCTTGATGGTTTGTCCATCACATACATTCTCAGTATGTCTTCTATTACTTTGTTCACCCTCTTTGTCTATCCATCAGACTCGGGATGATACGTTTTACTAAAGTTCAGATTCGTTCTGAATCCTTTGAACAATCCTTTCCAGAATTTCGAGGTGAATTTGAGGTCTCTGTCAAACACAATCGTTTTAGGAATTTCGTGCAATCGTGCCACTTCCTTCACAAAAATGTCAGCAACATCTGTTTCCTTGTGAGTAGTTTTCAGTGGAATAAAATGGGTAGCTTTTGTAAGCTTTTCCACCACCACCATGATACAATCATGTAGCTTGGTTGTTATGGGAAATCCCGTAATAAAATCCATCGTTACTACTTCCCACTTCCACTCAGGAATGGGTAAATGTTTCAGCAACCCTATTGGGTGCCTATGCTCAGCTTTAACTTTCTGGCACTCCATACATCTGGCGATGTATTGAGTGATCTCTCTCTTCATACCCAAAAAAAAGTAATGGCTCTTGACCGCTACTACTATTTTCTGATATCCAGGATGCCCTGCATAAGGCACATTATTCATCTCTTGCAATATCATTTGTTTCAAGCACTGGACATTGGGTATAAAAATTTTGTTCTTGTACAACAGTATTCCATCTGTTTCCGATTTATAAACTTCCATCTTTTGTGGCTTCTTACCCTGTTGTAGCTTGGATATCAATTCTCTGTACTGCAGATCTACATTTGCAGCCTCCTGAATTCTTCTTTTAATATTAGTTCGATACAAGCTAATGGCTATAGCATGTAATTCATGCACCCTCATGCTGAGTGAATCAACCACTTTATTCTCCTTTCCTTTGATATGCTTGATCTCAAAGTCGTACTCACACAAAAATTCCAGCCACCTACTTTGTCTAACGTTTAAGGTTGGATGATGGAACAAACATTTCTGACCGTTGTAGTCTGTTCTCAACTCAAATCTCCTTCCCATGAGGTAATGTCTCCATTTCCTCAGAGAGTGAAAGATTGATGCCAACTCCAAATCATGACTGGCATAATTCTTTTCGTGCTCTTTCATCTTCCTGGACTCATAACAGATTACAAATCCATTCTGACTGAGAAGTCCTCCCAACACTTATTTACATGCATCTATGAACACCACGAAATCCAAATTTGGATATGCAATCCTCAATATTGGAGCGTTGGTTATAAACTTGGCTCACCAACCTATAAAACATAAGCCCACCAGCTTATATAAACTTGGCTCACCAGCCTATAAAACATAATTACAATTCATAATTCCAGCTTTATTCATAAACATGATTTACAACAGGGCTTGGCCTTGGGGACCTTATAGCACCCTTGGAGCATGTATTTCATCCTCAAGTGCACGTCGCATGAGAAAAATGAAAAGAGGTGAGTGGCACCCTTGGAGCATGTAGTGTGTCCTAAAGGGCACATCGTGCAAGAGAAACAGAATGAGGTGAGTGACACGCTTGGAGCACCTAGTGTGTCCTGAAGGGCACGTCGCTTGTTAACTAATAAGTGATTAAACCTAGATGGCCTTAGAACAAATAATGTGATAAGAAATATTTAAAAACAATTTCCCTAATAAAATGTCTCCCAGCCTAGGAAAATAAAATTTAGGTCTAAGTGATACTTGTGGTAAAAATAAAAATAAAAATATATGTATATAAAAATAAAAATAAATAAATAATACTGATAATCATCATTAAACATGTGATGAGAAAGGGGAAATCCATTCATTTAATTTATAAAAAAAAAAATCAAATTACTTTGGGGAATTACATTTTTAACAAAAAGGGAAATAGTTGTTTTATTACTTATACTAATTAAAAATTTATTAATTAAAACAAATAAGGGAAAGAAGGTAATTTCCTACACTTGCTAATTTGAGTTTTAGATAAAAAGGAAAGAGGCAAATTTAAAAGAATTAGAAAACTAAGGGAAAAGGGGGAAACATAAAGAGAAAGGGAAACATAAGGAAAAAGAAGAATGACTAACTTAGCAATGAATCTTGCCTTTAAGAACTTTCAAAATTGATCTCAACTAGTAAATTAGTAAGGGGGTAAGTCATTAAAATGTGTAAGGGAATATGGGGACACCTAGGAGCGATTATAGGAATGATTTTATGTGGGTGAGGGAAATAGGAGTAATTAATTAATTAATGAAATTAATTTCTGGTGCAATGAAGGGGATGAGTGACACATGTACGGGGAGGATTTTTATGAATTAAATTATTGAACATTAAATTAAATGGGAAATTGGGAAAGAAATGACTTAGAAAATCTATATAAAGGAGGAAGGAGGAGGAGGAGGATGGATCTCTCATGTCATGTGTAACGTTACGCTGCATAATTTTAGACTTGACTGACTTATCTTGTGGGAGTTGGGATACCGAGCTTGGTGAGGAGTGGTAGCTTGGCCTTGCGAGGCGAGTTGGGAGCTAGTTGTTCTATGGTGTAGCGTGCGTGGCACCTTTGTGGGTCGGGGGGGGTAAGGCGGAAGAAGAGTACCCCTATCATTGGGTGGGAGGTGTCGATGAAGTCTCATCGGTCGACAAGCAGGAGTTGCACAGAGTGCGTGGGGAAATGACTCAAAGCAAACCAATTTGGATACATTACACATACTTTTATTCTACATGGTAGATTATTATCGACCTTACACTTCCATTTATGTACTTATAATTGTGTAAAGAAGTTGTTGACTTATCATTTTAATTGAGAAATTAATTTCCCCATAGCCTTAATATCACTGCTTGACTTGATTCCCTTTTCTTTTGATCCCTGAATGTTGTGACTGTCCTATTGGTTTTATTTATTTTTTTGAAAAGTTGTGCTTTAGTTCGTCATCATCCCTATATCATCAGTCCATGCTTGAGAAGTCGGCCAGGAGCCGGATCGACAGTCATCACTTCAGTGTTAATAGACCTATATATCCTAAAGCCCTGCTTTTCTTTTCGTGGATGATGAGCGAAGGATGCACTGCATGGTCGTCTATCCCTATTGATTGTTCCTGATCAATTGATTTCCTTGCTCCTTCTTGCGATTGAATACCCCTATGCATTGTTTATTCTTTCTCTCTGTAAGAATTCAACACGAATTTCCTCTGCAATCTAATATATTTTGATAGTGAAATTACCTTGCGTTTTCACTACATCTAGCCTGGGAAAATCTAATATATGAATTTGACTGTGAGTTACCATGTTATTTTTTTTATTTCATCCAGCCCTTACCACAACGTGGAATGCATTGATTTTCACTGTCTAGATTGGCTTGAATGCCTAATTGTTATACCTTTTCTATTGTAGTTATGTTTTTTTTTACACTGCGAATTATTATGCAACGATTAAATGCAATATGTTAATTTGGTAGAGTTTTTACACATCGAATACAGGCATCGATTAGTTCTGTAGGGTTTTTAAATTCCATTAATGTATTTAAACACTGCATGTTACTGGCAGTGTAATTTAAACCAACAATCTTACATTTATTATGGCAGCCATGGTAGTAACAGTAACATTGTAGACAACAAACTAAATTCAATGATAGTTGTTCTATTGACAGCGACATTATAATATTAAATTACTTCGAATTCATTAAGTGACAGTGAAGATATCAACACTTTAATTTATACAACATTATGTTTTTCTTAACACTATTCCATTCGTGATGACAACGATGCTGTGTTTTTTTTTTACGATTTTTTATTTCTAGCAACGAAACTTTAATTGTCGTTTGACAACGATTCCATTAACCACCTACTGATGGCATATCCTTTTAAAAATGATTTTATTTTTGGCTTCTCGTGGCATTTTACACCGAATTTACTCCCCGAAATATGACCGATTTTCATTGATTAATCTACCCACGTTTTAATAAATTGTTGATAGTGATTACTTAATTGGCACTGTTTAGAACTTGAACAGTTAACATTTGAATGGATTGGCATAATCCTGGATTGACCATGGAAATATAAGACAAGACTTTTATTATGGGACAACACTAACAATCCTGGATGGATGTTATTAATGGATAGCAACCCTTCTTGTTAGATATTGATTCCTTTATCTTAGAAAACACTTTTTACTGCTAAGTTTGACGGTTTCACTTGTGGAATACAAAACGATGTTTTTATGGGTACATCTGACAGACTTAGTGGTGGATTACCCAATGATTTTAATGTGATGTCTGAAGGCCTTAGTCAAGGATTACAGAGCATTAGTTTACTATTATTTTCCTCTCTAGTGTGACATCGATACCCTTATGGAGCAAGAAAACGATATTGCTCTTGTACGAAAACAAAGAATATTCTTGTATTCTCACACGTATGAAATCTATATCCTCCTTGTTGACAAAGATAATTATATAGGTAAGAAAAGTAAAGACTAAAATCCGTAGTGATATTCTTGTATTTTAGAATTGCTTGATTCTTTGAACCAACATAAAATTTATTTACCATTAACCCTTTCCATTCAGTGACTTACGTGTAAATCCTAGATATTTTTTAATTATTTACTTATGAAATTATTGTTAGACAAGATCGCATGAATTTCTACTTGAGACTTGATGCATTTTGGAATTGGTCCTCAGTAACGTTTTATTAGGGATATAGTTTAGAGGTGTCCTTGTTTTTTGGGTGATAACGATGAGGTTTTAATAAATATTTAATTGAATCGTCCTTTTATCTAGCCGGAGTTGAAAATTATCTTTATCGAGGCCTTTCAAATGTTTTATTTCTATTTCAAATCCTTAATCTATTATCACTTGAGAAATCTAGCTCTCAATTAAGATTCTACTATTGGGAGAATTAAAGAAGAAAATTCGTGCACATGAATTTTTGATATTCTTCAATTAATATGTTTCACAGTGTGGGAGACTTCCTAAAGGGACCTTGAAGAATTCAAGAAATCCTTAGGTTGGTTGCGTAAATTAATTTTTGGGTAATTTCTTCATGCGCCTCGTGACTTATTGCATGGGTTCATGGATATAGTCTTCTTGCACTCTGACATTTAGTTTGGTATCCTAGAGTCTCATTTTTTTGGTATTGGTCTATATGGGTTGTGTTGCGCTATGGTTATTTTTGCGCCTATCACCTTGTGCCGGTATGATTCTGATGAGGAGATCATTGTGTACCCTGATGGATAGACGCACATGATAACCTGGCCAGAGTCTATGCTTCTCGTTGTGGGTGTTGGTTCGTGGTAGTTGTTTTCGGTGTTTGGGTGGTAACGACTTCATGTGTTTGGGTTGTGCGCCTTAGAGGTTTTAGTGACTGGTCGTCGAGGCCATTGTGTCAGGATTGTAGATGTTGTCCTCTAGCTCATAGGCATTGTCATGTTTGTGTCAGGTGGGTAGTAGTGTCTCTCTAATATTTTGCGCATGTTTTTCCCAATTTCTCTTGTGCTAGTGCATGGAGTCGTAGTTGTCTATTGTCTGTTCTGAGGGTGTGGTTCTCACCATTAGATGTGTTGTTTAGTGGTAATCGTAGTTGTCATCCTGTTTGAAAAAAAACAAAATTGCACTTTCTGCTTCGCTTGTAGTCGTCACAAACGGGGTCACTACAACCTTATATACCTTGATATATGGTACAAACCTCAATAGATCTATGAATTTATTTATTAGATTGTCCATGGCCATTTGTCCTAGTCACGATTCGTAAAATTTCTAAGTTTTTATTTCATAATAACGTTTTGATAAGTACTGCTTCTTGAAATACATTTTGAATTCTGACCATTCCATTTGTTTTTCTTTCAATCCCTTTGCTAATTTCAGGTCTTGCCACCATATGCTATATTTTCCTTTTAAGTTATATATGGCCATTCGAACCTTCATATTACTAGAGTAATTATAAATCTGAGAGTATTTCTTAATGTATAACAACCATGCTTCACCTTCATCACCAGTCTTAGATTATCCATCAAAGGTGGATGTTTTTATCTTTTTGAACTCATCTTCTAGGTGGTCTACTTGTCTTTTTTTCCTTTTTCTAGATTCTTTGTTTTCTCTCATGTATGTGTCTTCGAAAGAATTGTCCTCTTTTCCTTTTTCATGAATAGAGTTCTTAGAGGAATTTTTGTGGACCTATTCTTTTACTTCATTGTCTTTTGGACTCTTCTTTGTTATTATACTATGTAACAACATTACATTTGTTTCCAACTAGTCTTCTTGTGCTTTCTTCAACTTTTCGTTATCTGCATTAAATACTTGTAATTCCATGATAAGGTTCCTCATTGTTTCGAAGATATGGGTTGTTGAACTTCCCTAACTGTTATTTTTTGGGTCTCTAGGAAGTTCTTGCTTATGATTCCCCTCACTTCTATCTCCTTCCTCATTCTGCATTGACATTTTCACAAAAGACAATTTTTTTTTTTAATTTGTAATAATAAATATATTCGTTAGTTTTTTCCTTCAAAAACAAAATACAATTCTGGTACTGTCCTGAGATCCAAGCATTGTAACCTACAACTCTAATACCATATGTAGTGTACAAAAAATTTCATTAAAAAAAAAATTGTAGGGGAAAACTAAAGTTTATTAAATAGCAGTTTCACTATTTATACACATAGCAGTTTCACTCCATTGGATTATCCATCCTAAAGTTTGAAGAAGATTTAAACCCAACCTATATCCTACTGTTTCATTTCATCATAGAATTTTTATTATATTATATTCATACATTTAAATACATCGATGAATTAAAGGCTACGAATATCAAAGTCCATAGCATGAGCCCTAGGGTTAAATCAAACCATGCTATCCATAATATAATAGGTAATAAGTTATGTTATAAAACATGTAAGCGATATAATTCTTGTCAACATGATTAAAACCTTAAATGGAAACAAGGTTTAACTAGGAGACATAACTATCAAATTTATAATCTATGTGTTAGGGTTTATAACACCCATAACAACATAGTATCTTACCATAGTGTAAAGAACCGTTTTTAAACAAGGAAAAACGATGTACATACAACAATAAACATTGCAACCCTACGCATAAGTTAACATGGTTTTCCCCAATCTAAGGCTAAACATATAAACCTATCATTTAAGTGGTTCGTAAATCGTCCTTGAGGTGGATGACAATGTCATGTCTGAACCTCGGTCGCTCTAGCCTGTAGAAATTTAAGTTATGCATGAAGCATTAATGGCGATAGGTCATGACCAGTACCCTCCTGAACTGACACTACAGGGAACCTCCCAATGTGGGCTCACCACTTAAGTCGATTTCACATGGCTAGGGTGTGGGGCGTACCAATCGCTCTTAATCCACTAGAAAGGGGCTCGAGGTATCATTATTTCTTTGTAGTTTCCTCTTTGGTATTGTAAAACATTTTTCCTCTGAACTGTATCCAACCGATGATTTTGGTAATGCTTGACTCTGGTCAGGGATGGAATTAAACAATACATTCCAGGGTTATCCATGCACATGGCTGAGTAAGAGTTCTATTTCTTATGTTCTCTATGCAATATAGTTTTACATAATTTCATTCTTTGTGTATGAAATGTATACTCTGTGTAATGCATTCTCTGTATGGTGCAATGTAATATTTGTGAGGTTCTATGTCACATACCTTATGTTTTATATTTGTTTTTAGGGTCGATATCACATGATAGTTGTACCTCATATGCGTTTTCATTCCAGGTTCCACCGTGTTCACAATTTCATTTGTAAGTTAGGTGAAATCCTTTAAAGGTCTCATTGGGTTTGAGGGTTTATTGAGTTTATTCTTTGTTGGGTATCAGTATTAAGGCCGTATTCTTTTGGGTTCCTTCTGAGTCAAAATGTGGTCAGAAACACTATTACTATAAGTTAAACCCTCCGAGATTTTTCTCGTTTTGGTTTTAAAACTGAATAGGGGTCGTTACACCTGTGACACTTTTCAAGAGATTTTTGTAAAAGAAAATAATCTTCAACATAAAGGACTATACGGGAAGACACTATTGAATGTCATGATCGAAAGATTATAGTCTTATTGTTACATTATGGGATTCGTCCAAATCCTTCAAAACTAACTATGCTGGTTGACGTTGTTACAGACTTGACAGTTGTTGAAACTTTGTAGGTAAAATTATAATTACTCTCTCTACATGCATGACAACATTAAAAGGCCCCTATTTTCTTTTTTTTCTTTGGAAAATAACAACATCACTTCTTTGTATTCTCTGGTGTATCGATATTTATTTTTATATGTCTGTCAGGAAAAGGATACTGAACATGTTCATGTCACATTTCTTTGCTCCAATATCGAGTTAGGATATAGGAATGTTGGATAAATTGGATAATTTCATCACCATCTAATTCATCTAATTTGGGAGAACTTGATGTTATGGGATTGAGTTGGTATGTACTATGATGACTCAATAATTAAGTAGGAATGTGAACTAGAATTTGGTATGGTTCTAGGGTATGCTCAACATGGGAAGTACAAGGTTCAGTGTATTGAGTGGGGTTTCTTTGCAGATTAGAATGGAAATGACTAGGATGGAGAATTTTTTTATTATCCTTTTATTTTTATCGTCCTCCTTCTAGGACCAATTATGTTGAGAAGCCAAAATGACTTGTTTCAATCAATAAGGGATAATGCCTGATGTTCAGTCCCAATTAGTCTTACTCTTTTTGGGGGTAGCAAGATTTGATTGTTATATGGGCCTGGCTTCCACTAAAAAATTTAATAATAGAGAAGGAAATCAAATTTAATTCTATCAACTATTATAAATCTAAATATAGTTAATGCTAACAAAACCTATGCTACTTAATGAATCTATTAATCTAACATATCATGATTAGGAGCTAATATAAAAATATGATACAACATTAAATATATTATTTAACGATAGAAATAATTCACCCTCTTAGTGATATGTGAAGACAATAATAAAACAAAGATGGATAATAACGAGTTATTTGTAAAACTTATACATTATCATTTCATCCGATAGTAACCATAAAGTGAATAGTCATATTAAAAAATACACACAGAAGAAATTTGTATGCATTATCATTCATAAAATTGTTGCATATCAACTAGAAGCAAAGGATATTATCGTATCATAGTTTAATACCATTCATGGAACAAAATAGTCCTTATGTCCTTTATTTATGCAATAAGAGTTACAATAGTATATCTGGAAACAAGTTATTGACACTTTTATAATAACCCTCTTTTATATAATGAAATTAGCATTTTCAGTGTTTAAAAACACAACTATTCCAACAAAGGATGATCACCTTCAGTAACCACTCATAGAACCATATCAATGATCAACACATCGATGTTTTTACGTTGTAAAACCCTCGTGAGGAAATATCAACGACCCTAGACAACATGGCGAGTTCAGGAAATTTATCGATGGAAAAGAAATATATTCCAGAGAGTTTCTGACAATCAATCATCGAAAAATGACCCTCCATGATCTTTAAATATAGATCACAGACCAATCGGGTGTCAAGCCATGGATCAATGTAGTCGCTAAGATCAAGGGCAATGTGATCCATTAGAACACTCTATTTTGGGAACATATTATGACTGCCTAATTACTAAATCATACTAATTTATACTAACATAGTTATAGATTTAAGTAGAACTTTGACATCAAAATGAGAACTTTGGTGCAAAAACCCCTTCTTTTTCTGTAAAAAACAACCAGATCAAACCTCGTTTAAAAAAATGGCACTATGTGTACCACCCCTTTTTTGCAGGGTGGTTAAAATTGTGACTTGTTTGAAATCATTTCCTTGACAACGAAAATCATTGGAGAAAATCGACCGTAAAATCAAAAAGAGATGTTACGGTTAGAATTTGTTTTATTTTTAGAGTTAAAATTATGACCTAATTGAAATGGTGGATCTAGTCACTAGTATTGTCATGAACACATAACTTCAAATTTGCTTGTAAAAAAAAAAAAGGTATTTTATTTATTAACCAAATTTATTTTATCTTTTAAATTTACATTAAAAAAATAAATTGGAAAGAGAAACTCAACATACATGTTTTATTTTTTTAAATATAAAAAAATAGATTTTTCGAATTAAAAGAAACACATATAATCACATTTTTTAAAGCTTTAAAAATCAGATTAAAAAAAGAAAAAGCATTAAAAACAAATATTTAAATTATTCAAAAAAAATCATTAAATGGAAATTGAAAATATATATATATATATAAATAACAAAACTTTAAAATAAAAAACTCAAAAAACACTTAAAAACAAATTTAAAAATAGAGAGATTTAAAAAAAAAAAAAAACTATTCTAGAGGCATGGGAAGGGGGGAGGGCGATGATGGGCATAGCCCCCTCGCACCTTTTCATTGGTTTTATCATACCAATGCAAGGGAATGGGTGGGAACGGGTGTGATGCCCAACATCACTTTTCCTAACTTCCGACTTAATGAAAGGGGTGGCATGAGGAACCTATAAAGCATGAGGTCTTGGAAGCCACTTTCTTTGGGTATTTTCATAGAGGCAACATTCTAATTTAGTTTCCATTGTGTAGTTGGGTTTATTTACATTCTCTTAAATTTGTCTAGTTCATTTTGCAACTATATTTTCATTTATTTTCTTTCTTTCATATCGTAATGTTGAACTATTTTTAAGGTATATTTTGTATATTTTTATGGTATATTTTTATGTAGTAAAACACAACCTCTAGGTCTAGGAATTTATTCACCCTTGCTACATATTTATAACAACAAATTGGACACTCCAATGTTGGAATATGCTAATTATTCTCATTAACTATTTTTAGAAATTTCCAAGTTTAGAAAGTCGTAAAATAATCTCAGTTAGTTCTAGTTAGTTGAAAAAATATCTAGAAGGGAAAAGTCATTTTATTAATAAATTATATGTATTTAAGTATCTCTTTAGATGTAATGAATCATATTATTAGTAAATTATATGTATTTAACTATCTCTTTATATGTAATGAATCAGTCATAAGTTTAGAGCTGCAACTCTTCTATCTTGCGTTTGGTTATGTGTTCTTTTCTTCAGTTCAGACATCCGTAGTTGTAAGTAACTCTCCTCCTCCAAAGTGTTATCAGAGCGCAGGACCGGGCTAATGCCCTGATGGGAGGGTCGAGGATCCTGAAAAAAAAGTGAGTTTAGTGAGAAATCCTGTAGAGCGGTTAGAGAGAAACCCTGCAGATCCAAAGAAGACGCCAAGATATAAAAAGGACACTGCAAATCGCAGTAACAGAAAACTAGAGAGAAAGCCAGATATCGCTGAAAATTGGAGTAAAGACTACATATCGCATGAGATAGGCATGAGATCGCGAAGGTTTCGGTAGAGACTGCAACAAATTTGGTGAAGGAAAAATAGAGTTTGCGTGCTTTCCATTGAATAAGCCGAGCCCTCTGTTCCAGAGATAGCCAGAATAAAGAAATCCACTGTTAATTTCTTTTGCAGCAGACGTCGTTGTCAGATTACAAGTGCCCTGCAAGAACACGTACATTGGTCATTCGTAAAGTTTACGTTAAGTTCTTTGGAATCATCCAAGGAGAGAGAAGCCACGAGAGGCCAAGGGTTCCATGCCATAAAGGGAAGTCATGGAGCACAGGAGTATAAGAATCTTCACTATTTTAAATAAAAACCCATTATCATAATTTTAAAGGAATCACGTGGGACTTCTCTATTATTTTCATTTTCAAGGAACTTTTTAAAGGAGGTCCATGATAGTTTTTTTTTTGTTTTTGGGCATTCATAAAGAAATCAAATATATATATATTTTTTGGTATTCATAAAGAAATAAAAAAAATAAGATAGTACGGGGTTTGTAAACTTATTTTTCGATTATTTTTTATCTTGTCTATTTGTAATAGGTTGGTTGAGAATTTAGTAAACATTGTTTGTTGTACTTATGATAAAATGTGGTAAAGTGTTGTAGGGGGTGCATGGTTGGTTGTACCCAACAACCCAGAGTTTTTTGTTCCAAAGTTGTAAGCTTGTCCATAGGAAAGATGTACTCCAGAGGTGTTTAGTAGGCCATGTTGAGTCACGCTTACATGGATTAGTTTGATCATGTAGCATAAGAGTGGATGTGGCATCAAGTTTTGGAATTAACCACTAGGTAGATACAAGGGTGACACATCTTCTCATATCTAAGCTTGACGGTGAGTCAGAGAAGTTGTATCTTAGGTTAAGCGGGGAATAAGAGATGAAATCTTAGAGTGTGAGTTGGTTGGGACCAAGTCATAGAGAGAGTCTAATGCATTGATGAACCATGTATGTGAAAATGATTCCTAGAGAACTAGCGAGTACATCAGTTGGCACCCATGTATC
Organism: Picea engelmannii; assembly: GCA_009831015.1. Lineage (NCBI taxonomy): Eukaryota > Viridiplantae > Streptophyta > Pinopsida > Pinales > Pinaceae > Picea > Picea engelmannii. The sequence continues at coordinate 1,143,871 of ML776606.1, forward strand.
TTGGTAGATGGATTTCATTTTATATGGACATCAATGATCAATTGTTTGCAGAAGCAAAATGTCCAAGGACTAATCAGTTTTATGAAGGTAGAAAAGAGAAATAATGAGAAAGTTTGAATATTAAGCTAAAGGTGAAGAAAGCCCAAGTAAGTTCACATGGCACTTGAGTTGAGGTTCGTGGTCAATAGAAACCACTTGTATGCAAAGTTTGTGGTCATCTAGAAACAATTTGGTCTGATGGTTAGTGGTCATTCGAAACCACTTGAGCATTGTAGTGGTTAAGGGTATGCCAACAAAAAACCCTAGATATGGTGAATTGGTTGAGGGTAACCCATAGAAAACTCATGAGTTGATTAAGGATGTAGCCATTGGAATTTGTCTTCTCCCATCATCGTATTGATGTTTTGAGCTATAGATCCTACTGATTGTTTTTTTTAGTTGTAGCGAAGTCTCCCTCTGTCTTTCAAATTGGTGTAGATGAAACAAGAAGAATGATGCAATACCATTATATCTCAAGGATTGTATGAGAAAAATTTTCTCAAGTTGCAGTAGCAACCATATTTATTATTTTGAGATGGAAAATAATGAAAGGGGGATAAACACCAATCAACATGAATGTTCTAGTTATTGAAGAAGTTTATGTTGTAACAAAAGAAATAAAATCTTTTGGAAGATCCTGCTGAAACAAAAGAATATTGTTGAAGAAATTGATGCTATGAAGAATGTGAATCCCACTGTGTAAAACCACATGTAGATGATGTAATTGGAATTGATCACAAAAGGTTGTAAGCCTAGCTGAGATATAGACCC
>ML776606.1:1145737-1158880 GCA_009831015.1 Picea engelmannii
ATGTTTATACAATTGAAATGATTACAATATCACTTCACAATAAATGCTAAAGAAACTTTAATGATGAATGGAAATCAATGTAACAATATCAAAATTTTAGAAAAAATGCCTTAACTAATCATGCAATTGCTTTAAAGGTAAAATGAATGCTGCATAGAGGTGTTTATAGCATAAAAAAGGTGACGACGGCAATAGGACTGGTAGGATTAGTCTATTCTAGGGTTAGAAGTAATTAAAGGTTGTTCAAGAATGTTTATAAGTTTTTTGTGATCAAGGTACTCAATACAATAGGTCTTACATCAGTGTGCTACTAGGGCATATGGAGTCAAAGATAGCTGCAAATGTTGAAGGGCTAAATGATAATGATAAAACTAAAGAAAAGAGGGTTGGATGTTGAGGTGTTACTAAATCAAGGCCTCACCAATGAAACCATAGGGGAGAAAGGCTCACTAAGGTGTAGAAACCCTAGGCCTTAGTGCTTTCTCCTCCTTCTTTATCTTATTTGCAAGATGAAATCTACTAGCTTGAGTAAGAATTTATAGGGCTTGTTATCACACAGTTTGTAGTAAGGATAAAGGAAAGATGTAAATAGGAAAACTGGCATAACTCAACCAATCCTACCCAATGTCACCTCGATAGGAGGGTTCTTTCTGTTTAGGGAGGTTAATCCCAGGGGAGACATCCCCGGTGACTTGGGGTTTTGATAAAGGAAAAATGATTGTAATACAAAGGTAAATTTCCCCCCTCACAAGTCACCATCGAGAAGATATTCTGGATAACATCCAATAAAGAGAAGTATAATGAAGAAAAGACAGATGCACCTGCCTGAGAAAAAGCAACAAGAAATTGATATATGCAAGCTTTCTCACTTGTTTAGTACTTCATATAATAATGACTATCTGATACATATATAAGAAATTGAATAATAAATATTGACGAAGTCAATGTTTATGAAATATCAATGATAATAAACGTTACTTCTTCAATAAATGATCAGGAAACGTGGCATTCAATGTAACAATCAACACTTCATTAAATTAATGCCCTTAAATCAACCATTAAATTGCTCAAAAGTGAAACATTAGTTGCACAATGATGTTTATAGAAAAATATGATGGAAACACTTAGTTAATAGGGTTAGTCCTAGGTTAGGGTTAGAATAGTTAGAGTTTCATTCAAAGTATTGAGAGTGATTTTGATCATTATACTCACAGGATAGGTCTTCAATCAATGTGTTTCTTAGGGTTAATGGAGTCAAATGGAGGATGTAAGAGTTGGAGGATCAAAGAAAATAATAAGGCTAACGACTGGAGGATTAAGCCTTGAGGTGTTGCTACAGGAAGGCCTTAGAGACAAAAACCCTAGGGGAAAGAGGCTCACTTTGGTGTAGGAGAACCAGGCATTAGTTCTCTCTCCTTCTTCCTTAGGTCAATGGAAACAACGGCTAGCTCTAAAAAATGGCATAAGACTAAGACAAGAGGGTTTACAAGGCAACATGTTTCTATAAAAAGGCCTCACCAACAAACCCTAGAAAATCGGCTCATCAAGGTGTAGCAGGACTAGGCCCCGATGAGTCTCCTTCTTCTTGGCTCAGAAAAATAAAACAACTAGCAAGAGAAGATGGGGAAATATTGTAGCTAAGGCTAGGCTCTTTCTCTCTTCAAATAATGGATGAAAAGTCTTGACAAGGACATGAGACAAGGACCTACAATGTGTGCTTGTCACCTAATGTTTATTCAACAAATTTATAACAATAAATGAAAGAAATAAAAATAGAACCATTAAATTAAGAGGTTTTGAATAAATTCACTTATATTTCCCCAAGAAAAGTCATAGAAAACCCTAGTTGTAACACCTTACATCAAGAAATATGCCAAAAATGCCAAAAGAGATCCAAAATGCCTTACTTCAATAAGTGTGCCTCATAATTTCGACCAAAGAACCCAAGTGTAGTGCTAATTTCAGACCTCACTAATGAGTGAGGGAAAGATGATGAAAATATGTGAGTGAAGACCCTCAATATATACCATACCAATTACCTTAATTAATTTTTAGGTCACCAAAAGGCTGATAAGACCAAAATACCCAATAATATTGTTTTACATTAAAATGTCATAACTTAAAACCTAATCAAGCAATAAGCAATACGTCATGCCCCTTCTAGGGTGACGTTACCCCTCTCTAGGGAAAATGTAGCCTCCTCGAGAAAAATGTTATCCCTCCTTGGGCTTTTCCAACCTGCCACACGTGCCAAACTACCATGACTGTCTCCCAAAACATCCATGAAGCTGGATGATGTCATGAGCCTCTTGGGTGATGCCCTAGGCCTTCGAAGGCCAACGTTATAGTGAAGAGGGCACAACCCCCCTAGTTAAGGCTCTGTCAGGGTACCTTTATGGAACGTCTTCCTCTTCTCTAGTGAAAACCCATTTGTCTTGCCTCTGCCCCCCACTGGGGTCTCAACATCCATCTAGTGGGATCTCCAACCCCACGGAGGTATGAACTAATCATCTCCCAATGTGTACCTATCCAATATGGTACCTATCCATTGGGTATGATCCCTCACATCAACATATATGCCCTCCATGGGCTCATAATTCACAGGGATCATAACAATGTCAATCACATCCAATCATCAACTTTATTAAACATGTGCATAAAACCATTTTTATCCAGTTAAGTTCTCAAAGATATTATACAAATCTGCAATGCAAGTTTGGAGGAAGTGATAGGGTGTCCTATTGGGATAATGTCCACTGGAAAAGGGATCTTTCCGGAAGAGATAAAATCCAAGTCATGTAAATGGGTGAGGTGGATAAGGGATATCCTGACAAGGGGTGCAATGATAGCAGGGAAATGCAGAGCTTACCTGTGGGTTCCTTTGTAGAAAGTGAGTTGCACCTATCTTGGATGCAATTGTTTCCAATCCCATTCATGCATTTTACTCTTTATCTTTTATTGCTTTTTCTTCAAGAACCTAATCAGGGTACATTGCCCTAACGTGGTGACCAGTGGTGGCAATGTTACCCACAAGCACTTTCATGGAAATGAGAAGGTTGCCTCATGATGAGACACCCTTTCTCTTGACCATAAAACCAAGAGCCACTACCTTGGTGTGGTAACCAGCTGCTAGTAGTGTCATATCGCTTGGTGCCCATGGACCTAATAGGTTGGCTTGTGATGAGACCCCCTATCCTCTGACTAGCTCTTACTTTATTAATTTTTATGGGTCCCTCTTGTTTCTTTCTAAAAATACTTTTATTTCTTTCTCGGGGATCCTTAGGCGAAGAATATTGAGTTTTTGTTTTAGGATTTTATATTTTTCCAGCTTGCTCTTACCTTCTGGGCCTTTATCCCCTTATTCCCACAAGTTAAGGTGCAACCTTTAAATTATTGGCCAACCCAATGCCCAGACCAATGTAATGGGATGGATGAGCGGGAATTAAGATGGAAAGTGGTAAGTATGAAGGGAAGGGACGATGACTTTTCATGGATCCCCCTAGTGGAAACTCAAAAACTATAGGCACAAGATTACTAGGGAATCCTGTCATTCCCCTCAGACATGGTCAAGTGGACAAGTATAAGATCCAAGCACCTGTTATAAAGAAAAAGAACTAGATGCACATATTCAAAGGTTTTGAGAATCACAGTGACACATACCATGATACCCAGACTCATTACATCATGGAGAAAGAACCATCTCTGATACAGGACCAATCCAAGGTGATGGATGTTGTTGTTGCTGACAAAGTGGAGGTGTTGAAAGGAAGAAACAATGGGTCCTCCAGGGCCATGCTCAAGTTGATTTGGCTCTCGGTACTCCATTTCGAGGACCTGTGGGCCTCGAGACATAATCTTCTAGTTATCCCTAAAAGTGGGGAATAACATCTGGCTCCAACTCGAGGTTATGTGCTCACCGTAGAGTGCATGAGAACCTCAGTAGCTCTAGAATAACCTGTATCCTGCTTGATCTGAATAGCAACTATCAATAATCTTTTGGGGTGGTGAAATCACCCCCAAGTCATATATATATATATATATATATAACTGAAACAAAAACAATCATATGTACAAGTGTGGAAACAAGCTACTCTAGCATGCAATGCAATGGTATATATAATGAATGAAAATTCCCACTTACTTGTACTTACCTGCTGGCTGGATATTGGATGTATTCAAATGACCAATGAAACCAATGCAATAATGTTGCACAATACCTATCTTTGTGCTTCATCATAAACAAAAATAGTGATAACTTAAGCACATAAATAACATGTGTTACAGAATATATCATATTATCAAAAATCATAAGGTCTAACTCATGGAGGTGGGTGGGAGGGATAAAATCATGCCAAGTCATTCTCTGTTGAAAGTGCTCAATCCACTTCAACAAGGGGTCATGAAAATTCAAAGTCTCATAAAACTGACTCAAAATATCTGCAAGTTGGTTACCTAGGACGTTCCAATAATATGAAGCCTAGGAAGGGATTGACAAGGATCTAGTAAATGTCTGGCAAATTTTTAAGGGAAAGTTGAAGCATTGAGAGGAAAGACTTAAAATTGTAGTATTCAACCAACCTTTGGGCTCTAGGGTTTTCCCCAGAGGAAAATCAACATCAAAAACATATTCCCCAACTACACCTTTAGAGGCACAACAAAGTTAAGTAATCAGAGGTCGCTGGGGAAAGTTGTCACAAGTATCCTTCTTCAATCAAAGAAGGTCCTTTCTCCTATCAAGATCTGAGCATAATGGTGGTTGATAGTCATATTCATGGAAATAATCTAGGTGTTCAGAGGATTACTCATCAAAACCCTCAAGGTGAGACTGAGAATTATCAGGAAAAAAAGGTATTAGGTCATCCTTGGGTGTTTGAAAAGTATGGGTAAAAATCTCATCTCCTTGTTGCCACTGGTCAAGAGTAACCTGCTATGATAATTGTAAAGGAAACACTTGGAAATGACTCTTAATGTCATATATGGGATCCATATCATAACCAACTACATCCTACCTATGTCTCCCAACATGTATGAACTCATCAATGTTATCAACCATGTCACTATCTATATCATAACATGCAGGATTTGACGCATTCAAGGACTCATTTATATCATCCTCATCTCCCCCATCATAAAGTAGAGCATCATCAAAATCTTGGGGAGGAGGGTAACTTAATGTTTCTTCTTGTGCAAGGGCTTTGAGGACTTGGGTGTCTTCAACATGGGTTATTGTTTCATCCTCATGAACTACCCCTTCATCTTTAATTCTACAACAAGGAAGATCCACTTCGTTTAAGGCTTCCATTTGTCCTTCATTTTCTGAATCATGGAACAAGGTGTCCTCGTAATCCTGAAAAGGAAAGAAACTAACCTCATCATCCTTTTGTTTTGTAGGAGGAAATGGTTAGTGGACGACCTCATTAGAGGGAGGAGCGCAGTTTGATAATTCACCATTTTTCTTAGGTTCCAACTCCTCAACTGTGTCTTCAACAGTCCTATGTTGATCCATGGTTTGTTCCCCTTCTTCTTGGAAATAAAAAATATTGTTCTCAAGGGCAACTACAATTTCCCTGCTAAGAGAGCCTGAGGTAAAGAGGTACCTTATCTCGGATAAGGATATGTTTTGCTCAATTATTGTGGCCATGCTGTGAGCTTCATTGACCATCCTTGGGCCCCTTTTACTAAGGGGAAAACCTAGATGCACCAAAAGCACATGAGTGTAGAGATGGACAATGTACTCATGTTAAGGATGATGGTTTTTAGGAATCTAAAAAAGTGCATTCTCAAACCTATCCTGGAAGTCTCTGAGAGTTTCATTCTCAGTTTGCTTTATATCTTCGAGTTCTTTTTGTAATCTTGAGATGTATTCTAACTGAATACCTCATTTTTCGATAAATTTTTCTTCCAATTGTTCCATAGTTGTGATGCTAGCATCGGGGATATTTTCATACCATTTTATAGCATTCCCGTGAAGAGTGGTGGAGAAAAATTTCATCACTACATCCTCAGCATCATCACTAACAGGATGGAGTCCAAACTAAGAATAAAAATCATTCATATGATGGTCAGCTCTTTCCCCTTCACTACGAGTGAATCTTGGGAGCCACCTTTCATACCTTGGGGGAAATTGTCGAGGGTATCCTAGGATTTTACTCATGTCCATAGGCATGTAGTTTCCTGGATCCCATTGTGAATTTATAGTTGGCTTCGTCATTAGTGGAGTCGCCAGATATTTTTCTTGAATCTATCAAAAGATAAGGGTAAAAAACCTAACTGGAGTCGCCAGGTAATCTTGTAAGATAAAGACTCTTGAGGCAAGGCTTACCGAAAAGTGTCTTCTTGAGGAGGATTGAATCAGTGTTCCTCGGCAACGATACCAAAATATTATCACACAATTTGTAGTTAAGGCTAGAGACAGATGGAAGAAGGTCAAACTGGCGAAACTAAGACTATCCCACCATTGTCACCTCAATGCGATAACTCTTTCTATTTAGGAAGGTAAGGCCTAGGGGAGACATCCCCGGTGACCTGGGGTTTTGAGAAAACAAAGGCTTATGGATGACTAATATTATTTTGCCTCACAAGTCACCACTGATCAAAAACTTCGACTGAATAGCAAAGAAAGATAAAAGATAACCAAAAATAGTAACCAAGAACTGTACCTGCCCGAGACAAATCAGCAAAGAAACTATACATGTGCAAGCCCACTTGTTGGTTAGTACTTCATATAATAAATGACTTTCTGATAATAAGCAATTGAGAAATAATATTGATGAAGTAAATCAATGTTTATACAATAGAAATGATTATAATATCACTTCACAATAAATTCTAAAGAAACTTTAATGATGAATGGAAATCAATGTAACAATATCAACACTTTAGAAAAAATGCCTTAACCAATCATGCAATTGCTTTAAAGGTAAAATGAATGTTGCACAGAGGTGTTTATAGCATAAAAGAGGTGACGACAACAATAGGGTTAGTAGGATTAGTCTAGGCTAGGGTTAAAAGTAGTTAAAGGTTGTTCAAGAATTTTTAGAAGTTGTTTGTGATCAAGGTACTCAATACAAGATGTTTTAGATCAGTGCGCTACTATGGCCTATTGAGTCAAAGATAGTTGAAAATATTGAAGGGATAAATCATTATGGTAAAACTAAAGACAAGAGGGTTGGATGTTCAGGTCTTGCTAAAGCAAGGCCTCAACAATGAAACCCTACAAGAGAAATGCTCACTAAGGTGTAGAAACCCTAGGCCTTAGTTCTTTCTCCTCCTTCTTTCGCTTATTGGCAAGATGAAATCAACTAGCTTGAGTAATAATTTATAGGTATTGTTATCACGCAGTTTGTAGTAAGGATACAAGATAGATGTAAAGAGGCAAACTGACATAATTGAACCAATCCTACCCAATGTCACCTCGATAGGAGGGTTCTTTCTATTTAGGGAGGTTAATCCCAAGGGAGACCTCCCCAGTGAACTGGGGTTTTGAGAAAGGAAAAAGGATTGTAAGAGAAAGGTAAATTTCCCCCCTCACAAGTCACCATCGAGCAGATAGTCCGGCTAACAGTCAATAAAGAGAAAATTATTTTAATTTTTGGCAAATTCGAATATGGAAATTTTTTGCCATTTATGGAAATTCTGAATTTCAAATTTAATAATTGTATTTAATTATTGTGACTGTTGGGAAGAGATTTGTTTGGACTCAACTAAATATTTGACTATGACACCTGTATCACAACAAAATATTTATATTAATTGCAGGAGGACAAATAGAACAACCATGTTAAAATCAACTGACCATGACTCCATGAGTGGGGAACATGTTGGAACTGCCTCTAGGTTGATTATAAGAAGTGGAAAATAAGATATTTGGCCAATGGAAGCCCCTAAAGATAAGGGATTAAGAGAGCTACGAAAATGCCCAAAGGAGGGAAAAAGACCCAGGCAAAAAATAAATAAATTGATAAATAACATATGTGAGGAGGCAGGACACTGCCAAGTATGCGGGGAAAAGATTTATGAGATCTCTTGTTGTTATGAACACTGGAGATTGAGTGTGAGGCAAGAGGAGCTTGTTAAAACAATTTTGTCTTGTTGTTATGAGAATTGTTGAGTAAGTGTGAGGCAATAGGATAATTGTTGGAATTGAAAGACATTGCTAAGGAGGAGCTTCCAAGTTCGTTGTCATGGATTCATGGTCTAGCTAGGGGGTGAATCGGGCAAGTGATTTTGGCTGCCTTGTTCTACGTTTGGGAGGAATGTGGTTGTTCCTTTTGTCTCCGCGTGTATTGGATTCAGATTTGTTGATCTACCCCTCTTTATTTTGAATGGCTATGTTTGATTGATGTCATGTATCTGTTGAGTGATTATATCTAATTGCGTTAATGTAAACCTTTCCCTCTCTGTTCTTGGATGTTTTGTGTGTAACTAATACTATGCATCTATTTGTTCTAAATTTGAAATAACTCTTTCAATGGATGACATCTATCGTGGTATTAAAATTACAATCACAGTCTAAATTCTGGAGTGGCCTCTCCCGAAATTTGGAAGTACTAGGCAAGTTTATTTTTTACGAGTCGAGTTTAAGAAAGTTGATCCTTCCACAGGTTAGGTTTAATTCTAAAGTCGTAATGCTAGGATACTCTGTTTGTTTGAGGAATACCAATCTATGTAGATATATATTCATTTCTATGAATAAAGTATTAAACATATCTAAATCTTAGCAAATCAGAATTGAGTAATTTTGTGTCGAAAAAAAACAGGTAGATGCGTCGCTAGAATTAAAATTCTGAACAATCTTCCCCCTTAAAGAGACTTCCCGTTTCCTACTTTTAAGAATTACAGAGAATATGAAGTATAAAGAACCAATGGATCATAGGGAAACTCATGTATTTATCTACATATGCATATTTCCTTGCTTTGTATGAGTTTTCTTTTCACATGCACTAACCCCATGCAAACGCAATACTAGATGTGTATAGAATGACAAAATTTGGAAGGTTAAAGAAATCTGGAAACCCCTTTTTCTTTTATCAGATACTGAAAAATCATGAGAGTTGACACCTCATAAGATTTTATACTTTCCTTGTTTTTTTTAAAAACGGTCTACCCTTTCCACAGTTAAAGTCTATGACGAATTTAGAATTTCTGAAACCCTAAAGTGCTAGTCCAACTTTCCCCTTTTTCGCATTTTGGGAGTTGTTACAGGTGAGGGTTGGGACATTGGAAATTAGGAAACCCCGAACCCCGAAACCGTGAAACCCCGAAATGCAGGTCTCACCTTTCTTTTTTATGCATTTCATAAGTTTGCATATGTTGTTGCTTGGGTACTTGAACTCACGAAGTCCCGAACCCTAAAACCCCAAAATGCGGGTCCCACGTTTCCTTTTTCTCAGTTCGGAAGTTTTCATATGTTGTTGTTGGGTACTTGAACTCACGAAGTCCTGAACCCTAAAACCCCAAAATGTCAGTCCCACCTCTCCTTTTCACATTTCAGAAGTTTGTTTATGTTGATGATGGGCACTAGAACTCACGCAGTTCCGAACCCCAAAATCTCGTAATGCAGGTCTCACCTCTCCTTTTCGCATTTCATAAGTTTGTTTATGTTGATGTTGGGCACTGGAACTCACAAATTTCCAAACCCCAAAATCCCGAAATGTGGGTCTCACCTTTCCTTTTCACATTTCAAAAGTTTGTTTATGTTGATCTTGGGCACTGGAACTCGTGAAGTTCCAAACCCCGAAATCCCGAAATGCGTGTCTCACCTTTACTTTTTCGCATTTCGGAAGTTTGTTTATGTTCATGTTGGACACTGGACCTCACGAAGTTCCGAACCCCAAAATCCCGAAATGAAAATCTCACCTTTCTATTTTTCGCTTTTCGGAAGTTCGTATATGTTGTTGTTTGGGTACTTGAACTCACGATGTTCCGAACCCCGAAACTCCGAAGTGCTAGTCCAACCTTACCTCTTTTCTCATTTCGAAGGTTGGTTACATATGAAGTCTGGGGCACTTGAACTCACAAAGTTTCAAACTCCGAAATCCCGAAGTGTTGGTCATATTTCACGATTTCGGGGGTTGTTGAGTGTTGATGTTGGCTATTGAACTTGTGAAATCCCGAACTCAAAAATCCCGACATGCTGGTCACTTTTCACGATTTCAGGAGTTATTGTGTGTTGATGTTGGCTATTGTATTCACGAAATCCTGAACTCTGAAATCCCGAAATGCTAGTCACTTTTCACGATTTCGGGAATTGTTGTATGTTGATGTTGGTTGTTGTACTCGTGAAATCCCAAACTCTAAAACCCCGACATACTGGTCACTTTTCGCGATTTCGGGAGTTGTTGTGTGTTGATGTTTGTATTGGTAGGAAAAAATTAGAGAATATTCCTCCCGATTAGAGGTATGGAAGTAACAGACCTATTTACAAGTCACTTGCAAAGTTAAGTCTGTGCTGGTGTTGTTATAGGCATCATCAAATAAGAAAATATTGGTAATTTTTACAAGACTTTAAATAACATTGAAGGGAGGAGTATACACTTATTGTATCATCGAGTAGGAATCTTTAAGTTGCATAGTGAATACAATCAACCATAGTAAGGTCTCTAACAAACTTTCAGACTCAAGCTTTATAACAAAAGACTTAATTGCTTGAATCTCGAAACTATGCAAGGATAATTGTACAAACAATTTATTTTTTTGTGACAGTTTTTGAGGTACATTACATATGGTATCAGAGCGAAATTTACAACACTGGGCCTGAATATGGACACATTAATTGCTTAGTATATATTATGATTTATGAAAAAATAATAAATCTTGTGGATTACAAACAAAAAGCTTTTATGTTTTTGTGTTGAATAATGGCAGCTCAAGAAGGTGCAGAAATCAGGGTGGAAGAGAATCTGCAACAAGGACCTCCTTGAGCTCCAAGACAGAACAGTGATGGAATCTCACCCACGGAGGTGTTGGAAACAATGAGGAACCTTATTGTTGAACTATAGGTTTTCAAGGCCGACAATCAAAAATTGAATAAGGCACAACAGGAATAGCAAGAGATAAATGAAGTCTTGTTGCGTAGTATAGTAACCAAGAAACGCCCAAAAGATGACAACCATGAGGAAGAGGTCAACAAAAGGGCCTCCAAGAATTCTAGTGCAAAAACAGAAAAAGGAGACAGTTCCTTTGAAGGGACACCTTCAGCTGAAGACAAAACCATACTAGACAAAAAAAGAAAACAAACCAACCACCTTGAAGGAGAATTTAAAAAGATTAAACCTGCTACTTTTGATGGAGAATCCAGGACAGGAGAAGAATCCGAGGCATGGTTGTTGGACATTAAAAAAATACTTCTAAATATACAACTATTCCAGTAACATGAAATTCAGAATGACCATCGACAATCTGAAATGGAAGGCCAACATTTGGTGGTAGGACCTGAAATTGGCCAAGGGACTAAAGGAGAAACACTTGGAATGGTCTGACTTTAAGAAGTATTTTAAGAAAAAATACCTTTCTAAAAGATATTATGAAAGGAGGACGAAATAATTTTATGAATTATGACTCAGAAAAATGACGATGGAGGACCTTATAAATAAATTTATGGAACTACTAAGGTTTGTACCATACATCCGGGAGGATAAGGTAAAAATCCAACAATTCTTAATTTGTTTACCATAGTCCTACAGGGACAGAATTGAGTTTGACAACCCTAAATCCTTGAGTGAGGCATTCAGGAAGAAACGAATGTGCTATGACCAGTATAAACAATGGGTAGAGTTTCCCAAGACCTGGAAGGATAAGAAGCAAGATGGAATAAACCAGTGGAAGAAGGGATGCCAACCAACTCCTTATCAAAATACATCAAAAGTTTCCCAAGGAAGGATTTTCACTCCAATCATCTGAATATGCAAGGTAGCGGTAAATTGGTAAGCATGGGAATGAAGAAGTTTGGGGACAACTCCCACAAACCATTAAAGTGTGGGGAGTGTGGAGAGCCTCATCTAAGGAAGAACTGTCCACGTTTAATTACAACAAACAATACTATTGTCCACAATTTGCAGGAAGCCTCGACAATGGGAGACATGGGCAAAAGTATGCATCGGATAAATGCAACCATAGATGGTCGACAAGCTGACCACGAGTCCTCAGTGGTTGAAATCGAAGGTAAAATCCATGACACTAGAATTTCTGTTTTAATTGACCCTGGAGCTACATTAAGTTATATTACTCCTGATGTTGTAGAGTCGAATAAACTTAAGAAATAAAATCACCAAAAATCTTGGCTTGTACAACTAACAATAGGTACTAAATGAAAAGTGTTTAACTTTATTTATGATCTTGAGTTCAGCTTAGATTGTAACAGCCAAATAATTCTAACAACATTTACTTCCATAAGAAATTTATTTCATGAACTGAGATAACAACTTCATAACATAACAACAATCTTTATAACAACAACTTCAGCAACTTAAATTTATCAATGAATAATGCTTTTATTTCAGAATGAAATAAATACATAATTTAACAACTTACCTGGTTCTGATGCTAATTTATGTTGCCTTGCTGTCTTGTTTTTGCCTTCCTGCTACCTGATACCTGGATCAACACTGCCACAAACAAGAAAATAACTGCCCAAAAATACCATCCTCCCTACCAACTAGGAAAACTACCTAGCTCCAAGATATCTACGGATATCCTGGCCCTTGTGCCCAAAACCCCTAGCAACTCCATGCCTCAACTGATCAAAAGCCACAGTCAGAAACTCTCTTCTCACAGCAAATCTCATAGTCCTCCCGAATCCATCCTCCGTCGAGTCCCCTCCCGAAATCCTTCCTTTCCTCCCTTATTCCTCCTTCACTGACTCATGCAGTTACTTCTCCAACCACCCCCCATCCTCCGTCCTTCATCCTCCTTCAATGTTTTATCTTCTCGGGATTCATAGGCTCTCCCTCTCTGCATATGCAACCATTTTATAACATTTTTCATTGATCTCTTAAATTTGTTTCTCAGGTCATTAAATGTGATCTGTAGTTAAATTATTACTTAGTTAACCACAATTATTTTCTTTAATTAATTTTACTTTGTAATCTTTAAGCATTTATCCAATTAGGGTCGTTACATACACCCACCCTTCAAGAAACTTCG